>JAUNZO010000892.1:0-319071 GCA_031894775.1 Chloris gayana | reverse complement strand
GTGAACCTATTGCGGAGAGCTGTTTTGCTGTACTCCCAAATGAATGCCCACTCTTTATTTTTTAGATTCAACGGTTTAGATCACCATCATGATACTTTCAATTTCCACATGTATCATGAGTATCATTAAGGGGTATCATAAGTATCAAAGAGTAGTTTAGTAATGAACCAGTCTGATAACTTTGTAATTTTTTGTGTTTCCTGAGGGGTGAAATGTATATTTTCCGTCCATTTCGTCTCCATTTGGCCGGTTGGCCTGTTCACAGTAGGGACGGCTGCAACGCTGGGTCCAACGCCGGTGCAGCGTCGGCGGCTGGGTCAAGCGCCGAGGGTGGCGACGGTGGCGACGGAGGCGCCACCGAATGGAGCGCGCAAGGCTCCTCCCGTAGCCCCCTCGTACGGACGTGCGGTTCGTCGACTAGGGTTAGGGCGGCGGCGATTGTTGCGTCACGGCTGCGGCGGTTGGTGCGCTGGCCTGGGCCATGGAGGGCGGCACTCCGGAGCTGGATCCGGAAGCCGGCTTACGGCGGTTGGTGCGTGAAGGCGGCACTGCCGGGTCGTGCGCGGGTCGGGGCCAGTGCTGGCGGTGCTGCGGTGCTGGATTCGGCAGCCCGCTCCGGCTGTAGGTGCGTCAAGGCGGCAGTGTCGGGTCGCACTCAGGTCTGGTCCATGGCGAGCGGCTCCCCGGTGCTGGATGTTCTCTGAAATGCCGCATGTTCTCTGGAATGCCGGATGGAGAGGTTAGTTTGCTTAATACTACTCTGGTTTGTCTACTTTGTACCGTGATATAAGACTACTGTTGATTATGAGTAAACCCTTGAGCGATAAGCATGGTTGTGCCATGCAAATTTGTTGTTTATTTCATACTCTGCTGTTTCGTCATACTTTTTTTCTCTGTTCAATCGACTCGTGCGCTATCCTATTTGTTGTAAGCTGATATTTGAAGTAAAAAAGCAGCTTATATTTGCCGATAATACTAAAATGGCTATTTCCCCTTTTATGCCCAAGTAGTGATGTATAAATTTCACCTTGTACATGTTTTATGCAATATGCATTGTGGAATGCACCTGGAATCAAAATTGAGTTTGGCACTTAAGCTTAACAGATTATCAAAAACATAAAAGACATATTTTGTTTTAAATTAGGAGGTGGCACTGCCACGTGAGTATCCAAAAATATAGTAGCTCCACACGGATTGGATGCTAGGTTGGTACTGATGTTGTGCAGTTATCTGTAAATAATCTAGTAGTATTTGTTTAACATTGGTTGGACCTGTGCTCACACCAAACTCTAGCTGGTATTGCCAGTTAATTTCTGCCATCTGTAGCTCTAAAAATTCTCTAGCTGGTATTTGTTTAACATGATGTGCCAGGCCTGTTTGTAGGAATCCAGCTGTAAAAATTCTTCTTCAAGCCATCTCTAGCTCTTTAAGTTCTTATAGCTGGAGCTGTGAACAGATTAATGGTCATTATTTGAGATATCCTGTTCGTACTGTAGCCAACTAATCGTGACACAGATTTATCTTCTATCATCTCTTAATCCTGCATAGATATGAGAGCTGGAGCTCTTCCAACAAGGTCTGAAGCAAATACAAGCTATAGATTATGGTGCTCTGTATATGTGGCTCAGCGGCATTGAATCGGTTGTTGTTATACTTGCTTGAAATAGACTTTTGCTTCTCTTTAGCAACCTCAAGGCTGAATGAAATCAATTTATGCGAGTCAAAAAGAAATCAATTTATGCGTTGTGAAATGAAGCTAAATGCTAACCATAGAGAGTAAAGATGGAATTATCTTTTTCCTTTGGTTTGCTTCACTTTGTGGGTTCAGGTCATCTCTAGCTTGCTCATACTGATTTAATGAAATCTGTACCTTCTTGGATTGCCATTTTCTTAGGTATAAGTGAAAGGGTTGCTGATATTAAGACTGGAGCTCATGTGATGAAATGCCTCTGTGAAGCTGCAGGTCTTGGATTCGTGTTTGGCAGGGTAAGAACTATTAGTATCCTTTTTCGTTGGTTTTCTATTTGAAATTGAGCTATGTCACCAAGACAATTTGTATTTTTTTATTCTTCAAGAACTGAAAATAAGGTCAACTGATTGCTTACAAATGTTTGTAACTTTTCTAAACTGTATAAAAATATCTACTCTGCTGAAAATTCAGCTATATAATGTGGGCTCATATGTCCTATCTCCCTAAGACGAAAGGACATGTCTTTTCATGATACAATTACAGGGTTAGTTTTGACCCCATGATCGTTGCCCTTTTTGATTTTGTTGAGTTTAGAATCCACCAACAGGACCAGTAACTTATTCCTGAAATCGTCTATATCAGTCTGTGACAACAGTATAAGGGAAAAAAGATTTGTTAGTTTGATAGTTATATTAACAATCTTTCAATTAAATGGCATACACAATACCTACCTGTGTGAAATAGGGAGATAATGTAGTTCCTGTAAAACACTCCATAAATTTTAGCAAGAATACACCACATGATGATCTACATAGATAATAAAAAAACTTATTAGTATCCAATCGGTATGCAGATAGGGAAAATTAGTGTTGGCATCACAGGTTATACCTATCTGTTTGAGGAGGGCATCTAATTTCTTCGTATGGCCAAGATGCAACTTTTATGTCCTTCCATATGGTTTCTTGAGGTATGACCCCTTGAGGTAAAGTTCTTAAGTAATATTCGAGACCTAGCAACTGTTTTGCATTTAGTATTAGAAAATGTGGTAAGACATCGATTTCATTGCTGTAGCATTGAACTTACAGTTTTGCGGAGCTCTAGACGTTCTGCAACACTGCCCTGTGAGTCTAGAATTTGTATTGTTTTTAGCCTTGCATTGACTACTGCTAGATACCAATGTATGTTTCCATTGTTGATTGGCAAGAATACCTGATTGAAAGTAGAAAATTGTTGAATTACTTGTAAAAGAAATAATCACAGAATGGGAGTAAATGAGACCATATCATGGTCGAGATAGGTTTGCGTCCGATCGAGGACCCATGGATAGTCTACAGGTTGTGCAACCTCAGTTAGCTCTTGGCCACACATCCTAAAACATGCTGTAGTAGCTGGAACCTCGGTGGAAGGAACTCCGCCTTCCCTGGCACGCTTGTCTTCTCTTAAGTAGTAGATGTATGCCGTAATATCCTGTAACATAATGTAATAATTAGCATTGTATCATATTAGTTTTATATGTAAAAAACAGTGATAATGCACTTACCCGATCGCTAAGCCATTCTTTTTTTTGTGATCAAGTCTAGTCTCTGTTTCTGGGAGCTTACATCTCGGATATGTGCCAATGTTTTGTCAAGTCGTGAGGATTGGATGTATTTGATAGTTTCTTGATCATTTGCTATGCACCTAAACTCTCTTTGTGTTTTCATCAGCATTAGACTTTTTTTACATGGTCTCTTGATAGACAAAGTCATGGTGTTTGTTTGGTTTTGCTGCCCTTTTTGGACATTCCCTCTTCTTAGCGTCAACATCTTTAGTCTCAACACCCCGTTTGCGAGTTCCCTTCAAGTCGATTATAAATAAGCTAGAATGTAGTGTGTTACTGCGAGTAATGTAAATGATTTTTTTAGTGGACGGGGTTACCTTTTTCTGTGAGTTGTTGTCTGCATCCTTGTTTTTAGTGGTTTTTCCTTTCTCGCTTGTGTCCGACATCTCCATGTCATTGTACTTGAACTTTTTCTGTCTTGTTCTGTTTGTAGATTTAGTTGATGGTTCTAAAAGGTCCATAAGTTTCATAACCATTTCACCTAGTCGTACAACATTGTTATCAATCGCTTCGACCCTAGCAAGTAGTTGGTCTTCCTGTGTAATAATAAATATCACATGAGACATTAGTTTTTTCTAAAATTGCCATTTGAATGAAATTAAATACCTTTGAATTAGCGGTATCCGGCGTAGCATGCTTGTTTTGTTTAGATGCATTTTCTCTTGCTGCATGGTTTACTATAACAGGTTGTGATATGTCCTCAACAATCTGCAAGATAGCAAAATGAATAAATAAGTTAAGTAACGAGTGCCGGAAACATGTATCATTTAAAAGGACAGTATGGTGTGTTGTTGTTACCGGGCCTGTTTTGAGTCCATGTAATTTATCGGCAGTTATTCGTTGTTGTTGCCTCGCCTTGTGCCAGTATTGCACTAGTGGTTTCTCATGTCCACTCTGAAGTATGAAAGGATTCAAATGGTGAATGCTTAATTTCTCCCAACACCATATCTGCACAAGTGATTGAAAACAAGTATTCAGATCATTAAATAGTAATGACTGTGGTTGTATTTGATAATTTGTGAAATAGATTACCTGCAATAGATATAGGTTACCGTGTATGTTGGCACAACTTGACTTGGCGTTCTTCAAACTTGTTTTTAAGGTGGTCGGAACCAAGCTACGCCGGTTTAGATGTTTGATCTCTTGAACATTCTCTAGGAGACCGAGATAACTCGAATCGACTGTTGTCTCGTGTTGTAGGGCATAAAAATACTCCAATTATGTATAGTAAGATAGTTCGGACAAAGTCGTCATCAACGTTGTTGTTGTCTCGTGAGGTACTCTTTTAGAGTAGATAATTGGATCACAATATCTTTCACTCGTATCGATCAAACAGATGGACCAATCGTTTCCTTGGCACTTCCTTCATTTCATCTCCTTGGCATGGCAAATCCAATATATAGTGTGCATCTTTGATGGTCATCTGTACTGTTCTACATCCAATCTTGAAATCCTCGGATGCAGGTTGATAAGCTTCAACAAGTTTTACGCACAAAACTCGATCGTTAACCATATCCTGCAAGTTGAATAACACAACGAAGCCTGCATTTTTTATAGCATCCTTCTGTGGTACACTCAAATTCTTTAATACAACAAGAAGTTTTTTATGGATATCTGCAATGTACCATGCATATGAATTAAATTGGTTAATTTCTACAGTTTTTTACGTTTTGAAGTTGGTATATAACTCTATAACATGTGTTCTGAATTCCTAGATAATTTGTGTAAGATAATGGATGACTCAAATTGTCACATTTTGACTTTTTTACCTTTGATTTTGTAAAAGGTGTTGACTTTGGCTCTCCTTTTTTAGGCGGCTCAAATTGTCTCTGGTCCTCCATGGTGAAGTATTATTCCTGCATAATTTTTTTCAATGATTCGAACATTGTCACAAAAATCTGAGTAACAATATATGCAATTGGTAACAGGATACATGGGAGCTACGCACTTACCAATCTGGAAATTGAAGGCAAAGGTACAGCTCTTCGGATGACGGGCGTGGCCTTACAATGAGATGTAGAGGTCTTGAGATGAGAGGGCGTGATGAGAGGGTATTGGGGAAGAAGTCTGATTCCTCTGCTGTCGTGATTCCGGAGCTGAAGAAGGGTCGAGCGTTCAACAGCCGGAAGCTGCAGCGGGCACTCACGATCACGGGCGCTCTGCTGCCGTGATTTTTGACAGGGGGTTCCGGTAGGCTTCGGATGAGATCTGTTTGTAACTTTGTTAGTCCCTGATCCGTTTTGTTTAGAACCTGTGGGCAATACGTGTTCCAGGTACTAACCTATTGACAGTTATATAGAGTTTACGTGCATGTGTCCGTGTAGATAAACAAGAATCATATTTGGAGCAATTAGCAAATGCTTTTGTTTTATCCAAGGACTTGTGTCACTTTTGTTTTATCCAAGGACTTGTGTCACGTTTGTTACGACTGTTGGATTGGATCCAAGGTTCCGTATACGCAAACGACAGGTCGTCCAAGTCGGAACTCCAGCGCTTACGGACACTAGCTCCACCGTCGGCGACACAGCTGGGTGCGCAGCAGCAGCCATGCACCCGTCCTTTTCTTTCCACGGCCAGCTCCATCTCAGCGTGAGACGACGAGCACGCCGCTGCCGCTGTCTTGTCCGCCATGAGCTCGAGGTGGAGAACCTGACTTGGCGCTGCAACGAGGTGGATGAGGTTGAGCGCCTTGAGGGCGACGCGCGCGCGGGAGTAGCTCGTCATCGTGAGGATCTCCCTGCACCTCCATGTGTATGCGTAGTACGTCGCGAGCGTTGCCCATCGGCCGACAGTCCATCGGACGGTCCAGTAGGTGAGCTAGCTTCTGCACCCGAAGCTTGACCCGGTCATCGAGGTAGGCCGTGTATGCACGCACGAACGCGACGAAGTCCCGGGCACGGGTCACTCGGTGCAGAAGGCACTCCCCGTGCGCTGTCGCTTGAACCATGGTCACCGCGCTTACTCCCAGCACCCGTCACGGTGTTGCCATCAACCAGCCTGTTGCCGAGGGCTGGACTAATCGCGGACTCGAGCGCCGTCTTGGCCACGGCCTGGAACACCTCCTTTGCGGAAGGTGAGAGTTCGACATAGATACGTCTTGGCCACGGTGGAGAACTTGACATGGCGCTACGACGAGGTGGTCACCGCGCTTACTCCCATTGCCCGTCAAGGCCTTCAACGGTGCTTTCATCAACCAGCTTATTCACGATTGTGTCGTCCGGGAGTTATGACCTGTCGATTACGATCTCAAGAGTTTAAGAGTTCTCACACGAAGTAATATCTCAGCGAAACTCCATGTGACGGCTGCGTGTGGCGCGCATCGCACGGTGCGTGGTGACCACGCCCACGCCAACAAACCGTAGTCGACAACAACACCTAAATACTTTGCAAAAGTGCTGGGTTGTATAATCCACTATGCTCTGATTTCACATTACACTTCATGCAAGTTTGTAATATTAATAAACTTTATGCACAATTAGGAAAAAGAAGATGTGTGCTTGTAGTGGCAATGCAGTGGGAAAGTTGTTCTTTAATGAAAGTGCCTAGGTTCGGTCGTTCAGCACTGATTATTTATTTATTTATTTGTTAGACTTTGTTTATATCCTGTACCCATACGTCAACCACGAACCAACAATCAATGAACATGCACGGTCCCAACAGAATATCCCTGGAATATTTCAGCACTCATGTTTTATTCATTTTTGTTTGACTCGGTTTATATCTTGGACACATACACGTGCGTCATCCTAACCGAACACCGAAAAACAATCCAACTGAACGCCGAAAAACAGTAAATCTTCCAGCCACGATCACACAGATTGCATCTTTCACGGCCATCGCACAAGTCTCCTACTAACTTCCGAAACAAAGGCCATCACTTCCGAAACTAAGGCCACGATCAAACAGATTGCATCTACAGTTTCACGGCCATTGCCCAAGTGTCTTACTCTCCTCTCTTCACGGCCGTCGCACAAGTTTCCTGCCATGGCCTCTCCTTCAACTCCTGCTACCGGCGAGTCGTTCAAGTCTCCAACATCAAAGCCGACGCCTGCCGACCCTGTCCCCGCCTCCACGCCGACTGCAGTGTCCCCGTTTCAATCCCCGGTATCATCACAATCTGGCTTTTATCATCATCCACGTTATAATCAGAATCTGGAAATATAATTGAATTCAATCAGTTAGGTACAATAGGCATTATCGGACACACATTTCTGCAATCTCTTATATTGTACATAAAAAGATCAAATAGCAGAATATAAACATCACAGATCAAATAGCAGAATGTAAACTGCAATCTCTTATATTGTTCATTTTGTCAATAGTTTAGTGTCCGAGTTAACTGCAGTGCATTTCTAAGAAAATATAAACATCACGGATGTCTAAACAAGTCGAGTTAAGCTCATGAAATTATGACTAAACAAGTCATTTAAGCTCATCAAATTCCATCATACGATAAATGCATAGTGCTAATCCTTATGTTGATTGCAGTCAATCCTAAAAATAGCATAGTAACAATGTTTTAACCATTGCGCAATCGAGGAACACCGGCAAGGAAAAGGAAAGCATGTGGTGCTCCATCACCATCAAGCGATGACATCCCTACAGCTTTCTATGGCGTCGGGGTACCCAAGCATTCATTGGATCGAGTTGAACTAATGGCGCTGACTCTGAAGAACCCGACAAAGATCGAGGTACACTTTATTTGCGCATTTGTGATCTTTACTGGATATAACACTATTAGAAGAGCTGTCGTAGTTAATTGGGCCCATTGTTGTAGGAGTCACATTTACCAGTTTTCTAGTGTGTTCCACGAGGCTACAAACTTGTAGCTTACTACTTGTGTCATTAGCAAACAGTCAGAACAAGTAATAAAAAAAAAACAAAAGTTTTGATCTCACACTGAGAAAACATCAACAAATTTGCACATACATGAAATCTTGGCTAACTTCAAACATATGTTTACAATCATCCCATGTTCAAGAAGCTGATATGTTAGAAGGAAATCCTTTAGTTCTTTATTCATTTCTTCAGCAATCTTCTCTGTATGCAGAATTCAAGATGATTCCTTCCGAGGCATATCTAGATTCATATCTGTATGGTTTAAACAAAGAAGAAATAGTGTTCAGAATGGGAAATCTGATTATGACAATGGAGGAAATGAGGACACTAGTTCATGAGCATAGTTACGACTCTTATGATAAATTGATCGACACAAAGGTTAGCAGCCTTCTTTCCTTTTTTTTTATGACAATTGTTACTTGTATAGTACTATATCTGAATGTTAAATGACTGATGCAGATTATGGATGCCGAATCACTGACTATGGATTTGACAAAATGAACAAAGACAAAGGTGTTGTTTTCATGGAACCGAGCAAAGTTACGAGACACTATTTATTGGAATGGCAAACACAAGACCGTTCCTACTGATAGTGACAGGAAAGATATGATGCTCGATTGGTGCACGATATCTCGACCATGATAAGGTAAGTACCTTTTTGCATGAAATTCAATTGGTCCATAAATACGAAACATATCATTTAATGAAACTAATTGTTTCTTTGGCAGGTTTTCATGCCATCTGTGTATCAACAAGCACTGGTTGCTTGTAGTGGTGGATTGTATTAGGTAGGAAGTACAGGTATTAAATCCCAGTACTCCTTTACACGGCTCTGTTGAAGACCATCAAATTTCGGAGCACGTGCACATACCGGTAAGAATATAAATTTTCTAAATATTGAAATGGCTCTATATTATATACTTGAACAAAGTAGTTACGTGATTCTATATTGAAACAGATGATAGGTCTTGAAGGTTATCTAAAGCTTGGAAAAGAATACATTACCGAGTAAGTGGTGCAAAAAGTGGATCAATATCGATGTCGCAAGCTGGCCCCTCAACATCATAGAAAATTTGCCTCAACAAGCTGACAACACCTCTAGCGGTCTATTCGTGCTCAAATACATTGAGCACTGGAATAGAGAGGCACCGAGGAAAATTTTCACATAATCAATGATTGATCAGTTTAGGGAAAAGCTGGGAGTCATGCTATTCAATTCTTCCTGAAACGTGATGAAGCAAGAGGTAAAGAAAAAATTGCAGCTACTGTCCTGCCTGCAATTTGATGATAGTGAATGATGTAATAGTTTAGTTAGGAATTATTAAAAAGGTACCAAAAGGACTGCCTATTTTGAATCTGATTGTGGAGGTTTGATATTTTGTAAGCACTTATTTCTATATGGACCGACATTATTCAGGTTATAATTTATTTTTTCTAGTATCACGACAAAATACAATTACAATAATCAACTTAAATTAGTATCATGGCATATAGCAGTCTGCAAGGGAAGCAAATAAGTAAACTGAGAGAAAACGTTCATAGGGTGCAAGAACAACACATGCATCCTGCTTCTGAAAAATAACAGTATTTTAAAACTAAACTATGTAAACTCTAGTTTAAAAAAATTAGCTATATATATAAGTTCATCTGTTGCTCTTGATAGAAGCAACGTAATGATACGAGCACTGCAGTATCCATCTCCATGAAAAGGAAAGAAGATGATAAGAGATAAAAAGGACCTGTCATTTTCAGTTGTGCTACAGAACTAAGTGGCACCATGGTGAACGCAGGGCTAAAATTGAACTCTGAAGCACAAGAGCCGTGAACAAAATTTTCAAAACATCTGCTACAAAATCACTTATACTAAAAAGATCCAATATATCAGCTAGTACATTTTCGTATTAGATGCCATCAGCAGAGATTTTGCACATAGCTCAGCTATGATTCCTGATCCTATAGCAGAAACTGAACTCCAACTAATGAAACATTGCTTACCAGTATTCAGGATATTCTCCTAAAATTCTTATAGATGTTTAAGGAAAAGCCAAAGGTGAAAATTCAGTTTGGATATCGATAACATAAGCTAATAACCAAAATATTTAGACGTCATTTGTGTTCAACATTGAGACTGCTATCACAACATATGCCATCTGAGTGAACATAAATAAATTCTCAAAACAAGTGAACATAAAAAAATTGTTTCAGCTGTTGGAAGCACCAAATGTTCACCTCCTCCTCGAAATCATTTGATTCAGTTTTACCTCCTGCACCAAAATAGAAAAAAAAATCACATCAAAATTTCATACTTGGAAGTAATTGAACAATTTAGAACAGATTCATCTAAAATATTCCTACACTAATGATCTATTTAGCTCACCTGTGATCAGGCTTCATTCAAATTCAATTTCCCCTAAAAAATTCATGTTGTGCCCTCCACCTTCCACTAGTCCGAGGAGCACCTTTAGGAATAATTTTCTTCGGATCAAGCACATTTCTTTGAGAGCCATTACTAGCACCTGAAAACAGTGGTGGCAGTGACATATCATCTATGTCCTCTTTGCCCTCATTATCTTCATGTACAATATGGTTAAAGAAATTTGTAACCATTTCAGTATCCTCCATAGACCGAGAAGCCTTGAATAATGCAAGATTTGCCTTGTCACGAAGATCCCGAAATCGTTCCATTCTCGTTGACCACACTTGTGCATTGGAATCTGTATCGAGCGGATATGAACTCTTCGTTTGCATCGTCCACCTCTTGGACACGCAACATGTCGGAATATTGTTCATATTGTGACACTTCATAACACAAAACAAGTGTGCACATGGAAATGCCTCGGACTCCATCATTTGACACTTAGAGGCAGCAGTCAACATTGAAGATCCATCAAACTTACATGACACATGAAGTGGTTTATTAGTCTTCCTTTTCATTGCAACTTCATATGTCACAACACCATTGTCCACTATCGTGTCAATAATCTCTCAATTACATCCTTCACGAATCTGATTCCTGACCTTTAAGAACATTGGTCGTGTGAAAATCCGTGCAGCTTTTATCTCCAACAACTCACTTGATATGTCGGTGTACCTAACCCCGACCAATGCTTTTCCATGAACCTCTAGCTCATTTATGCGGATATGGAATAGACAAAACTCATAGTGCTCGACTAGATCGATCAGCGACATCCGTCTATCGAAATTGCAATGCAGCTTCAAGTTCAAACTTTCACTCCTCTCGATTGCTCCGCATCCCTAAGAATCGTCTACCTTTCATGTAGGCTGCTGACCACTTCTTCCTAAGCTCATACATCCTCATGATCCATACATCCTTTTCTGTCACATTATGTGTTTCCATGAACTACAACCAATGCCTCTCAAACTCCTCTTCATTTGTAGCGTGATATATGAATTTTCTGAAGTCCTAAAGTTTCTTGCCGTGAAGCTTAGTAACCATGTTCCTTTCTATATACCAGCTGCATAGCCTGTGGTCTGCGTGTGGCATAACAATCTGAATGGCTCTAGCCATTGTAAAGTCTCCATCCGTAATAAGTGACAATGGGTGCTTCTGTTGCATTGCCTCCAAAAATGCTTTCAAAAGCCATTCATATGATGAAACACTTTCATCTGAAATAATTACACAACCGAACACCACCGAGTTACGATGATGATTCACTCCAACAAAAGGCACAAACGGAAGATTGTATTTGTTCACACGGTACATGTTGTCAAACACTACCACATCGCCGAATGCTTCGTAGTCCAACTGTGACGGAGCGTCTGACCAGAATGAGTTCTTAAGCCTACCTTCTTAATCGAGTGCAATATTTTTTTAAAAAAAGTTCACATCATTTTGCTGCTTCTCATGCATGTAGTTCAGAACATACTCAACATCACAACCTTCAATACTTTTCTTCTTCTTCCTAGCAAAGAAGTTGTACAAGTCTCTCGGCACGAATCCGAGTATCGCTAGGACCACCATAGTTCTTCTCCATAACATCCATAATCTGACAAGTACGGAGCCCTCCCAGTCCTAGTTCAATTGCTTCAATTTCTTGAACTGCACCGAGGCCACGGTGAGACCGCAACACAAAAACATGTTGCGGTGCCATAAGCTTGTGGTTGTGGACGTCGTTGAAATCTGAAACAAACCACATCCATGTCGCTTCATTCAGCTTCACGTCCAACTTAGCCTCGCATCCACACCTAGTTAAATCCTTGGACTCCCTCTTCTTATTAGGCTTGTCAAAGCTATTTATTGACCTGTAACCTTCATTGGAGCAACAATACCTCCTCCATATCATCTCATGAGTCCCTTTTTTCCACCTCGGCTTATCTTTCCTCACCTTGAACCCTTTGTACTCAGCATATGAATTGTAGAAGTGGTAAAATTCATCCTCTGTTCTAAATTACTGATTCACTACAGTATTGTATTCCTCCTGCTCCTCGAGACTAACATATTTCTCCCTGTTCATCATGCTGAAATTCCAGGAAAATGGAACAAGCATCAACATGCCTTTAATCACAACAAATTTACCAAAAAGGAAAACAGATACATACACTCCAAGGCAATATTTTGTTAAGCACTATGGCAAGAAAGCATTTCATAAAGCAAGATTAAAGAAGTTAAATGCTAGTCAGTTAGTGCTTACTAAAAGAAATTAAACAAACAAAACTGTGATAATGATTTAAATGAGATAAGAAAATTAATTACCGACGCTAAACACTTGCGAGAAAGAGATGAGGGCAAAAAAATATAGAGCTCATACATATACACACTCAAAGGCAATATATAGCACTCTAGCAAATAATGATTTCATAAGATTAAGAAACTAAAATGCTAGAACTGGTGATTACTAAAATAATATTTACATAAGTGTGATAATGATTCAAATGAGACAAGGAAATTGATTACCATTGCCAAACACTTGCAGAGATGAGGCCAAAAAAATTTGAGCTTGTTTAAACAGAAAAAAAACTACCTACTGCTGCCTACCAAGGCACTAATTAACTGTTGTGCTACCAAGCAATTGTAAAATTATCTAAGCAGAAACTTGGATAGTAAAATAGGAATATGCGGTCAAACAACATCCTGAATTCTCCGCCAACAAAATATCACCAATCTAATCAGCAACCAACTAGATTTTTCCTGGATGACAAAATTCATTTGCACAAATCTTAAAATGTCCCTTTCATGCACAGAGAGCATGATTAGTAGATATCACGTGGAATTTGCATATATCAGGAAATTTCAAAAGGGATGCGCAAAGACAAAGATGAGTTCAGTAATTTCAGCGGAACATTGAAAATAAGGTTTTCTTTTGAAGTTGCCAAAAGCAATATACAAACTGTGGGTTCGAAATTAAAAATTAGATAGTACTGACTCAAGTTTTAATTGAATCAGTACTCCTGACATTGGAAATGCAATTGAGATTCATTAGTATACTATAGCACAAAGATTAATTATCAGCGGAAATTGTAAAACACATTGAGGGCTAGATTTGTGACCACACACATTCTACTCTTAGAAGTCATGCAATACAAAGAAATACTATACTAAGTTAATATCTCAAAAGGGCAATCACCAGAAACAAATGTCATGCACTTATACAGACATAAAAATCATTCATATAGCTACATGATAACAGAAATAGATGCCTTCAATTCTTCCATTTCAGCATATGGCATTGATCACACAAAAGCAGAATACTCTAAATATTTAAATTGTCATGTACAATTGAATGATTTTCCACTTACAACGATGGTTGACCTCAATGGAACGATGTTCTGCAACCGTTCAGATCGAAGGATGCTCTCACAAATGGCGGCGACGACGAACCGGTCGGGACAGGCAAAGGTCACGTGGAGGGAAGTACAATGTTGTCGCCCTTGCACTGCAAAGAACGTCAATACTTAAATACAGAACAATTAACATATTGGTATTATAAACATCTACTGAAGAAATAATATAGTTATTATCGTCATCATTGTTAATGGCTCTTCCTCCCTAACCCCTCTACCATTTTCTGATCTCTTGCAATTTCTCTTTCCTTCCACAAAATTAACTGAACAGTCTGTGACATCGAAACTAAACTGATTGTGCATCTACTTTATCATGATTTCAAATTATGCAACAATTAGCTGAAACTGATAACTACAGGATAAGTTCATAAATGTAAAAAATGTGTGTACATAGACAATTTAACAAACTCATGCACACCACCTACTATATTGTTCATAGGATCATGAATTACAGTAATCACCTACCCCGATTCGTGTCCTCTATGGGAGAATGGTGGCGGCAATGATCCGGTCGGGAGTCGGGACAGGCAACCGCCGTTGCGCCGCGGCAGGAGGCGGCAACCGGCGTGCGCCGCGGTAGGAGGCGGCACCGGACTAGGCGTGTGCAGGCGGGGAACGGAGGAGGGCTAGGGCGCGCTAGAACGGAGCCGAGGAGAGCCTATTCGCGCCTCTGCGGGAGAATGGTGCCGACAATCATCCGGTCGGGAGTCCGGATAGGCAACGGCCGTTGTGCCGCCGCAGGGAGGCGGCAACCGGCGAGCGCCGCGGCAGGAGGCGGACTGGGCGTGCAGGCGAGGAACGGATGAGGAGGGCTAGGGCGCGCCAGCAGGGAGCAGAGGAAGGCCTAGTCGCGGCAGGACGGCTGCCGCCTCGACGGTGGCGGTAGTTTCCGTAATGTCCTGCTGAGGATGACCTTCGAATGGGTCTTTTTGTGTTATAGGGGTTAATTACCTAATTACCCATGCTAATGAACGATCAGATTTGCTTCATGATACTTTCAATACACAGGTATCATGGAGCACTGTAAAGGTGCTCATTGCGGAAGGTATTTCTCCACAGAACTTATTGCTTGAAAAGTCTATGATATATAGGTTTGAGTTCTTGTGCCAACAATTAGGAAGCTCCCCAGAAAGGTTATTGCTGGATAGATCGATTACTTGCATCGATACCATGTTGCATAGATCTGTTGGGATTACTCCAGTAAGAAAATTATGTGAAAGCAACAGGTAATACAATCTTTTGTTTCCAAAGTTCTGTGGCAATGATCCAGACAAGTAGTTGTGCGATAAATCCAGCGCTTGAATACTAGGTGGCATATCGGGAATGGTTCCTTCAAGTTGATTATACCTCATGTTCAGAGTTGTTAACATTTGCACTTGCTCCAAACTCGCAGGCAACTTTCCAGTTATATTGTTGTTTGAGACATTTAAACTCGTAATTGATGAAGAGAAGTTCCAGATCCAGTTAGGTAGCACTCCACTGATGCCTGCACTTCCTAGGTCGACCATCTTAATTCTAGATTGCGATTGCAGCCAACTTGGAAATTCTGGTCCTACCAGACAAGAATGCAATCCTAGCGATCTGAGCTGAAAGGGAGGCACCCAACTATGCTTAATAGTTACCTTCAAGAAATTTGATGATAAAATTAAAGTACTTAATGCTGGTAAATTGGAAAAATGGCCTTCTGATAATGTGCCTGTAAATGAATTAAAGGAGATATCCAAGTCTATCAGTTTCGATAGCTTGGCCATGCTGCCTGGAACAGCTCCAGATAGCGAATTCTTACTAAGATCAAGAACTCTTAAGCTTCCCACTTTCTCAAGCCAACTCGATAGATTTCCTGTTAAACTGTTTTCGGCAAGGTTGAGGATTTGTAACTCCATGCATGGTAACAGGATATTTGCTAGTTCTGTGATATCTCCTGACAAAAGGTTTCTAGACAAATCAAGGTGCACTAACTTGCACAACCTGCTTGCTGATCGTGGTATTGCTCCTTCCAATTTGTTGTCTCCTAGTCCAACAAATTGAAGTGATGTCAATTTTCCTAGCTCATTTGGAATCCTGCCTGAAAGCCCACAGCTAGACATGTCCAATTCTGAAAGGACAGTTAGGTTCCAAATCCAACTTGGCAATGAAGAATTCAGGTTATTATTCTCGAGATCAAGTTGTGTAAGGGTAGTAAAATTGGGGGTGTTTTCAGGTCCATAATAATGGCCATTATTTTCCCTCAACTAATGGTCATTAGTTGGATCTAACTGTGTAGATTAAATTTTACAAGTTAATAACTAATGGCCATTAGTAAGGGTAATATTGTCAAAATAATATGATTATAATACAAAAATTCATCATAACTAGCAAGTTAGTCAATTTTTACATGAATATGTTATAAAATATTTATTTTAAATTTGATGAATCATCATCATTATTCTTGTAGTCAAGTTTTAGTGTATTTAACACAAGTTTGTATGATAAAAAATATTAATTTCTTAGTGTAATTACTAAACTACCCTTAAACTAATGGCCATTAGTTGAGGAAAAATAATGGCCATTATTTTGAACCTGAAAACCTCTCTAAAATTGACTCTACGAAGATAATTGAGATCGGTGGCAGGAAGGCTTGCATCATTCAAGTGAAGAACTTGGAGCAAAGGAAGCATATTCACAGCCTGCAGCCAATCTGACGAAGCAGCAAGGTACAACCAACTGAGATCAAGGTACTTCAGAGAAGTCAGCTTTGAAACCCAATGGAGGTTGCTCACATGAGAACCAGATGCGCCTAAATCAAGATGAGATCTCAATCAAGATAGTTGAGCCTTGATAAATTACCAAGCTGAGGAGGGACTGTACCTCCAAAACCGGCATATGAAAGATCAAGATATCGCAACATCTTGAAAGATCCTATGAATTCTGGTATGCTCACCCCAACCCCACCAAAGCCACTTTGGCTTAGGTTGAGGTACACCAAATTTGTCAAGCCAGCCAAAGATGGATTGAGTTCACCTTCAAGAGAGTAGTCACCAAGGTCCAGATGGATGACATGTCTTCTTTCTGCATCTCACACCACTCCAGTTGCAGCAGTTTTCTCCTTGCCACGAACTCAACCTCCTCTGAGGATCGTTGATGCTGGCGTTGAAGGCAACCAGAGCATCCCTCTCGGCAGGTATGCAGGCAGCGACCCCCTGGTGATTATTATCAAGCACCATAGGGCCACTGCTGTGAGCACTTTGTGCGTTGTACCCATGGTTGCCTGGCGATTTATTTTATGTAGAACACGGGTGATCCGAGCATTGTAGTTGTATTTTTTATATGTGGGAGCATGGAAGCACCTAAGGGCCTCCACAATGATTTTATGCAGCTAGCTATTGTCAGGTATAAATGATTAAGAAATAAGAGAGAGAAGAAAGTTAGCTGCCGCAGCAGCGACTATGTATAGCGAAGACAAAAGCTAGATTTCGCTAAGCTTGGTGCCACACCACGCGCTTTGTGGGCCAGCTTGTAGAGGAGGTAGGCAACGCAGGCGAGTTGAGCATGAGTTCGGATGAAGATGAGAATAAAATAGCAATATGAGTGGGGCCACTGAAATCTTGGGTAGGGTGTTAAAGTTACAGTGTTTCATACTGGTCTTTTGTCCTTGTCTATTAGGAAGTGTAGCTAAACACCAGTGTGGACGCCCTAAGGGCCTCCACAATGGTTGAGTATAGCTAGCTGTAGTTAGAAAAAAACAATAAAAAAAATAGGAGAGAGAGTAGAGGTAACTCTGCAGCAACGCTAGGATATTGCCGAGCCAAAAGCTACGTAGCGACCGGCTTGACTATACCTCACGCGTTTTGTGGGGCCTCTTCTTCTCTTCCCCGGCGGCGTCGGAGGACGCCAGGCGGCCTCGCGCGGGCGGGAGAGCCTTCGCTAGCTGTTGGTGGGCGAGCTCGCGGCGGCGTGGTCGACGGGCGCGGGCGAGCGGCATCCGAGTGCAGGGAATAAGGATGGACTCGGGCGAGCGGTGAACTCGGGCAGCGCATCTATGGCGGTAGCGCGGGCGAGCGGCGGCCTCGGGCGAGCAACGGCGACGCGGACGACAGCCTTGGCGTGCTCGCGGCTGTTCCGGCGAGTGGCGGACTTGGGCAAGCGGTGGCAGCGTGCCCGAGCGGCAGCCTTGAGCAGGCAACGACAGCGCGCACGGCGGCGTCGGGCAAGCTGCAGCGCGGACGACTAGATCGAGCGGGCGGCCGCCGCGGTCGGTTCGTCGTCCGTAGCTTGAGTGCCGTATCCAAGCTGATAATAAAGAAAACCGACATGCGGGTCCAGATTTTTTAGGACAGAGTGCTATAGATGGATGTGTTTCTTTATCATCTTTACATGACTATTATAAATTGCAGCCACCCGTCCGTTGTGGACGCCCTTAATAGAGCGTCCACACTGGTTCTTTACCTAAAGTTATCATGTCTGGACGTGAAGACGTTCAAAAAATGATGTACTAACGTTATACACTGCCAAACTCAGTTGCGGGACCACGGAGTTCAGCGGGCTTGTGAGTGCTGAAAGAGAAGAAGGACGTATGGACCCCACATCATTTGGGTATAGGTGAGCGTTACTGCCGTAGCTAGCTGCACCTGCTGCTCCGTTCCGCAGCACAGCACCAGAGCCAAAATCAATCCCTGCTCGCCACGTTGTACCATAAAGCTAATGTACAATATCCATTGTGGAGGCCCATATGTTCTCTTGTAGAGGCGAGGAAGAGTTGGTGGGCCTGCACAACGGTTCATTGCAGCTGACTGCAGCAAGGTCAACTCATCCACCGTACAAGTGAATAGGAAGAGAGAGAAGAAAGATAGCTGCACTGCTATATAGCGAGACCTAAAGCTAACCTACAGTTAACTCGTCGCCTCCTCACGCGGCTGTGGACCAGCAACATGTAGTGTTTCGTTCTCCTCCACTTGTTGTCATCGATTGGAAAAAGGTAAATAGGTGGACCCCACACCTATGAGACTTAGGGCAGTGTGCTAAATGCTGATGGATTTGTGGCCTATCTTTGGTCTCGGATGTTGCTCGTCTACACTTGCGAACCAGTGTGGACGCTCTGAGAAGACTTGGACTCGTAGTCTTCGCTGAGAACGAGCAGCTACTGCCTACTGCCAACCACGAGTCTTAATCCTTTTTCTGTTAAGATGGTGCCGGCTGCTGCTCATTGTAAAATTGTCCGAAATCACTTTATTGTTTACTTATAATATGTTTTTTGGGTTTTGTAAATTATTAGAGCTGAAAATGATGGTCAGAGTTCGGTGATCAGACGTTTCTTATGATAGGAGTGCTGGCTTGCGGCTGCTCCTCTGTGATCTATGAACGGAAATCGCCTGGTCTTTTTTTATAATTGACATATTATATTTGCTGCCACATTGCTGCTACATGATTGTAAGTAACCGTCTTTGGTGTCGAACTGAACCAACGAGAGAAGCAAACCCTCGGAAGATTGGGTCTATTCTCTACAAAGCTAGAATACAGGTGGTGCTGCCGTCGAGAACGTTGGGTCTCGACGCCCGTGACTGTCGAATAACCACGACGACAACACCTAGGGTCCTCCTTTGTGAACACCGATAGAACAGATGGTGTTCCCTGCATCTGGCTGACCGGAATTGTCACTTGAGGATTGATTGTTTGGAGCCGTAGATCTGTAGTAGCCTTTACCGGACTCGAGCATGTGACTGCATGTGTATCCGTGTTGAATCTAGGCCTTAGCGACCACGGCCGGAGAAGAGGGAGCCGCTCGCGAGTAACCCGAACAAAGTCAACAACATCGCCACAACTGTAATACAATTCCGTAAAGGAACAAACATACAAAGTACCTTTGCTTCTATCCGCCGAGCATCTAAATAATACAACAGTGAAAAACGAGTGCTCGTCGACGACCCGGTCACCAACCAAAACTTCGGCCGGATGAGACCGAGTTATGGCCTAGCTAGAAGAGGTCAAGCCCGGACGAAGCCAGGCCCTGCCGAGCCAAGGATAACGCACCTAGCGCCGGTGGGGCCCACGGACCACATGAGGTGGCTCTGCCTCCGTGGCGCCCGGCGCGTCGGTGCCGAGGCCGCGGAGGTCCGCCTCGACGGCGCCGAGGCAGCCGGCATAGCGGGGCAGTGCCAACGAACGGGTCGCAGAGAGCTCGAGGAGCCGGTCCGCGACGCGAGCTTGGCTAATTGCCTCGCATGGCCGGCGAGGGCGGTGGCGGTGGATCTAGGGTGCTCGGATCTACTGCTGGTGGGGAGGAGATGGTGAAGTGATCCCGACAGGGTGGCGAGTTAGGTCGGGGGCTATGAAGCGTGGGGCTGGACATCGGGGCGCGGCGAAGCTCCCATCGGTGAGGAGGACGGTGGATCCGTGGCCGGAGACCATGGAAGAGGGTTGGAGAGGAGCTTGGGCGAGAGAGGGTAGTGGGGGTGGGGGAAGAGCGAGTGAGCTCCTAAATCGACTTTATTCATGCTCATCTCCGGCTCCGGTGGGGTGCCACACCACCGAAGGCTGTCGGCGACGAGGAGGACCTCGAGGGCGGCAGCAATGGCGGTCCGGGGAGGGAGGGAGAAACGACAGCGCTTGGCCCAATACACAAACACAAGGACAAGGGAACCTAAGCCTACTACTACCATTAGATCTAGAGGAGGGGGGAGGGCTTCCCTCTCCATCTCACCGTCGACGAGCTCACCGGAGGGAGGGGAGGGGGGGGGGGAGGAGCTCTCGGAGGCGGCTAGGGTTTCGCCTTCGAGACCAAATTGCCCGGTCTTAACTCGACGCACGCTGCTCCATTCCTCTTGCTTTACCCTCTTGTTGTCATCGGTAGAGGATAGCGGATCTCGTGGGGGCACGTTGCTTGCGCATCGCGATGGGTCGTCCCATGTTCGCTGACCGGTAAGGGGTCATCCATCTTCCAATGCGTTCTTCCGCGACGGGCCAACCCATGCGCTCACCGATATTCTCTCATCATTGTTGCAACCAATAGGAAAGTAATTGCTTGTATTTCTACTTGTAGCAGTGGTTCTAGAATTTGCACCCCCTCCCCTCCGTTCCAAATTATAAGACACTTTTGATCGCTTGTCTTATTCATTTTTTACAATATAAAAATAAATAAGTTATTTTTAAAAATAGCTTTAATGTTGAAACAAACCATAACAAAATAAACAATATTTGCACAAAATTTTTGAATAAGAAAAATAATCAACGTGATTTCTAAAAATCAAAAATGTCTTAGACAGATGGAGTACTTGTGAGTTGCTTGCTTTTATTTCTTATTGAATGTCTGAAACTTAGAGCAGTACCAAAGTCTTCAATACTGAGACACGGTGAAAAAAATGGCCAAGCAATAAAGTGATTTTCGATCAGTACCATGATGTCGCTGAGTGTTAGTGTGTGTTTGACACTGCTTATACTCGAAATGCTTAGTGTTTATTGTGCTTATAGTGTTTATTTTACCGGTCAATTTATTTGGTAAAACTGTTTATGTTTATCTATCAAAACCGCTTATCCTCACCCATAAACACTATACGTTATGTTTTGATGCTTTGTCCAAAGTGCTTATGGGTGGTACAACATAACAAATTAATTATACCTCATAAGCACTTTGTTATTTGGTCGTTTAACATTTTAAACTTTATTGAGCATAAGCACTTTCAATAAATAGATCAATAAACCGTGCCAAATACATCCTTTATAAAATAAATCTCGTGAAACGTTGTGGAGTAAAAATTCAGAGAACTGTTGACTGAATTTGGCAGAGTAATGCTCATTCTGATGCCGCGTCATTAGGGATGGCAATTCGGGGCCGGGTACCCAAAACCCGGCGGGTACCCGACCCGATGGGGTCGGATATGGGGCTGATTTTTTACCCGTAGATAAGACCCGTACCCAACCCGGTTTGATTCGGGTACCGGGCGGGTTTATTTTCTCACCCACGGATGACCCGTCGGGCACCCGAAAACAGCCCACCAACGTTTGTCGACCGAATTCACTAGGTTGTGTAGCTACAATACACCTCACATCCAACAACAAGCTCAACAAATATGCCCCGTGTTCCATTTCTTTTCTAAAGCCCATCCACACGCAGGCCACTCTACCAAGAAGCCCACCAGTAAATGTCAACAAGATAAAAGAAGCCCACCAGTCCGAGTAGCGGGGGATGAACCCGATGGGTACTCGATACCCGTCCCAAAACCCGACGGGTTCGGGCACGGGTGTGAATTTTTACCCATGGGTCCGGGTCTCGAATTTTACCCGTAGTCTATGTGCTCGACGGGTGGGTATTTGCTATACCCGACCCGAATCCGACCCATAGCCATCCCTACATCTTCCTTCACCCTTATCGTCCTCGCGGGCCGGCACTTGTGCGTCGCGATGGATCCTATGATCGCCGACCCGTAGCCTCCGGTGCTCTGTTTCGGGAGGGGATAACTCGTGCGGTCAGCGATGCGCTGTTCCAGCACCCTCGGGGTGCTCGCGACCGACTCCCGCATCATCTCCTCTAGCTCTTCCTCCTCCTCACCGTCCAAGTCGTCGTCGACGGGCGGCGGCGACAGGGCATGGGTATCCAACGTCGCCTTCGCCATCCTCGGGAAGATGAGGCGCGAGTCAAGGCGCGTCCAAGAGAGGAGGGCAATGGGGAGCACCCGGGTCGTGGCGGTTGATGATTCAATGACGCCCTCGGTTTCCTAAGCCGCTGCTGTTGCTCGTTTAGGTCGGAGGATTTTGACCGACGAGACGGTGTGGGCTAGGATTTGGGGAGATGATCTTCCGTCGCGTTTTCTCGGGCCGAGATCAGGTTACTTGTGGCCCAATCTAGTCGGCTCATCCGATTCCGACTTCATCTCCACCTATACCGGCCAAACGGGCCGCCGGCACGGCTCGGCCTGAGCACGCCAAAGCACAGCCCGTTTCTTTTCGGGCCGGCACGGCACGGAATTCATTTCGGGTCGTGCCGTGCCGGCCCACGTGCCAGGCCGTCGGCCCACGACACGACACGAATTACGCAGGCCGTGCCGGCCGGCCCGTTAGGCCCGTTAGGCACGCCGGCCGCTTAACGTTTAAATGGAGCAAAAATGGTGGTGAAATGTGGAGTTTCAGTGGGATTCGAACTTGGGTCTTCTAGTTTCTAGACAAGAGACTTACCACCAAGCTACTGATGGGTTGATGTTTGTATAGAAACTATATATATTTTAAATAAGTTCTTTTCGGGTTGTGCCTAAATGGACCATTTTCGTGCTTTACCGAGCCTAGGCCTAAACGGGCCGTGCCCGTGCCTCCCGTCGGGCCACCCCCTCGGCCCAAGCATGGCACGACATCTCGGGCCGTGCCGGCCCGACCCGAAATTAATTCGGGCCGTGCCGTGCTTGGGCCGTGCTTTTTCCGAGCTACCGGGCGGCCCAAAAGCACGGCCCGGATGGCCAACACTATCTCCACCTAATATGCCGTCTTCTCTTTTCGGGCCTAATCAACTAGTGGGCTCATAGACTCGGACTGTCTGTTTCGCCCAGTACAACACTCAAGGCCTATATACGCATAGGGGTGGATGTGGAGCCGAGTCGGCTCGGCTCGTATTGGCTCGTTAGAAAACCGACTCGGCTCGGCTCGACTCATTACGTAGACGAGCTAAAAACCTAGCTCGGCTCGGCTCGATAATTAGCTCGAGCTAGCTCGTTAGGCTCGCGAGCCGAGAATATAGAATAATTAAGATATTATATATTTTAAATATGAAATATTTTATTATAAAATAGGTAAGATGTATGATTTATACTTCATGAAAAACTAATAACGTAGATTAATTTAAAATGTGTTTCAAAATAATCAAAAATTAACTCGAGTATGTGACATTATATTGGTATTGAGCATTACTTACGCTTAGTCTTTCGTAGCTCATTGAGCTCGCGAGCAGCTCGTGAGCTAGCTCGACTCGGCTCGCTAATCCGACGAGCTAAAATATAATCTTGGCTCGGCTCGTTAAGAAACCGAGTCGAGTCGAGCCGAGCCGAGCTACTCACGAGTCAAGCCGAGCCACGAGCTTCGAGCTTTTCGTCCAGCCCTATATACGCACGTGCGAGCGGTGGTTTGATCTTGATCCCTTTCTACTTTCAAGCCTTCGCGGTCTGAACTCTGAGGAGTCATTTGCTCTTCAGGTTCTGAATTTCCTTTACAATCTACTCCTCGTCTTACTGAAAGCCGGAAACATTTTCTAGAGGAAACGAAGGCCTGAAAAATTCGCACAAAGCCACAGTGAAAAACTGGCCAAGTTGAATTAACGACTATATAGATGTTGCTATGTACTTTTACACAAGAACGCACACGCACGCCAGTACTTGCATAGAATTTGTAGCCGGAAAGAATTATTGGTGCTCTAGCTGAACCATGGTTTACTCGTGCATACAGTGACTCCTCTGCTGCATTTTCCTCTTGCAACATACAAAAAGATTAGTGCTGTGCTGGAGAACGCGGTCACTCGTCGTCTAGACCTGGTATGTACAGCAAGTTGACGTCGAATACAACCGGGCTGTTCGGCGGCACCCTTGGCCTTCCAGGAGCCGAAGTAAGTCCCTTGGGAAACGCTAGCTGTTTGTAATCAAGAAACGAAACTTATCAGTTCATCACTATCATGTCCAGTTAACCGAGCCGTTCCCAGATCAGTAACCATTTTGTCTGCTTGGTTATCAAGTACTTACAGGTCCCGGTATGTACAGCCGTCGCAGTCCTCCAACCTTCATTGACAAAATCCCTTCATCAAGTCCCTTGATCACCTGACGTTGCAAACAAATCAAGTTAAAAGAAAAGTGGGTTTGCATTTTTCCTATTGAAATCAAAGTGTCATGTAACCACTTCATCCAAGTGTAGTACATTTCATCAACAAAGAGAAGGTGTATAAATACCTGTCCTGAGCCAACGCGGAATATGTATGGCTGACCTTTCTCTAGTGAACTGCGCATGCAGAAAAGCACATAAGAAGAAGAAACGGATTCAGTGCTTCACCGGGCGGGTCCAAAAAGAACAAGAACAAGAACTGGTAAAGAAATACAATCTGAGTTCCTGGTTTGTGGAGAGGAGACTTTGTTGTCTTGTGTAAAAAGTACTGAAAGAAGCCATCAAAATGTCCAAATCTCTCAGTACCTCACCTGTCAAAAATCTGTCCATTCGGTACCATGGCAACATAGTTTGCGGCAACCTACATGGCAAGAAGCGAACAATCGATCAATGTATTGTCGGTAAGAGCAACGAAAACATGACGGAATTTGGTATGCACCTGGTAACCAACGGGTGGACTCGGCCCTTGACCCACTTTGATATCCTTGTACTGCAGGCCGGATTCTGTGGTCACCATAGGAACCTGATAACAAAATGAGGAAATTCCAGGTTCAGCATGGACACCCACTATCATTAAGTGACATTATATAAAATGACCTGATTATATCACAAAGTGGCAGGAATCTAGAAGGCAATGCTGTGTCATTAAGCTCAAATGATAAGGAAGTCCTCACTGATCAAGGTCATGCAGTATTCAGAGTTTCAGTTGTTCGAACTGAAAAGTTCAGAGTTTCAGACAGACACTGAATTTTCAGAAAGTAAAACTACATACTCAGTCTGAACCTACATTCTCGAGCTCGCTTTCGCAAGCAGCATCGCAGAGCTTGGGCTTCTCTTCCGGCGGCAATCCGGCGGCGACAGCATCGAATGCGGCAAGCCCGAGGGCAGACGCCCCCAGCGCCACGCCGAGCAGGCTCCGCCTGGTGCTGCTCCCGCCACTGATCACGAATTCGTCAGGCTCCCCACATTGCGCCGCGCCTCCGCGGCCGGCCCTGCAGCAGCACGCCGCCTCGGAGCTCCGCGGTCTGCTCCTGAGCGCGTTGCCGCGGGGAAGCCACGCCGTCGAGGCATGCCTCGGCCCTGCGGACAAGCGAGAGTTATTGCTGCTGATTGAGCCGAGGTCGCAAGGAAATGGAGTCGCTGAGAGGTCTGTCGAGCTGAGACCTGAAGGGAGAAGAAGCGGCGAGGTGCAGGAGGTGGAAGCCGCCGCCGCCATGGAACGGAAGAGAACGAGGACAGAGAGAGGGAGAAGGCGAAGAGGGGCGGTCAAGAGCGGATAGAGAGTTCTTGGTGGCTACGCGCGCGAGCGCGACGGCGAAATCTGGCGTTGGTCCACGTCCACGCCCGTGCCCTGTTGTGGGCTGTCGAGGCGGGAGTGGGACCAGGGACACGGGCACACGGCAACGGCAGTTTCACTTCGGGGGGACGTTGACTTGTCAACCCCAAGGGGAGGTGGGCAATGTTCTCTGGCTGCAAGTGGGCCATCCAGAGATGTGGACCCGTCAGCCTGTCCTCCACGCCGAAATCAGCAAGCATCTCTCCTGCTACTATTGCGAAGATTTCAGCGTGTGTTGCTTCCAAGAACGCGGCAGGCGAACAAAAGCAGCACGGAGTAGCAGAATTCTCCCCACTCCCGGGCATTCTCATTGACCAATGACCGCACCGCACTGGAAATTGGGAAAGTATCTGCCTGAATTCTCCAATGCTGGAAAGACTGACCCACTGACTGAGAGCGTACGACGGGACGACTTCTCTAGGTGACCAATAGCATTAACATCATCGACTGTCTATTCGTGGTATTAGACTATGAGTACCAGTAATAATTCCTTATGAATGCCGGTAAATTACATATCTACTTATATATAAAAGCCTTAGTGACTATTTCTCTCAATCTACGTTGCGCCACATCATCCCAATTAATTTTAACCATTAGATAAAGAATGGATCTTAGAGATTAATACCATTTATATGATCTTGTTGGCTATTTATAGCCACACGATCATCATCTTACTTAGTAGAACCAATTACAAATTATTTTTGTCGCTATAGCTGTTGTGCTGGAGCACATAGCATAACATGTTGTCTTACATAGTGCTTGGTCTTTATAATGTTTTATTAATGCGCTTCCTCCGAAATCTCTTTAAGCTCGGAGGACAATGAACCGATTTAGCTCTATGTCAAGGTCTGTCTAGACTATATGCATCATTCTATTATCCATCAAATTTATTTGGGTTATGTTGCAACTTAAAATAGCTTAATAAAACCGCTATCACGGGTGTTTTTGAGGTTTTTGATCCGATTCACTTTTATACAGAGTTTTTATGTTCTAGCATTAATAGAAAATTGTTTTTCCTTTATCCTTTTCATATATGTATACATTACAACTGTTAGATATTCCATTACCTTTTACTTTCCAATGAACAATTGTATATAGAAGATTCAACACTTAAGTGAGACATAAACGTGAATTCTTTCTCTAAAGCATATGATTATATTTTTCTTAGTCAATTAACTACTTATTAGTTCTAGATTATAATTTTAAAATTAATATCTTTTAGTCCTGCTGCAACGTGCGGGTAATCAACTAGTATCATCTAACTGGACGAGCTTCATCAGAAACCGTTCCTCACTGTTTAGGACACCATTTTCAGGCTCCTCTGCTCGTGAAACTACTCGCTACTTCGATCAGATTCCTGATTGAATCAATAACAATTGGCGGGCTTGCCGTGCAAGCACAAGCTGCTAACCCAACTCCCAAACTCTCCCCGGCCGGCAGACTCCAAATGGCAACGGCTTTTGACAATGTCCAAGCGATGACACAACCACACAAGAGGGCGAGAAATATCAGCATATCATTCAAATATTTTTTTTCCAAGTCCACCTGCTTGACTTCCACGGATAACAAACACATCGAATCCAGCCGGTCAATGTTTTCTCCCCCAAGTTTGAGCTTCCTACGTGCTCCACATCATCTTCGTGTTCCTTTTTCAAAATCCACGAGCTGACACTACATGTAGCTGGCTTAGCCTGTCCACCAACTCGTTCCTACTACTTCACACACGTATAGTAACTTAACAGTAATGCAAAATCCCAAGTACACGAAGCCAACACACGCTTGCAAAAGTCAAAAAGTCCAACTAAACGCTTTCCCTATATAAAGAGCACCAACCAATGTGTTATGAGAGCATTTCAACACAACACTAGAAAGGCACATAGCCATTCCACGGTCAAGCGAGCAACTCCTCCGCCGTACCTTAACCCGTTCTTGAAGCCTCCCTCTCCCATGGCTTGTTCCTCGACTAGGCGCCTCCTTCTAGCGGGGATTGCCGTGTTCCTCGTCGTTGTCGCCTGCAGCGCGCGCCCTGCCGGTGCCGCGAGGCTGGTACCGGAGGCTCCGAGGCTCAACGGCGGCGAAGAAGCGGTCCGCCATAGTACCGGGTGCCACACGACGACGGAGGTGGTGGAGATGGCCAAGGAGACGCTGGAGCTCTTGATGGCGAGGTTGCCGGCTGGGCCAAGTCCCAAGGGACCCGGCCACTAGGTGATCCAGGCATCCAGCAACGATTCCTTGCAGTAGATAGATAGATTAGTGTCACAATTTTTTTACATATTTGTTTATTTTTCTTGCAAATATCAAAATAGATATGATGATCGATTGTTTTTAGACCTGAATAATACTCTGCAGTATAGATAGAGCACGACAATTCTTTGCAACCATTTGGTATGTACATCTTTCATTTCCTGACCGCACCTCTGTCTACTGGACACATGAAAATAGATTGAATTGAATTGGGTCGCAGCTTCAATCGGTTGTACTCCTTAACTCGTACGTGCTCTTTTCTCTCTCCATTTGTTTTTTTTTTTGGGTGAACTTCTGGTGACAAGATTGTATTCGTTTGATCGTGTCGTCGACGAATAATTCAAAAAAAACGTTCGCCTTGGATTGTCTGGGTGCTAGTAGCGTGTTCGCTGCCGGTGGAGTTGAGAGTATGACAAATTGACAATCCCACTAATACAAGCAATACAACAATGAACTAGTACGTGCTAAGCAATTGTGACAAAGTCAGCGGACGCATGACGTCCACGGATGAAAGAATATTCCTAACGGTCCAGGACAGAGATTTGCCAAATCTTTCGAAGCACAGCAGCGCATTGACTGATCGAAAGAAAACAACGCTTGGCTAGGTTGCGCATTGCTTCCAAGAAAGCGGCACCTACGTAGTACGTACGCGTCCCTGCCGTCGTTCGTGCCGGCCCTGTGAACAAGTAGTAGCTAGCTAAACCTGCGGATGTCGACGATGCGGCGCTCGCCTTCGTCCACGGACACGAGGAGCAGCATGGCCTCGGCTTTCCCCTGCACGTCCACGAAGTGCTTCCGCGTGCCGGTGCCCGCGTCGAAGAAGCTCTCGCCGCCCAGGGCGTGAACCGCGCCGCCCTTCCCGACCTGCGCCACCTCGTTGCCCTCCGTCAACGTGAACGTCATCCCATCGAACTTGAACAGGCGTCCGCGGCGGGCCGCCTTGCCGTTGCCCTCGTGCGCGGAAGACGGCGAGAGGTCGCTGCCGCCGCCGGTGGCCATGGAGTCTGTCGCGGTCGGTCCTGTGGAGCACTGCCTTGTCTTGGCTTGGACGATGGATGGAGCCTCTCGCCGCGCCGGTGGTTTTGTAGAGCGGGGCCTGGTCTCGAGTCCGCGTCGCGCTCGAGTTTGAGTCGGACTCGAAGGCGGTGGGATTCTGCACCCCCCCCCCAAAAAAAATCCCCTTTCCGTTTCCGATGCAGAGGGAGAAGACCCTGCCCGGATTGACGGTGCAGCGGTTGCATAAATTCCGAATCGTCGTGCACGCGTCGAGCAAGAGACCAAAGAACCTCTGCCTCCTCTGTTGAGACTTGAGAGAGAGAGAGAGTATGTCGCCGCCGCGGCAAGGGCATGGGCATGTGGTGGATGTGTGGGCGCACAACGAGGAGGAGGAGCTGCTCCGCATCCGCGCGCTCACCCACGACTACCCCATCGCCGCCGTGTCCGTCTCGCACGACGGCCCGGCCTTTTCCCGCGCGCGCCGGACCTGGAGGCCCGCTACGCCGCCGTCCGCGCCGCCGTGGAAGGCGCCCGGTCCGCGCAGATCGCGCTCGCGCTGGCCGACCACCGCGACGGCGCGCTGGCCCACGGCGGCCGCGTCTGGCGCTTCCACGTGGGGCCCGGCGAGGGAGAGGCCGACCCGGGCCGCGTGTGCCGCGGAATCAAGGCGCACTGCCGCGCCGCCGTGCGCGACGGCATGCTGCTGACGTGGGACGGCGCCGAGGACGTGGCGTTCATTGTCAAGCACGTCAACGGCGGCGGCCCGCTCCCGCAGCGGCGCGCCGAGTTCCTGGCGGAGGCCGGCGGGTGGTTCCAGGCGCTCTTCGACCTCCGCGTGCTCGCGGAGTGGACCCACCTCGACGGGTTGCCGCCGCCTCTGGCTCCCGGGTCGACAGGCACGGACGGCGTGTTGTTCCAGCGGTTCGTCGCGCTGGCGCGGAAACCCGGGTTCTGGGAGGTGGCTAGGGGGTACAACGCCTTCCTCTACGGCCTCGGTGCCGCGGACACCCCTCAGCTCGTAAGCTACAAAGCCGCGGACGCCCAGTACAAGGAGAGGTCGAGGCGGATCAAAGAGAGGATGGTTCAGATGCACGGCGAAGACTACGCCAAAAGGATCTTCATACTCTAGAGAGCAACCAGATTCAATCACCGGCTTTCCACGCATTACATTACATGAGCTTGTTTTTCTTTTTTTTTTTTTATTCATACCCTACAAATGAACTAGTTTCTACGTCCAAGTAGGCAAACCAGTTTCTAGAGGAGCAAGGCTCCACCGATTATGATAATTCCCACTTTCATTCTAGAAGAAACGGAAGAAATTAAGTTTTTACATCTTAAGATCCCACAAAAAATACTACTAATGTTTCAAAAAAAAAACTACTAAGAACGAGAGAAAGAGAGTTAATGTCTTCTTACTAGTGTCCCCCACCCTCCAAGCGGCCACCGGGTCTACATATTGCCCTTAGGCTATCTCCAATTACCCATTCACGCACTGATCTATACCCAAAATAGATCTTAAAGGGGGTAAAAACACTATCAAACAGAACACCCACACACCACACCCATTTTCGGCGACGTGCGATCCACAAATACCTCACGTCGCCCCGTAACCCATTCGCGCCAACAACATCGAGGTCCCCACCCCACTATCGAAGCTCCGCCGCTGCAGAGTTTCTGCCCACGAGCTGTTCCGCCGCCGTCGAGGTCCTACCCACGAGCCGATGCGCTGTCGTTGCCAAACACCTCCTCCACGCGCCCCTATCTTTGTCACCACCACTAAGCATCGAGCTCCACGCGGTCGTCGGAGCTGCTTGCCTAAGCACCGTCGCCGCTGAGCTCCCACACCGCCTCCGCACAAGCATCGTTTTCTTTGCAGCATTCTTCACGCACTTGCTTTGATCTCCCTCATGTCCGCTTTCTGTAAATACGCCCGATATTTTAAAAAAGGATCAAGCATGGAAAAATAATGTCACCAGAATTCTGTATCAGCCCATGTACTCCATCGATATCCAATACTAATTGGAAACATGTATTAAAGACAGAAAATTAGAACACCTCAACATGGCGTAGAGATGATGATAAACTACAATACTCCAATAAATATTATAATCTACACCCTCCTTGATGGTCTAGAAGGCAATTTTTTTTTTTTTTGCATTCATAAATGTGTTCTAAACTTCATTGCATGTCATGTATGACATGCATCCATCTAGTGATGGATAGTTTTTTTTTAACCAATCTATTGAAAAGACATGTATTTCCATGCAATAATTATATCAGCCAGGAAATACCATTAATATCATTATACAAATGCATGCATTGTTTCCACAGATGAATTTGTTAAAAACAACAGAAATGCATTCAGGAGTTCCATACAAAATCCTACCTGAATAGTTCTCAAATAAATTGATCGGTTGATATTCAGGTGTTTGTATTGAAGCGTCTTCAAGGCACACTGCATTAAGTAACCAGCATTTTCCTAAATAGCACAAATGATTAAAGATCAAAAGGTGAACATAAAGTAACCAAACATATTTCTTAATTGCACAAAGAATTATTTAGTTTGAAGCGGTAGTAGAAAACGGGTTGAGTGTGATGTGTACTTATACAAGACACATTGTTTACCTCTAGCAGCACCAATGCAAATAGAGAGTCTAGTGGGCTAATCATGAACTTTTCTTTTTGCTGTGTCACCTACGAAACAAAAACAGTGGCCATGATATGCAGAAATGGTCTGAAACTGAAAGTTAAATAAAGAGGACTTTTACGGTACTCCAAAATAAACGCACACCGTTCAATCTCTTCATCCAACGATTTAGATCGCTATTATGATACTCTCTCAACCCACCGGTATTATATGTATCATATAGAAGTATCATAAGTATCAAAGGGTATTACGGTAATCAAATAGTATTGACAAATGTCACATATTGTTCTCGTCTGAATTTGTTACGCCTTGGTTGAGGCAGTGGCGGCGGCTAGGGTTCTTCATCAAGTTAGTAACTTACTAACTTGCCGCCGTTGGGGTCTCTCTAGCGGCAACGCTGCCTGCCGCAACGACGAATGTAATCGGCCTTGGCCATCGACCGTCTGGAGTATTCCCTAGCTTGTGCGCGTTTGACGGACGATAACTCTCAGCGATCAAGGACTAATTATATGTCTAGGTGCGGCAAGGTCGTTTGGGTGCCCATGTCGTCTGGCATGTGCTGCTGCGTTTGTCACCGAGATGTGGATTTGCACTGCTGCATTCATCGCCATGAACCAGGCCAACGAGAATTCCCTGGCTGCAGCCACCACTAGGGTTCTCCTCATGGCGGCCCTCCCGGCTTGATCGTGATCACACTTGCTACTCTGGCATGTAGTCAGATGTGGACTTTGTTTGCCCATTATCTCCGATCAGCAAGCTTAATTTGTTGACTATTTGGTTGCATTTGTGTGAAGGAAATGCCTTCCAGTTTGTTCAGTTATTCAGTGAAGAATTTAGCAATTCAATTTGTTTGATTGCAATTTGGCAACTGCCTGATTTGTTTGATCTGTTTTGCATCATGTTTTCTTTAGACTGCCTGGTTATTTGAGTTCCAACATTGGGCGCTGATAAGTATAGCAAGAATCATGCTAGTTCCGTTTCGAACTGTGATGTCAAATGAATGGGAATAAATCTTTACAACAATAATGCCCGATTTGAATGGAAAACTGAATGAGAATGGTTGTGCAACTGATTCGTTTCTTTACTCTAGCCACGAATGAGGCATCCATGAATCAAGGAGAACCGGAGCTAAATCCAAGGAGAATGATCCGATCCGAAGAGAACGAGGATGACGCCAGCAAAGAACCACGAGGAATAACAGATTCACAATTTGGATAATGAAGATCGCAACGTTGATGATCCGAACAGGGAAGGGTCTGGCTAGGGTTGAGATGGAGCATCGCATGCGGCACCGCCGGCAACAGAGATTATTAATGAATCAAATGACTAATTACGGTGTTACCCATTGAAATGAAGGGTCAGATTCCTTTCATGATACATATGCTCAGAAGTATCATGGAGCACCGTAAAGGTGCTCTAAATAAATCTTAGCAAGCTTGATACCATAGAGGCAATCCTGTAGTGAGCCATTGGACATGATCAGGTAGATTCGTATTTCTGTTCCGTTTCACAGCAATGGCGAATAAGGCAATAACTGATACCAAATTCTCATGCCACAGAGCAGAAAGAAGCAATTCGCTTGAAAAAAAAACTGATTCAATGGATTCATAAAGAAACTACACCTAAAAATAGCTCTAACAATTGAGCATTGATGTAATATAGCTATCACTGAAATTCTGCATGACATGACAATTCACAATTGAAATTTAGCTATGTTTTCAAAAATGGAATTCAGAATGATTGAAGGAACAGCTGCTGTACTTCAAGGCTTTGTAGTTCCACGGATGCTGCATTCTTGGAAAACAAGGTCTGCATAGACAAGCGGAAATACTTGAATTGCTGGCTCTCCACTCCCATTAAACAGAATTTTGAATAACTATCTGAACATAGCAGGAATCAGGAGTCCTGGCTAAAGTCATTTCAGACCCGAACTGTGGCAGAGGCACTGAACAACCACACTTGGGCCCCGTTCGTTTCCACCCTCTAAAATTTATATACTGTCACATCAAAGAGAATCTTACTATTTAGTAGTACTTTTATTAATTTAATAACAAAACCTATGTCGCGACCCCCTCTAATTTGCGAGACGAATCTAATGATTCTAACTAATCTATGTTTAGCTACAGTGATGTTACAGTAACATCTTCTAATAACACCATAATTACCCTCGTTGGATTCATCTCGTGAATTAGATAGGGGTCTGCAATTAGTTTCGAGATTAGACTTTATTTAGTACTCCAAAATGATAAAATTCTCTTTGATTTGACCCTCTAAAAATTATATGGGTAGAAGATATCCGAGGTGTGCTGTCACTTCCTGATGGAATTCTTTAGACTTTGGGATGTTCTTGCAACTGTTGTGCTGACGTTTGACGAGGACCTACACATATGGAAGCACGACTCTTCGGGAGTCTTCTTATCCAAGTCAGCCTACAGGGCGTTCTTCCATGGTTCCATTGAATTTGTACCATGGCGCCAGTTATGGAAATCTTGGCCCCCTGCAAAGTGTAAAATGTTCCTTTGGCTAGACATAAGAAACAAATTCTGTACAGCTGATCAACTATCAAAACGGAGACTATCTCATGTAGACAAATGCCTGTTGTGTGATCAAGAGGAGGAGATGGTTGAACACATTCACACTAATTTTGTGGTTGCCAGGCAGCTTAGGCAAAGCATTCTGGACCCTCTTAATCTATAACGCCTGGTGCCTCATAGCACTGATCAAACCTTTGTGAACTGGTGGAGGCGTGCAAGCAGGAAAGTCAGAAAAGACCAAAGAAAGGGAATGGATACCCTTATCATTCTAGGAGCATGGATGTTATGGAAACAACGAAATGCCTGTGTTTTTGAGGGAGCTACCCCAAATGTAACAGCAACACGAAGGAATCTACAGCTGGAGGTTCGTCTTTGGGTTTTTCCCTATAATAAAAAGATGCACAGCTCTCCTGCGTGTTTGAGAGAGAAAAAAAAAGAGAAGAAATCCTTGTTGTTCGTAGAAAAGCAGTATGATTTTGGATAATATGGAAATTGACACTGATGCATTACATGTGTAATTATTCACTGGCAATATCATCTGACACATCACATCAATGGTTCATGCATAGGGGCTAAGAAAAAGAAAATCAAATCTCCTTATGCTGATAAATGAGTAGAAGTCTAAAATTTACTACACTACATGGAAGTACTTGATTCATATAAGTGTGTACAATGTGAGCCATTCCATGAGATTTTGTGTTTCAAACCTGAAGCATAAGCACCACACAGAGAAACACATTCCCTCTTGGGAGAAGGAGCTTTTCAATATCAGTGATGACATTGAATGGTAAATTAATTTGCAACCACCTGAAAAGTAGAAATGGGTACATGGTCATAAGCAAACGTCATTATGTCCAGCTCCATATGGGGAAAAACAGGTCTGCAGGTTTCTACAAAGCACACTAAAGCATGGATGTGAGCACACTATATTGAAATAAACGTGAACTCATCCAGTTTGGAGCTAAGAATATAAAAGAGAAAGGAACACCAAATCAATTCTCAGAGCTGAACCTTTGCAGGCTAATTTGAACAATTGTAGAATCGTTAGGTGATTAACAGAGATGAACACCAATGTAAGTAACATGAAAAATCTTGCCTAAAGCCTCTAAAAAATATCTTGACTAAAACAAAATAACATGAAAATTATAGACCGTTTGAGATATGGCAGTAATATTGTGTATCATTCCTTATTTTGTGGATAACTAATATTTTTATAGCATGAGAGATATGATAACTACCATAAAGTCTGCATCAGCAAGACTTCGCTTGATTGTAAAAATAAAGTAAAAATTACCCCATCATTCAGTAATTTGATCAAACGTTTGTTGTTGTGAAATAAAGTCCTTGACAATGAAAGACATTAAAATATGAGAAGCAAATGCAGAGCATAGAAGATGGACATGGAGGCGAACTTTCAGCTAGTTAACTTTATGTACTCCTCTGTTCTCCAAGTGATGTCGTTAGGACAACAAAGTTAGTGCAAATTTGCACTAACTTTACTGTCCTAACGACATCACTTGGAGAATGGAGGGAGTATGTGACAACAATGTTTGGGGTGTGGTATGAGAACCAAAGTTCCATTTTCAGGCTCAATATTTTTGCCCAGGATTAGGGAATTATTTGGAATAGGAAAACGTTAAATAGCTTTTTTGGAAAACCAACAGATGAGTGAAGAATTGCAAAGGCATGGCATGTGTCATTAAGCAAGCATACAATCAATTGCAACTACAAAGGTTGGAACATAGAAATCAATTGTGTGAAATGGGAAATAGTGGAACATCAATCTGCAGATGTAATGGCTTATACAACCTAAGCCTAAACACTGTCCACTAACAATAGATTGTGAACACAAAAATTGAAGAGAGGTGAGAAACTCATATCTACTTAGTAAAAAAGTAATTAAGCACATTTCTATGGGCATAAGGTAAAATGATTGCCAATCTTGTGTAGGGAGTAGGGACCAGTCTAATCTCAGTTTTGTTTTGAACTGCTCTGAGCCAGTACCAAAAGGAAAAAAGAATAAGAATTGGGCAATAATCATGATGGTATGTTCAAGTGCTATATTAAAGCAGACACCATATCAAAGAGGCATTCACAGAACCAAGCCCAATTCAATTATACACTATTTTAGCTGAATCAAATGGTGGACAAATGACATGAAAGAATATCTAGGACTGGAGCAAATGGTGATAACAGACTTGTATTGAAGCCAAACGAACCATGTTGTGGAAAAATATAAACGGCAGGCAATCATTCACACATGGGGACTACTGGACCACAATAGATTAACTAAACACTTCATCAAGTATCTTGCAGAGCCATCTCCAGAATCGTAGTTTAAGAAGCACCTTCATCTTTACTTCTTCTCCCTCCTCGACCTCGTTGCGATGCTGCACTTTAATCTGCATATCCAGTTTTTTTAACGTATCTGCACAACCGATTTCAGCTGCAGGTCCCTCAGCATCACTTCTATTATCAACCAGCAATTCCAAGCGATGATATACACCCAAGCACAATATTGCCCATCAAGTTAATCCATCCTACAGTGGAAATCAGCATCCAAAAGTTCATATTCAGATTCTGTTCAATAATAACGATCCACTGTTTACCATCATTCATTCATGTCCATGCATTCTGGAACAAACCTGAAGTTTAAGCCATCTTATACATTCAAGTCTGATGAAGAAAATGAAAATGCACACAAGTATTCCACAAAATTCATCCAGCGAACATGTTACAGTGAAATTGACCTTAACCATTGATAGATGGCTCCCCAACTATTTCTTTGCGCAAAAGTTCTGACCTGTTCTAAAAGAAGGAAAAGGCAGAAACTGCTAATTATACAGGAGCCCCATTATTAACTTACTGCAGCATTAATGAAATAAAATTTTACCAACTTGCGTCTAAGTGTACGGTGATGATAATGGCATAATAGCTCACACTGCAGATGCCACCTACACAAGTCAGATGACCATCCATTTCTTGGTAAATAAGACTTGTGACCCCAAATTATCCAATTTTTTTTATTTGGCAAACAATCTTGCAAACCTGGAGCCATAAAACTCCATCCCAATTACGAGAGAAGAATTCACCAAACATCCTTGGAAGCAGCACCTTTTTGTTTTCTTTTCATAAGCTTCCTTGGATTTACTATGTACTGACTAGCCACCTCCAAGGCCATGACGACTTCTGATTACCTCAAAAAAAAAGAAAGAAAGAAAGAAACCGTGATGATCAATCAACTGAAACTGCATTGCATGAGATCCACTTGTTGTACGGACAGTACACTGGCATACCGTCAAACAGATAACCTGCATCGCGAAACACCATATGCAGTTTTAGCAATCGAAAGAATCAACGTGCGCGGATCGGACACCAACGACACCAACTGGATAAATCTTATACTCCTACCTGCCCGGCCTGCTGGCGCTGCGCTTCAAACCCGCGTTTCCCTTGCTCTGCCTCTGCCTGCGGCCTGCCTCTGCTTGATGGCCTGCTGCAGCTGCAGGTGGAATACGAGGCGCGATGCCCGCCCGTGACGTGGCATACCGTGGAGCGTCACACGGACGCGGCGCACCTCCTCAAGTCAACCATTCGCCGGCGCTTGTACGGTCGCCGCCCCCTGGTGATGGAGGGGATGGGGCAGCGCAGCTGTTTGACGCCACGGCACAAGGAATCCGCGTCCCTTGAGCGAAAGCGTAAAGGCCATCCAAATTCAAAATCTGAGCGGAACCGGAGCCGCGCGACTGCGCCATGGAATTCGGAAACCGACTTGATGGCGGCAGCGCCGCTGCGCTTCGTCCCTCTCCTCGCGGTGAGGCTTGCCACGTCAGCAAAATATACAGCTGGACCCGGACCCAGACCCAGTTAGTTACGGAATTGAGAATCCCAAAAGGGGAGGGAAATTTCAGAACCGAAACAAAACCTCTCTTCTTCTTCAGCCTCCCTACATTTCCCCGGAACGGAATCCCCCCCCCCCCCAAACCTCTGACAAGGCGCGGCCTACGCCATGGCCTCGCCCCGCCACTACCACGCCGCGCCAGGCTACCACCCCTTCGTCGCGGCCAACGCCATGGCTTCATCTCGCCACCACCACACAGCCCCTGGCTACCACCCCTTCGGCGCGGACGCCCGGAGCGGTGCGGGAGGTGGCGCCCTCGCCGAGAACCCACACGCCTTCGGCAACGGCAACTACGGGTACCCATACCCGACGAGCTCCCGCAGCCTCTACGGTCCGAGCGCTGACTCATTCGTTGCGGAGGAGAACCGGCTCTACGCCGCCTGCGCCCAGGGCTTCAACTCCGGCGCCGCGAGCGCCCATAACTTCGGCTCCAATGGCGACCCGTACGCCGCGACCGCGCACAACTTCGACCTCGCGAAGGCCAACTTCTACGCCGCGAGCGCTGATCCTGATGCGTACTTCTACGCCACGGGCACCAACCTCAGCGGCGCCGACGCCAACTCGCACGCGGCGGGGATCCACAACTTCCGCGCGCACGGCGGCGGCGAGTGCTTCGCCCCACCCGCCACCACGTTCAGCATGGCCGCGGGTCATGGGATCCAGCCCGCGGAACGCCACTACATCCGGGCCTGCGGACCTCTTCGCTCTGATCGAGCAGACCACCGTGGTCCGCGTCAGGCGGGCGAATTGCGGGGAGGTGTTCAAGCGCGTCAGGGACATGCTTCGACGGCCGCGGAACCACTTGTACGTTGCTCTGGATTTCGAGTACGCGGCCGATGCGTCCACCGACGTGGGGTTCTACCCGATAAGTTGTATCGACTGGTTTGACCATCTCTGCCAGTTCGTCAATGGCGGGGACGTCTTCCAGATGGGACTTGTGCTAGCGTTTGAGGACCAACCTGGAGAAGGCCCATCCGAAGTGATCGCCCTGGAAATTGACTTCGAATTCAACACGGAGACCCGGGAATACAACCAAAACTCCATTGATTTCCTGAAAGAGCAGAAGCACAATCTGGATGAACACAGAGATTTTGGAATCATGTCAGAATGGGTATTCGCCGGACTACTTCGCCACCTGCCAGTCGGAGAGGATACGGTCACGTGGATATCATACCATGGTGACCGGGATGTTGGCTTTCTCCTGCGCCTGCTGCAGGCAGGAGGCCGCGGCGCTCTTCCAGCCGACCGCTCCACATTCCTGCTTCAGGTTCGCGAAAAATTCCCCATCCTCTATGATGTGCGCGTGCTTGGGCAGATTGTGTACGAGGGATTCAGAGGAAGGCTAACAGTTCTAGCGGACGAGGAACATCTTAACGTTGTGCGCGTTGGCAAAGCGCATTTCGCTGCTTCGGATGCACTAGTTACCTTGTCCTGTTTCTTCAAGATCGTGCACTGCTCGGAGCATGAGCTGCATCGGCTCGATGCTCGTCAGAACTTACTGTCTGGAGTTGAGGAATACTCCATGGCCATTAAGTGTGCTCGGCAGGTTAATGACGATACCATTGGCATTTTTGATGTGCTGGCGCACAACTTTGACGAACAGTCGATTCTGATTGGGGAGCTGGTAACAAGCAACTTTAGAATCATCCCCTTGGAGGTGCTCCTTCCATCATGTGGTACTTCGATGCATGTGATACTTGGGTTCATGAACCCAGAAGGCCTTGTGGCTTATGGACGGCTTTGGAAGTTCCACTTGGGCTATGGAGCTCAACTTGCTCAAGATGCTCAGACTATAAAGCCTCTACGATTCGCCAAGCTCTTGGCATCGTGCGGAGCAACACACGATGCATCGGTAATTTGGACATGTTTCTGCGGAGCACAGGAGGTGGGCTGCCTTGTACAGTCATTCTTGAAGCCAGATGACCTACCCAGTACCACTGCTTCCTACATGGAGCTTCAACAAGAGCTATTCCCGTCATTATGTGATCTTTGGGTGGTAGCGCAACAATACCAAGACACCAGTGCCCACCTCGTTGGATGTAAGGAAGACCTATACAGAATTGCTTATGCCTTGAAGATTGGGTGTGGAGGGGGCACCGAAGGCCTAAGCAAAGCTCTTATCCTCCTGAGATGTTACCTTAAGTTTGCAGAGCTTCCAGATTTCGCACAGGTTGTTTCGGCTGTGCATGGAAATCTACAACAGTTTGATGCTTGATCTTCAGGTATGCAATTGCCCCTGGAGGACTGATGTGCCGGATGTCACCCAAGCTCACATAGTTTTATAGAATATAGAACTGTACTACCTCTATTGTTTGTTCATGGGTAAGCTGTCAATTCTGTAAACTGACCGGTCTGTTGTGTCGACCTTGCATGAAAGTCTTTTTGTGGACACATCTATAGGCAGAATTGATTGTTGCTGAACGCTAGTTTTGTTTGTTTGTTGCCGAACGCTAGTGGCCAAATGATTAGACAATTACATTTGTTTTTCCAGTTTTCTTGTCATGCTGAAGTCGAGGGACCGGAAAAATCTATTGCTTCACCAGTTTTCTCAACACCGGAAAAATCTTCTGCATACAAGAACATTGAACCACGACTGTTTGATGCAATGACATTGATTAGTGCCTTGTTTTTCACATTTGTCCACCCATCAGAAACAATGGATACTCCTTGAGTATACCTAAATTACACAATGAATGAATGACATTTACTATTACGCACGAAATTGAACGACAAAAATTTCACGATGAAAGAATAAAGTGAAGAACTGAAGATGCTTACCGTGTATTTCGAACTGGTCCCATTTCATTTTCGACATTTGATTTGCATGCATCCAGCAGTGTGGTTCTTGCCTTCTCACTTCCAGGTGATTTGTAGCCCTTGGGTCCTCTGTTTATCGCGGAAACCATCTCAGCCCACTGCGGACTTCTCAGCACATTGAACGGAATTCCATTTGCACACAAGCATCTCATAACTTTCATATCAACCATCTCTCTTTCCATTGCACCAAAAGCATCTAGCAGTGCATTACGCTTCTTCGCCGCATCAGAGGTTGCATTGGAAGAAGATGCTTTCATCTACAAAAGAAAAGCGATGAGTAATTGCAATATAGAAGAAGATGCGGACATTTCCAATGAAAAATCAATTTACCTTATCATTCAAAGCCTTCATCTTGACGGCATCATTCTGTAAAGCTAGGCAACGACTTATATCTGCCTTCTTGCCGGGCGGAACACCAAAAAATGCTGGCGCATCCTAGTAGAGCTACTGGTGTATGTATTTTTACAGTGATTGCATCTCCATTCCTTTGTTCCCCCGGATCTCTTCTTCCCTTTACCACGCGTATCGGGAGGAAGGATAGTTACTTCATTAAGGAGAAAATTAAATTTTTTGGACCTTTTTCTTCACCTTCATCTTCTTCAGACTGGACGTCGACCTGATCCTGATCAGTCGCAGCATTGACATCAACGTCGTCACCACTGTCACTGTCCGCTGTTGCTTCCGTGTCATCCAGCTTGCGTTTCCCCGATCCGAAAACCATTAGACCCCTGAAGCACCAAGCCACCAACAACAGGGATTGGGATTAAAATCAAAGCAAAAAAATAAAACGAGGAAACTGATGATAAGGACAGAAATCGATACTAATAACCTGTAGCGTTGAGGAGGCCCTTGACGGCTTGCCCGCTTGACCCTTGAGGCCTTGAGCCCTTGACCTTGCAGACTTTGCAACCTTGCGCACGGAGGAGGAACAGGCACGAATGATTTAGGCTTTCCTCATCAAATATTTATATAGGCAGACACAGTCGTATGCAAAGGAAGGACAATCAAATCTCGAATTTTTTTCCTTTTTCCTGAGATATCACGAGTATGTTACCTAATTTGGCTTGTAAATTGAATAAAATTTTTTTGTCTAATCTTTCTCCATCGTGTCAAATCCCCATTTCTGACATTTAAAAATTAAAAAATGTAAAATTTGTACGAAATCAACTTGATCACATCAATGTACCTACTACATTGTCTTTGGTGAGTTTCAGTCACATTCAAATGTGGCGATACAATTGTTCTGACTTCTTCTGAGGTTCATAATCAAATGTTACGTGTGCTAAAATGTGTCAACACTCAACACCTTTTGAGCTTCACAATGCAAATGTTATAGTCCAATCGAGTCCAGTCAACCTTTACCACCAGTAACATAGACTAGAAGTGTCAGCTAAGAAACCTTGAATTGAAGATTGAAATGGCTAGCATGACATTGGATATATGCTTTGTTCTTTGCCCAATGTTCTTGCTTTGTTTTTTTCTTAGTAAGGTCTTACACTCTTACTCTTTGTCATTTCATGAACCTAAGAAGTAAGAACCTTAGCTTATAGTTGTACTGTTGTAGCCCTTCCCTCCCTGTCTTTTCTTAGTAAGGTCTCTTACTCTCTGTTCTTGCTTTGTCCTACTACTATATAGTCTATCCTCCTACTACTATATAGTCTATAACTCTATATAGTCCTAAGAACCTTAGCTTATAGTTTGCTTACTACCAATATTTGTTCACCTAGTGTATTTTAGCTTACACTCCAAGTATCTATCATAATATTCATCATTCCTTCCTATACATGGAGTTCATTTCAATTGTATCATACTCTCATGTCTCATGGTTCCATATTACTCCTGGTCCTATCATTCGATTTCACTTCTATCATACTCCTATAGTGTTCCGGTCGTTCCATATTACTTGGATGGAGTGAGTATGTATGTATTCTTGCTGTATCACTTTCTATAAGGTGAACAACACACGTATTAACATGAATCACATGAGTTTTGTAAGTTTTGATACGTAGAGACTCATCTGTTTATGTAAAATTTGTCAACAAGTACAAACAGCAGTCTCTTTGTGCTGTAGTGGTAACAGCGACTACCTTTAGTTGTACAGGTTGTGTGTTCAATTCCTCAATCGGATTCTTTTTTTTTCATCATCCGTGAAGAAAATATCTCAACCGAATCTCTTTCTATTTATTTTACCATTAATAATCACAAATAGAAGGAGGGAAAACGCCCGCCATGTACTATGACCAATTCGTTTTGAGATTGTACAAAGGAAGGAAATCTCCCGCCGCATTCTTGAGTCTTTGACTCTTGACACAATTTCTACACCATAAATAAATAATAAAAACATAACAGCTATGGGCTCCAGAGAATAAGTTTCCATTTTTCTCCTACGCTACGTATCATTAATTTTTCCATAATAGCCTGCTACCAAAATCGCTGCTCCCCTGATTCTCGAGCGGTCGAGCCTCGACCCCAAAATCTCCTGGAGCCGGTGCCGGCGGCCGGCCATCCAGCGCATGTGCAAGGATGTCGAGTTGCCCACGCCGACGATGTAGATCGGGAGGTCGCGCACTCAATCTTCTTCAAGTGGCGGACTCGGGCCGCCTGCTACACATTCAACGAACGAGGCGGCCGCCGGCAGCCGCGGCCCGCGGCAGCGGCGGAGGACCAGCGAGGAGGTCTCCTTCATGGCGTCAGTGAGGGAAGCAGCATGCGAGGTACCGAGGCCATCCTGATGGTCTTGCTGATGCATCGACGGGATCGCCATCGACCATCGACGCGAACATGCGTGCTTCGTCAGGTAATCCTGCATCTCGTCCCCAGCTTTACCTGAATCGCGTTCCATCTTTCATTGAATCGTGTCCCTGTATCATCCGTAAGAAACAAGAGTCGCGAACCCACCTGAAAGGGTACAGCGAACCCCACCGTCCCCGAACCCTAAAGGGGGACGGCGAATCCGATTCGGGATTCGATGGCACCGTACCCGAATCCGGTGACTATGTGCTGAACAATTCAGGCTTGTATCCTGTACATTTCGGCCTCAGCAGAAATAGCGTGCCACAAAAGAGATCAGTAGTACTGTGGTATATACTGTGGTCACACCTTCAAATTGTATTCAGAATTGAATTTTTTTCTCTTTCTTTTTTAATTGCCAAAAACTAATGGCCAAATGATGATGGAAGCTCTGCCATCTGATCTCAGGCACAACTTCCTCTGTTTTTTATTTTTTAAAATGAAAACAACTTCCTCTGTTTTTTTTAAGGAAAACAACTTCCTCTGTTGCTGCTGCAACAAAAATATAAAGGCGAACATTTTATTCTTTCGAACTGTACAAAAGTGAACATTTGCTATCGAAGTGTTGGCTGATCGGAAGTCAAATGAAGAAAGCAACATTCGGGGCGCGTTGCTTCTAAGGAAATACAGTACAGATGTGCGTAAAATTCCCTTTTCTTCACCCAAAAAAAAACACCTAAGAATTACAGAGGTGCGCCGAGCTCTCCAGTAGCAACGTGTCAGCATAAATACTTTTTAGAACTACTGCCGGATAAAAGAGAGAGAGAGACGTACAGGTTCATATTCTTACAGCTTCAAGGCAATTAAAGAGTACTCTTTAATAATAACGTTCAAGTACGAATGGAATGTTTTGAGGTGAAAATTTGCAAATTCTTTCCCCTTTCCGTTTCCGGTGCGGAGAGAACTCTCGATCGATGGCGCACAGCGGTCGCAGAAATTCCTAGTCGTCGCGCACGCATCGAGCGGCGGAAAGACGCCGAAGAAACTTTGCCTGCTCTGTCGAGTGAACATGTTGACGCCGCCGCACGGGCATCATACCGGCCACGGCGCGGCGCGTGCGTTGGGTGTGTCATGTGTGGGCGCACAACGAGGAGGAGGAGCTGCTCCGCTCACCTGCGACTACCCCATCGCCGCCGTGTCCCCGCCACCGTGGAAGGCGCCCGGTCCGCGCAGATCGCGGTCGCGCACGGCGGCCGCGTCTGGCGCTTCCACGAGGGCCCCGGCGAGGGGAGGCCGACCCGGGCGGGCCTCGTGTGCCACGGAATCAAGGCGCACTGCCGCACCGCCGTGGACGGCATGCTGCTGACGTGGGATGGCGCCGAGGACGTGCGTTCGTGGTCAAGCACGTCAACGGTGGCGGACCCACCTCGACGGGTCGCCGCTGCCGCTCTTCGATGCTGCCGGGTCGACTACTGGCACGGACGGCACGCTGTTACGCCGCGCCGGTTCATTTTGCTGGCGCAGAGTCCCGGATCCTGGGAGGTTAGAGCATCTCCAAGCAATCCTCTAAACAAGCCTCCAATCTTAAATTTTAGGAGTTTTGTCAAAAAATCATCTCCAAGCAGACCTCCTATATAGACTCCTAAATTAGCCTACCCTCCTAAATCCCTCCTCCAACCCCTCGAAAATGAGATCCTCCCATCCCTCCTCCTAAACTCCAGTTGGCATGGGTCCCACGGATTTTCTTTTCTTTTTCTTTTTTTTCTCTTCCCCCTCTCTCTTTCTCTCTCTTTCTCTTTGCCTCTCATTCTTTCTCTCTCTCCTCTCTATCTTCTTCCTCCTCCCCTTTCTCTCTCTCTACCCGATCGCCTCGCCCAGCCCGCCGTGCCCGCCGCCGACCGCCGACTCCGGCTAGCCGCGGTCGCCCGCCACCTGACGTGCCGGCTCCGCGGGCTGCCGCCTTTCTCCCTCCTCCCTTTCCCTTCTTCTTCTCTCTCTACATCCAACGCCGCCGCTCCTCCCGGCCACCATGCCGCCGCCGTCGCCACCCTACGGCCGGCCGCGCCGCGCCTCTCCCGGACGAGCTCGGGCGCCGGCGCGAGCCGGGCGGTAGGCGCGCGGCAAGCTCGGGCGCCACCGCGGGCGAGTTACCGGCGCCGCCATCGCCATCCCGGGCGCCGGCGCCATCTCCGCTCCTCGGCTTGCTTCACTCCCGGAAGTTTCTTTCTTGGTCTGCGCGCTCGGAGCCGGCTCGATCCGGAGGGCGTTGCGGAGGATGGCCGGAGGCGAGCACTGCGGGTGCGGCATCGCGCAGGCGATTCGGGGAGGTCGGCGGCAAGGCCGGCCCGGCGGGGTGGGGTGCGGTCGACGGCGCAGCGAGGAGGCGGGGTGAGCTCTCCGGAGGGAGCACGGCGGCTTGGGCGCGGCCGGCGTGGTGGAGCCCATCGGTTTAGGAGCTTCGTTAGGAGTCCTGTTGGAGTGCGGGACACTTTCGAGCTCCGAAATTTTTCGGGCTGGCCCCGAAATTAGAAATCCGGGGCTTGTTTTCGGGTGTATTGCTGGAGATGCTCTTACAACGCCTTCCTCTACGGACTCGGCGCGGCGGACACCGCCGAACTCATCGGCTTCAAAGCGACGGACGCCGAGTACAAGGAGAGGCTGCTTCAGATGCACGGCGGCCTGCTCTTCGACTACTTGGACCGGCAATGACATGACGCAACAAAAGAAAAAATGAGAAACAAAATATGCCCCCACGCAGGATCGAACTACGGACCTTCAGTTTACAAGACTGACGCTCTACCACTGAGCTATAGGGGCTTGTCACGTCCATTTTATTGTTTTTTCGGTACTTTACCAGACCTCCAACCACAAGAACGCATAATAGGAACGATGTGCAACAACTATACATGAGAAACAAGAAAATATATGATGATGCTCAAAGAAGTCGTCTTGAGAATCATAACAAGGAATTCAAAGCATGATCCCCATTCTGTTAACTGTGCATTGTTATTACTGTTTGTCCACATGGCAAAGCTAGAGGAAGAAATTAGAGAGGGAACAATATTTTTTGTTCTTCTTCCACATCTTCTCCCTGCTGCCACTCTTCGCTTGGTGGGATACATTACAAGGAGCAGCGAATGGATGAAGACTGCAGGGTCTCAATTAGACGGTTGCATGCCGTCAGAGCATGGATGTTGTGGGGGAATCATTGTGTGTTTGGTAAATTTCACCGAGCAGCATGACTGTTGTTGCATTGGCAGCAGAGGAACGTCGCTTCTGGCCTATGACCGGAGTTCGAGGGTTGCCCTCTTTGCTGGCTCCCCCACCACGCGATTAGTGTGCACTCGTGTACTAGTGGTTGCTTTTTATTGATGCTAAAGGCGCGAATACAAAGTTGCATTCGGGTTCTAGCTAGTCCTAACTCTCTTTTGTTTCGAGAAAAAATCACATAAAAAATAATTGAAGAGTAAATACACTGTGAACCATCAAACCATGTAAGGATTTTTATATGGGTCCATAGATTTTTCAAAATGATCATGTTTGTCCAAGATCTATTTATGTGGCTTCACCTCAGCTTCCTTCCACTTCATTCAAAGAATTATGTAAGATACGACATTGTCCAAGCTATCACACCACCTACTTGCCTTGTCTTCTCCAAGTTCATCAAGAGTTATGGGCCCAAAATTGGATTCGCGAAGAAGCGGCCATGGACAAAATCAGATATGAGAAAAATCTCACCATTTGGTTCCCTCGATTCCTGGAGAAGTTGCGCCGTCGTCGGGGGTCAGGGGGATGCGCTAGAGTTGCTTCAGGGGTGGGGTGGGGTAGGGGCAAGGGTGACACGCACCTCCGTGGTGACTTGGCAGGCCATGACGCCAAGTCTTTTGGCGCCTTTCCATGTACCAACGGCATCAAGGGGCATGACACCGTTCCTTGGGTTCATTTTGGGAATACTTCTTCTAGGGCTCCAAATGTGAAAAATGTTTCTTAAGAGGACCATCTGTAAAAAATTCAGCTTCTTGGGTGCATTGAGGTCGATTTTTTTATTAATAATAGATTTTTTAATTATTTAATATAAATAACCGCCAAATCTGTAAAATTGTAAAAATAGTCGCTTTGTCGCCCGTTCAATAGACGACAGGTACATATTGCCCAACCGAAGGGCGACAAGTGGCACCAGAAGGACCTGTCGTTCAACCAGTGGGCGACAAGCAACATATCGCCCACTCGGCTAGGCGACAGGATCCATTGCTAATTTTTTTTTGTTTTTTTCCTGTCTTAACACTTAAGCCTCTCTAACGCTTGATTAAAATACTTTGACAACTCAAAAATTAATTTCAATTTTTTCTCGTGAGTATACACTGGAGCACCCGTTTTAGCTTTGAAAAGTCCCAAATATGATGACAATTTTAAAATAAAAATTACTAAATTAGGATAGTTGTTAAGAAATAATGAATTTTTTCAGTCATCTAAACCTTCTTCAAAAATTATGAAAAAATGATCTAAATTCATTGGATCTATAGTAGTATCAACATCTATTTTTGTTAGGATTAGGTTGTGTTTCAGTAATTGCGAGTTATTTAAATAGTGTTCAAATTTGAATTTAAATTTAAAGTTTAATTGACCATATTTTGAACATTAACTCCTCATAAGGTCTTATTTGATAATCATTATTAATATTATAACGCTTAAAGGAGTTACTTTTCGAAATATGGTCAATTAAAGTTGAATTTAAATTAAATAATTAAAAAAATCGATTATTAATAAAAAAATTCCATTGAGGTCTATTAGATCCGGCCCGTTCTGATGTTTGGGCTTTCCCGCAAATTAAGCCCAAACCACTGCAGACGGCCCATTTTCTAGCAGTCAGCCCAAACTCGTGCGTGACGATCGACGAGCCACTCGACGCTGGTAGGAATCTTCTGCCGCCGGGGAGGAGGCGCGCCGTGGCCGCCTGATCCGCGAGCTTCCGCGCCGATTCCGGCGAGGCGGTCGGACAGCCGAAGGAGGGGAAGCTTAGCTAGCGGTGGACCTAAAGGGCAGTCACCCACCGGGAAGGGGCGTTCAGTCCAGAGTTGCGCGGGGAAGAAGCGCGAAGCGGCGGCCATGGGGGACGAGCTGGAGCTGGCGGCTGACAAGCACGTCTGCTACATCGTCACCGTGGAGAAGGTAGGAGAGAAGACAGGCCTCAGCCACCTCCCCTCATCTCCTGCACGTAATCGCTTCCCTCCTCGCCGCAGAAGAAGGACTCGTTCGAGTCGCTGGTGATGGAGCACATCCGGCTCAACGGCGCCTACTGGGGCCTCACCACGCTCGACCTGCTGCACAAGCTCCACGCCGTCGATGCCGCGGAGGTCGTGGAATGGATCATGTCCTGCTACCACCCCGAATCTGGTACTGCAGTGCTCGATTTTTCCCTCTCTGTGGGAGGTTTGGGAGGATCGATTGCTGACTTGTATGGTTGCTCCTCCTGGGATGGGGCTGCGCAGGTGGGTTCGCAGGGAACGTTGGCCACGACCCGCATGTCCTCTACACGCTCAGCGCCGTGCAGGTCCTCTGCCTCTTCGATCGGCTTGATGTCCTCGATGTTGACAAGGTTGCTGATTGTATCCTTTTCAAGATCTTCCTTCGTCTGACTTGGGTTATTGCTGTTGTAGTCGTAGTCGGTTAGAAAGCTTTGTGTTGCCAATGTCCTGATGATCAAAGTCGATACTGCATAAGCTGATTCAACTTGAATCCCAGGTCCTTTTTTCCTTATCTGAATCATGTTAGATCTCGCTGGACTTCAAAATGAGGATGGATCATTTTCTGGTGATATTTGGGGGAAGTTGACACTAGGTAGGCTCTGGATATCCATTTTTTGTGATTCCAATTCCAACATAACAAAATGGAGATGGATCGTGTGAGCTAGCATTGCAAACTGAATGCTTTTTTTTCTTTCTATAGGTTCTCATATATTGCCCTATGTGCCTTATCATTACTGCACCGTCTGCATAAAGTTGATGTGCAAAAGGCTGTAGATTTCATTGTTAGCTGTAAGAACTTGGATGGTGGATTTGGTGCTATGCCAGGAGGGGAGTCCCATGCTGGCCAAAGTATGTCTTATTGTGATATTTTTGGTAATCCGGATTTTCGCTATTTTTTAGTAGAGCGAGAACTTAGCTATTCTGTCTAAAGAATGCTTTATTATGGGTAGTACTGTCTATGGAATGTGCTTGACTAGCTTAAGTATACATAACTAAAGTTTTGGACATATAGTGTGTGCGTTATCTATTATAATATTACAATTTTCCTATGATTATTGGTGTTATTTCAATTTAACTGTTGTAATATTATGCTAAGAGTAACTTTGTATAGGGTTTAAACTTCGCTTTCCTGGGTAATATCATTTCATACTACACATTTTTTCTTCAAGGTATCATATACAATTGTTTCAGTTAACCCAGACAGTCTGTATTGCCATGCAGTATTTTGTTGTGTTGGTGCCCTTGCAATCGCTGGCGCTCTGCATCATGTTGATAGAGATCTCCTTGGATGGTGGCTCTGTGAGCGACAGTGTAGAGATGGAGGACTTAATGGGCGACCTGAGAAATTAGCTGATGTGCGGATGTTTGTCTCAGGTCATGTATGTTTAGCATTCCTCATCTTCCTTCCTGGGTTTGACTGAACTGTTAAAACTTGTGAAGGTCTGCTACTCATGGTGGGTGTTATCAAGCTTGATAATGATTGACAGAGTACACTGGATTGACAAGGGAAAACTTACAAAATTCATACTGAATTGCCAGGTAACTATTTACTGCTCCCACCTTGTCATTTGGATAACCATGTTCCCGTACACTCAACTATCAACTCCCAACACTTTCTGTTCATGTTGATTGGCAGGACAAAGAAAATGGTGGTATTTCAGATAGACCAGATAATGCTGTAGATATCTACCACACATACTTTGGAGTTGCAGGTCTAATATTCCTTCTGCACTATTTATTTATGTCATTATAGGAATGTATAGGGCATGTGAATGAACTGGAATTCCAAACTTCTCACTCTTTGCCTCTACTGCAAACAGGGCTTTCACTGATGGAGTACCCTGGGGTGAAGCCTATGGATCCTGCCTATGCGCTACCGTTGGATGTTGTTAATCGTATTTTCTTGAGAAAATAGGACATTCCATGTACGAGATCGAGTCCACAGATGATACTATTGAATTCGGATAGTGTGGTGTAAAACTCTGAAAATTTAACATATTAAAGCTGTGGAAGAAAAGATAGTTGACAGATGCAGGGTGTATTTCAGTTGAGACAGGAATAACCTATTGGAGCGTCATAATAGCTCATCTTAAACTTTCTTGACAGTCGACTATACAGTTTTGTACTGTTACATTATTTAACACCGCAGGAAACATTAGTTCTCCGACTCTTGTAACTAGCTGCGTTGGACATCTGATGTAAGTTCTGTTTTGTTATATGATCTTACTTTCTGAGTTGTATTTGCCAAAAGAGTGATGAGGCAAATTTGAGCCATTGCCTTCATGAGAACTGTATTTTGGTTTTGCAACGAAGCATAAAGTTGCTTTTGTTTAGAATAAAAAAAAAAAGTTGCTTTTGTTTTTTTTTTTAAATGAAAAGCATCACAGTAACTTTTTTTTCTAGAAGCCAGATGTTTAAAACGGATGCGCATTTATGAGATGTCAGAGACGTGTAGTTTCCACCGTTGCTACGTTCCTAGCTGGCGTCTGGTCTGGCGATCGCTTCACAAATCCGAATCTGATACACCGTATTCCGTCTCGGCTGGGAGCGCGGAGTAACAAACCGTGTCGGATTCGAGACCAGTTCTACAAAGCCGCCAGCACTACAAAGCCGCCAGCATGCGGCTCCAAGGGACGTTGATCTTTAGCTCTTCACAATAGTGGACATGGACTCCTCCACCGTCGGCGCCAGCGCGCTCTCGCAGCAGTCGGCGGACGAGAAGAAGATGGCGGCCGGCGGCGACGGCTTCGAGTTCGACGGCATGGTGTTCGCGGTGACCGAAGGCAGCGACGTGGCCGTGGTCCTCGAGGACGGCGCGCTGCGCGTTCTGGGCAGCGAGAGCTTCTTCTACGCCGGCACGGGCACGCGGGAGCATTTGGTGGACGTGCAGGGAGACAGAGAAGCCATGCTTCTCCTCGTGTCCGTGCACGAGGACCAGCGCCGCATCGTCGGCGTCCGGAGGCTTTGCTGATGATACGAGACATTAGTTGGAGATGCATGACGCTGTGCACGCTGGAACACTGGACTTTGTTGCGTTGTAGTGCTATGTACACGGCCAATGCGAAGTCACTGCCGTCCTTCATATCCTATAAGATGTAAATTATGGTTGCCTGATGTCTCAACTAAAATTACACCAGCACTAGCAAAACTTTCTGTCATTGCTCGTGGGGAACGATCATGTGAAACGATATTTTCTTTTTCGAAAGCTCCGGAATTATCCGGCGTGTATTAATAACACAACACCTCGCCACCGCGGTAGAAACCGACTAGAAAAGCAAGAAATTGATGAACGAACAGAGGACGACGGCTAGACGTGCAGCAGGATCAAAACGGAAGAAACAAAGTGTATGAAGTGTTATTTAGTCCAGGCCAGGTGTTCGTAATTTAGCGTTGCAAAGCATTATCGCCATTTGATATGCTTCGGGCACCAATTGACATAACTCATTAGGCTTACGTGTAGAATAAAATATGGTTAGTCTCATATAGGGAGTTTAGTCCCTTGTAAAAGTAAAGTACAAGTTGTTTATCCCGAAAAAAGGAAGTACAAGGTGTTTACTCTCTTTCTTGTCAAAACAGAACACATTAGTGTATATTGCATAGAAAAGTACTATCTATCAAAGCTTGCACTCTTGGATTAGCTTTTAAAGCTACCAAGGCAAACTAAAGACTTTTACTGTCAAAGATTATGCTATTCATGTGGCACCAAATTGTCCAGCATCTCACAATTAGAACTTCTCTGAAAAATATTGAATTGAAGTCTCTCCTGGCTTGTAATAACATGGCATTTACGGAATTTGCATTCAAAGAACATATGTCTCTTCCACATTTGCTAAGCATGGTACAGTCATAAGAATCCAATTATGCGTCCTTCCTTCTTAGCAAGTTTTTTGTGTTTATTCTACTCCCTCCGTTCAAGAATGTTGGATTTGTTGACTTTTAACTGTTGTGTTTGACCATTTATCTTATTCAAAATATTTACATAAATAAAAAATTAATAGTTAATACTTTAAATGTATCAATGACAAAACAAATTGTAAAAAAAATTAACAAAAAATTTGAATAAGACGAGTGGTCAAATCTGATACCTAAAAGTCAACAAATGCTTACATTTTTGGACATAAGTAGTATCTCTGAATTTCAGCCTACTCTCGCAACATGAATTGCGCATCCATTTAACCATGGTGAAGTGACAGTAGAACCAATTAACTTCAAATATGAATTTTTGATTGAGTATGGCTAATAACTTGTTTTCAGCCCATTCTTCGTATCTTACTTTGTACTTATAGTACACCGGTTTTAATCTATGGCCATTCAAACTTGGAAAGTAACAACAAGATAGAATGCATTAATAAAGTAGCGTTATTCTTGAATTGTATTGCTACCATGTCACTAGAATTCATGCATTGATAATTTGGCCATTCTCTTATTGATGTATTATTTTTTGAAATTTTGATGCACAATGAGGCAATTTTTACTCTTTCAAGCTTTGTTGATATGCACCACAATATTGTGTATTTGGCCAAAAATCTGGGCATTCAAGTGAGTCCATTGAACTACAACATGAGACTTGTCTCGTCCTGACAATCGACTACTCTGTATTTCTTTTATTTCTTCAGTGCATTTAATCAACCTATGTTACAATTGAGATTATTTCAAAAGAATATCATATTCTTCACCTACATTTTCTCCCTCTCATTTGGACGCGGATGAGGGCATAAGCCCCTGGCCCTGGTGAAATGTACCGTCTTGGTCTATCTTTTTTAATTTCAAAGGTTGATGATTAACTTTCTTATCAAAAAAATGTACACATAGAGTCAGATGGGGGGGGGCGGGCGGGCCGACTGCCACAATTTTAGCTACAGTAGGAAAGATAGCGACTTTTTTAGGACCAACACCGCATCGTCCGTGTCTGAAGACTTTCCTGCCGCGAAACATCATTCCGTGAGATTGAGAGATGCCTATCTGATCAACCCGATCAAGGATGTGCAGGCTCTGGAACGCAAACAAGACACTGGCAGCTTTCGTTCTAGACTTCTAGTGCTATGTAATCAGCCAATGCCAAGTGCCGTACTCCTATCCTGAATTACCCCAGCGCTAGCAAAACTTTCTATTCGTATTCATCTATTTGCTGTTCATAGTCGCTTTACATGTTCACGGAAATTGGAATGCACGTAACACATCATCTCGGATACAAAGAAAAAAATTGTTCATGAAGGAACAGAGGGCGATATATGGAGCATCCAGGCCGTGTCACCCTGCTCCGTGGACACATTCACCGTGTCACCAGCATTCATGTGAACTACGTTAGACGTGAAGCAGGGGGCGATGGCCACATTCATGTGATGATGCTCTGCTCTGGAGGCACACACACACACACACACTACCACTCAAATAGTACACGGACATGGAAGCACACTTCAGTATAAATACAGTATCTTACAAGGCATCAAATTGGAAGCTTACCTCTACTGTTTTATTTTTAGATCGAACAGCAAGTCAGTATCCTGTTTCTGCTGTATTGCATAAATAGGTGGGTAAGAACTATTTCCACTCATATCGATTGTACTGAGGAAAACAAATGCAGCTTTGTCCTACATTAATTTTTAAGCAGCAACGCCTAGGAGCCATGGTTCATGGATGGCGTAAGATGGAGTAACATGGAGCAAGTCTTCCCATCAAACTCTTCGATGTTGGCCAATCGAAGGCTTTTCATTATAGTAGGAGAAAAGAAAAAAAGTCAGGTTTACATACTTAGGCAGCTTATGCTGCTCTTTTTTTCTCGAACACGCAGGAGAACTGCGCGTCATTAATTAAGAAGAAAACCGGAACCGAGCCAAGCGGCTTACAGAGTTTAGTTATACATACGCGCCATTGTGGAATAGAAACTACCAACTACATGTACAGAAAGCTTATGCTGCTCTTACATACTAGACTGTAAAACAGTTTGTTGAAAAAACAATAGCAAAAGCAAAGTGGCTCGGTGAACATTGTGTTAGCTATAGAACGAGGTAAACGAAGATGATCATGCCGGAGCTTACACACCAGGGGGAGGAACCTCTTTACAAGGTCCTCTATATCTTCCGTTTCCGATTTATATGTAAAATTTCTTTCCTTGGAATGGAAGAGACCAAGTGGAAATACTCCCCACCTTCTCTGCAACGTCTCTCCAGGTTGGAATTGTCCCAGATGTGTAGGAATCCAAGGGACGGAAGCCGTCGGAGGAGACCCTCTGGGAATTCCTCTATCCCTGGACATTCTCGTATCTGCAATCGCTCAAGGGAAATGAGACCATCCATCTCATCAGGAAGCACTTTTAGCCCATTGCAATGACTCACAAGCAGAGCCCTTAAATTGGCCAGATTTCCCAGGTTTGAAGGTAGCGCCAATAAACCACTACAGGTATAAATAAATAGTTCCTCAAGGGATGCGGGCAGCAGCGGAACCGTGAGCAACATATCACAATGTATTATACTTAACCTTTCTAGCACCGGCAGCGGAAGGATTTGATCTTCCTCCAACGATGAACCAATCTCCTTTAGCTTTTCACAGTAGGTGATAATCAGGGATCGAAGGTGCGGCAAACATCGGAACTCCTCCAGGGGCAAATGAACAATATTGTTGCATCTATAGATCTCCAATTCTTCCACAGAGGACAAACAGTCCCGAACCCCAAGTCCCAATATGGTATAGTTAAATATCGGCAAGCTGTCGCCACTTTGCAGGGTGTCCAGAGGTGTTTCGTTTTGCTGGTCTTCTACCATCCGTGATTCTATCTTTAGGCGGACAAGCGATGGCAAAAAGCCCAAAGATTTGCTCATAGATCTGTGAGAGATCGACTCAGTATTGTTGGAATGATAAACATGTAGATCGGTTAGAATAGAGCTCTCAAGAAGAATTTCAAGCTTGCCACAACCTCGGATTGTTAGTACTTTGAGCTCGGGAAACAACACCAAGCTATTTACCTTTCCTGCACCAAATTCTGCCAAATTCTCCAACTCAGGCAAATACATTAACTCCAACGTGTTGAGCTTCGGGAATATTTGTAGAGAGGTACTATCTCCAGCAGGTTCTACATCAATGTTCTTACACAGAGTGGTCAGACTTCCCATTCCCCATAAAAATAAACGCTCAAGAGAGGGTGATAACCATACTATTGGCAGATCCTTGCATCTTCGACAATGACTCATAACGAGTTCTCTCAAGCAATTGAACATCTGCGGTTGTCTCATCCAATGGGAGATATTGATGCCACGATATCCACGCACCTCTAAACTTTTGAGATTCTTGTGAGGTACAAGAGACTCTAGTGTATTTTCCTCATTACTGGCCTCATAACCTATTTCCACCTCATACATGTCGTGACCAAAGTGACTCCAATCTAATAACAATTCATTTATATTGTTTTTCTGATGAAGGTTGGCCTTTGACCCATACTTCACTCTCCGCAAATTATACAACTCTAACCTGTTGCCAAGATGTCGAAGGTCTTCAAGCTCCTCGATTCCATGTCCATCTTCATCGTCCACAACAAATGTTGTTAGCGTCCGAAGGTTGTGCAACAGATGAAGGTTTGGAGGCATTCTTTCTAAATTGTGGCATAATAAAAGATAAATATGGCTCAACTTCCTCATAGAACTCATACCGTCAGGTAAATACTGTAGTTGGCTGCAGCTATTAAGCCTCAATGATAGCAAATTATACAACATACATATTGAGTCTGGCAAGCTAACAATTTGAGAGTATGAAAGATCAAGATACCGTAAATGGGATGTATTTATGAGCTGCCTATGGACAACAGAAACATCTTTGGTTTTGAAACACAGTGCTCTGGATGACATCAGTTTTGCCTCCACTAAATCCTTGTCCCATGATGGTGGTGTCAACAAAGTGCGAAGATAAATAGTGCTTGTGGACAATTGAGTGGTTTTTTCCAATTTATCATGCCCAGAAATATGCAAGTGATAAACACCGTTTATTGGTACTTTTCCATGTACCAACTCTTCTACTGTTGCACATTCGTTTGAGACATCTTTTGCAAGGTCATGCATTAAGTCGTGCATTTTGCATGCAATTAACTCTTGTTTTGGATCATAAGGATACTGACTACAGGGTATCCTCAATAATTTAAAATCTTGAAGAAAGGACATTCGAGTCAACTCGTTGAAGATAAATTCAGCTTTTTGTACCAAGCTCATTGTTCGCTCTTCATGAATATAACCATTTGCCATCCATAGTTGCATGAGAATGTCCTTCTCCATCTCATAGTCCTTGGGGAAAACTGAACAAAAGGCAAAGCACTGCTTCATTTCAGGTGATAAGTGTTTGTAGCTCAGTTTCAGTATAGGCATCACTTCATCTTTGCCTCCGCTAGTATCACTAATATTGCAATCTGCAATGGCCTCCCATTCATCGGCTCGTTGTTTTGAACTCATCAAGCTACCCATTGTCTTCAAAGCAAGGGGCAGTCCCTTACACTTGTTGACAATACGTTTGCCAATCACGACTAACTCTTCCTGCTTTTCCACGTCTTTACCGAATGCTCTGGTAGAGAACAATTCCCATGAATCATCTTCACTCAAACACACTAATTCATAGGGCGGGCAGGTGCCCATTATTGAAGCTACACGTCGGCTCCTACTTGTGACAAGTATCATGCTTCCTGATCCACCAAGAGAACACAACAGTGGCTTCAGGTCGTCCTCCCACTTGTGTTGTTTTTCGTTCCACACATCATCTAGAACGAGTAGGAACCTTTTCCGACCAATGACTTCCTGCAGTTTTCCCCTCAGCAACTCAACATTTTCAGGTAGGTCACATTTGTCTTTTGTGGATAACTCAATTACAGATTTTAGAAGAGCAGGAGCTTCAAAGTTTTCAGACACACAGTGCCACATCTTCAACTGGAAGTGCTTCTGAACAGTACTGTCGTTGTACACCATCTTGGCTAGAGTTGTTTTCCCCGAACCCCCCATTCCAATGATCGGAAGAACCTGCACGTTCCGCTGATCTTGCTGATCGAGCAACAGCTTCACCACCGCTTCCTTGTCATCATCTCTGCCATAGATCTCCTCAGACTCGTCCATGGACGAGTGTGTCTGCCGATACAGAACATGCGGCGGCACTTCCCTACGCTCCGCCAGACCAAACATGTTCAGCTCAGTCACCAACTCGTCAATCTTGCCGAGAACATCCTTGAGGTCCCTGCTTGCCTTCTCACGGAGCACAAGTGGATTTTCTAAGGTGAAGTATCTTTTTACCTTACTTGTCGTCGACCCGCGACTCAGGGCCTCTAATCGCAGGGCCTCGTACTGGAAGTCGTCGAGGACGTCATCGGCCTTGTAGGCGACGGCCTTGAGCGCCTTCATCCAGGTCCTGATGGCGTCGTTGGTCTCGCTCTTGGCCTCCGCGTCGGCAAGCAACGACTGGACGTACACCAGCCGGCGCTCCAGCCTGTCGCGGTCGTCGTCGACGCCCCACATGCAAGCGATGCTCTGGACGAGCCCATCAGCTGCCTTGCCGACGACACCTTGCACCACGGGGAGAAGCAGCCACTCAGCCATGTTAGCTTCTCGCAAGACTCTCGTTAGCTTCTTCCCCACCAAGTCACCTATTGTTAGCAACTCCGGCCAAGAGAAGCAACAGCGCTGGTGGAAAAGAACTGATAACCTTGATTTTTTTTTCCTGAGTGGGCAGAGAAGTTTGACTAGTAGTAGCAAGAAAACAAGCTGATATTTGGTTGTACGTCAGCCTCAACCATAATTTCAGCCTGGACTAAGCGCACCAAAACACTAAGAATTCGGTGTCACTTTTTGACTGTTCGAGTCCTCTATGTAAATTGGGTCCCACGAAACACTGAAAATTCTGCCATCGCTCTCTCTGCTCCTCCCTTGGCGCACTGTCAACCTGAAGCTTCCCGCTCCCCTGTGTTCCCCATCTTTCCCTGCCTCAAACCTCTAGCCCTTTCAAAGAAATTCTGCTAGTAATCTCTCAAATCTCATAGAAATTGGCGAGATCATGCTGCTACCATAGAATTGGCGACGAATCTAGGCTTCAACGTCCTCTTTACGGCGGCGGCAACTCCAGCGTGCGCGGTTCGATTGTTTCCTCCCATGGTTTCATTTCCAGCAACGTTGCTGGTGCTCTGAAGACAAGTGTTGGTGACACTGACAAGGATCACGTTTCAGACAGAATAGTCTACTTACCGACGTTGTTGACCAGAGAGAGTTTAGGTACTTTTCCAGCTGATGGACCAGCAGATCGCGCGGGTGGCAAACGACAAGCAGGCTTCGAGCATTGAGGGCATGATGTTCCGTGTTCGCTGTCCCGGAGGTAAGGCAAGGCAACGAGCTGATTCTAGTGACCGGCGAGAGCTACAAGAACATGCATGCAAGGTGAAGCTGCAGGAGTCCGTTGCTCGCTCGTCAGGCAGCACTGTCTGGTTATAGGGACTAGGGAGAAGATGTCGGGTTCATGTTTTGCTGTGCCCTGGAGGCATCCACTAACTCTCAGATAGTAAAGTACTTCAACACTCGCCTTCGCCCATGGATCATTTGGATCTAACTCTCATGAACGAGGCACGAATGCAAAAGTACATTCAAAATTCAAGCTACGAGACCTAAAGCTATATACTCTCAAGCCGATAAAAAGCATCCTTGATTTGTGGTGCACCGCCTACATTATTCTACAGAAGACCTTCATTAATTTTCTCAAGACACAGGATCCTTAACTTGAAAATCACAGCATGCATCTCTGAAAGTTTCAAAAGCCTACATTCTACGGAAGACCTTCATTAATTTTCTCAAGACACAGGATCCTTAACTTGAAAATCACAGCATGCATCTCTGAAAGTTTCAAATGCAGACCCTTAGGAAGGAATTCTACCAGAGCAAGGAGTCGGTGGTTAACCTCGGAGATAGATGAGACAAGCTTGAGAACTGAATCTGAATCAACTTTGCCTCGGAAGAGCTTCACTATCTTATATTAAGAACTTTGTTCAATTACCACATATGACACGATTATCTTGTACTTATTCTACCTAGCCATCTGGCACCCTCACATAACTAAAGTACTAAGGATTGATCCTATATAACTTAATCAACCATAAAGCACAATAATCTGTCAAAATTAGATGTGGATTTACCATCTATAACTTATTGAATAAACAATAGGTTAATCATTTTTCATAATCTTAAAAAGCAGTAACAATAACAAATGCATCTTCTCAAGAAATAACTAAAATAGATTTGAATAGGAAACTAACCTCAATTGTTAAGGAAAATACAATCGTAAATCAGATAAAGCAGTCATCTTTTTTTCCTTGTATATCTCATCAAAGTCCCTAAACAGTGAATAAAAGCAAAAACTAAGTAAAACTCTACTAAATAGAAGGTCAAACTTTTAGAAATTTAAATTAAAACAATGGCAATGAGCATACTTTAATGATTTAAGGGAAGATTCAATATGCTGAATCTGTCTAATAAGGGAGGCCGCAGGGCTAAACGTCTCATCACTGGATAAGGCCTTCAGAGGTTTAATTTTGTCCTCAAAGATTTTATGAGCCAAGTCCAAATTATGTCCTTCCATTGCTTCAATCAATTCCAGTTCATACAGTGTCAGCGTTAAACCAGGATGATTATGAACCTCTTCATCAAGTGGGTTGCTGTTGATGAAGGCGTTCAGGTGTTCCTTTAAACCTTTCAAATCCTTCTTATTGATAAATGCAATAGCAACATCTTGATCAAAAATAGACATGCTGCATCAAAAAAAAAAAAGATTAATCATGATCAACAGACTATAGTAGGTCCACCAAAGTTTTTTTAAAAAAATTGAATTGAATTCACTTTTCACCTATCTACAAGTATAAGCTATGGGGAAAAAGGTACCTATCTAGCAGTTGATAATGTCGCCATATGGATGTACCCGCTGTACGGCTCGGCGTAGATGTAGATGTGGTCAGGATACTCAACGCCGAGCTTGCCCTCGCTCCAGAACCAGATGAGGCTCCACTGCTCCTGCTCCAATCCGTACCCAACGAGCTCGCCCTCACGTCGGACGATTCGAGCCGCCGTAGACCAGATCACCGCCGCCGAGATCGCCCTTACTCTGGATGTGCTCCCGCTTCGAGCCGCCTCCCCGCGCTTGCACAAGGAGCGCCCGCCGCCGACGCCTCCGCACTTGCCTCGCCGCGCCGCTTCGTTCCCCGCCGCGCGCGAGCCGCCATCGCTTCGTTCCTCTTGTGCTCGAGAGAAGTGGCGAAATCCCTCCATGAAGGAGGCAATTTGGTAATGATGCTCCTAGCCACAAACTTGTCGGGTAAGGTGATCTTAAGCATATCGAGTTCCTTGACCGGACACTCGTATTTCATGAGCACTGTGCGACTACAGATTTGCCTTCGGCCATCTTATAGTTATGGTACTGCTCCATGATATACAACTCGGTGCCAACATCGGAACCACCATAGTCGGCGCAGAGAGCATCCCACAACTCTTTAGCGTCGGTGTGATGGATGTACACATCTTGCAGATGATCTACAAGATTTCCAATCACAACGCCCACAAATAGAGTATTGGCTTCCTTGTACCGATTCTCTTCTTTAGGAGAAAGAGTACCTTCAGGTTTGCCATTGGATGCCTCAAACACTTTCATGGCGTTAAGCCACGGAGTGACTTTCACTTGCCATCTCTTGAAGTGCACGCCGGTAAAACGTTCCGGCCTCGGTGCCTCCACAAATCCAGCCATAAAACTAAAGTGCCTATAATAAGGTTTTTGGATTGTTGGAAATATAAGCACTTTCAGTTTTAATTTAATCCAGAAATAAATCATGAACATGATATACAGATTGCTAAATAAATTAGACAAGTCTACGCAAGATCTAGACATATCTAATAAGCAGGAGAAGATGAACACATCTACCATACTATCCATAACTATCATACAGAGATAGAACGCAAAGGCTAGTATGGAAGACATAATGCAAGTAGAAGGTACGTACGTTTCCGGCCCGACGGAATAGAGGAGTTGACGACGACGTTCAGCAGCGTCACGGCGAAAACAGCGACGTGCTTGGCTCACGCGGCGGGGAAGACGCGCCGTGGTGGAAGCGATCGAGCGATCGCGCAGAGCGCTTCCCAAAACCTTATTCGCCTTCTCCCGGTGCAGGATCGCTGAAGGCGCTGGTTCCGGAGACCTGCTCTCCCGTTCGACGGTGCACGCCGACGATCGGAATGGAGTAGTCTTGGTGGCGCAGCAGCAAGAGAGGCTAAAACCCTAGGTGAGTTCGAGATATCGTTTCTACGGCGGCGCCCGTACGTTTATATAGGAGAGACCGCTAGGGTTAGGCGAACCTAAAACCGAGTCGGTTTTCAAAACAGAAAACGTATTGGACTCGTAGCAAAAATAAAGTACAAAAGGAAGCCGCGCTCCTGCAAGGCAAGGGGCCGGATTTTGACGGACCATTCACGCAGGTGATGCGCGGCCACGCCTTCGCCCACGCCCGGCCCGGCGAGGCGGGCGCGCGCGTGTGGTCTTCCTTCTCTCTTTCTCACACTTGAAAGGAAGGCAAGAGCATCCAAGTTTATAAGTTGGTCTCCTCCACATCCACTAGCAATGTGAGTACTAAACATTGCACTCCCACCATCCCTCAGCCTTTGAGATTTTCTAGGAATTATAGAAATCATTAATGGACCTTGGCCCAATAATTCCATCACCAACGACATGAACGTGACGGCCGGAACCTCGACAGAATTTTTCTTCTTTTTTTTTATTTTGGGGCGGGAGCTTTTACCAAACGAGGCAATACAACACACGTATGCTGCTGTGTAAAATCGGGGGTGAACAATGACACTAGCCAGCTGCTACAAAGCACGACTGCACGATCGCCGTCCCGGCGCGAGCACCGGCTTGCTCTGCCACTCGCCGTTCTGCGTCCGCGGCGCCGCGTCCTGGCCGGCCAGGCTAACGCCCCGGCGGCGCGTGGCCGAAGATGGCCAGCCCCGCGCCGCCCCAGTCCCAAGCCTCCACGTCGTCGTCGGCGTCGGTGCTGTCCGGGCTGTGGCTGTGGTGGTGGTGGTGGTGGTGTTGGTGCGCCGCCGACCCGTCGTCGTCGCAGAGGCACCGCATCACGGCGCAGACCAGCAGCCTCGCCGCGACGACGGCGGTGACGATGACGAGCAGCGTCAGGAAGATGTTCATGGCCGATCGGTGGCCGTCCTGGCACCCGATCAAGCCCAGGCACACCATTGCCCTTTCCTTGATCAGCGCACCTGTTATTTGGCTGTTTTCACTGTGCCTCTGCTGCAAGATACAGAGCAGCTGGGCTCAGTAGAGTAGAGAGGTCAGCACAAGCGCACGGGCAAGCTGGTGCGTGACACACATATATACAGCAGCTGGATTCGTTGCTTGACACGGAGACCGCAGGAGGATAACAGATTTTGTGCACCTGTACCTTCCTTGGAGCTCTTGGCTGTAACTTCATTTTCAGACAGTGACCGACCCCTTTCTTTTTCTGAATGCCTTTCCGAATGGGCCTGGATTAAGCTTGAGCTGCAAGTAACTGATCACCCGGGGATTCTCTTCACCAGCAGGTACTTTAGTTAGAGCGGCAAATTTAGAGCAGCTCACTCACACAGAAACTGGAATAAATAATACACTGACCCGAAAGTTGCTTAACAAAGACATGTTTCGTGCAAAACATCAGCTGAATTCCAGATGGCATATCTATCAGTAGCAGTTTGTTACTCTAAAAAATGCTTGCCATTTGAGCAAAACCTGTGATCAGAATTAGATCAATTAAGCCACTGAAACAACGAATATGCACACACACAGAATCATAGGAGAGAAGATTCAGTGTTCAAAGGTAAAGCATGATATCCACGGAAGCCTTTTCTCCCACTTGGGTCAAAACTACCATTGCATGATCCGTCATACAAAATTGCCTAAACTGTTGAGTGCACATCATCATATCACCAATATTCAAGCTCAATAAGTTTTCTCTCCATATAGTATGTTTTGCAACTGCAAGCGGAGCACCAAGCAAGCCCATTTATCAGTGCACCTACTCATCAGTTAGAGAGCAACCCGAAGCTCCACAAAGCCATTTGGGCAGTAATGTCATAAACCTTGATCCAACTACATCATTTGACACAAACTTCCCACCAATGTGTTTGCTGTCACCTAGAAGACAATTGGATGATTTAGCAATCAGAAAGGACAATTGGATGTTTTAGCAAAATTTTGCTGCTGGTGCACATGCTAGAAAAAAATACATAAATGGTGTTACTGAAGTTTCTTTTTGTTAGCAATCTAAAAAAAGTAAGTAAAAATGCATAATAAAAGATGATAAGTAATGATCTTCAGTTCAATTTAAAGAGCAATAGGCATAGATGAATCAAGTACTACAATCGTCTAGGTGTCAGACGTTCTTGATGTACACCATGTGCACGGTGCACAAAGTCTACAACTAGCAATGCTTGATTGCCAACAAAAAGTGATAATACTAACTCACATGATTATAACGCCATAGCCGAATAGACACTCCTCAACGTACACATTTGCTATGACGCTCACCTAGAAATGATCACTATGGAAGTCCATGAAGCGAAACATCTCCTTTCCGGCTTCCCTTAGTCCACTGATGAGCACAACGGCATGGTACTCAAGCAAGTGGTGACGCGGGAAGCCTTTGGTGTTGTACACATCATTCTCTTTCAGTTGCAACATGTGAGGATAAAATGAGATGACCATCAAGATTGGCATGCCTTCAAACAACAACGCGCATACTTGACTAAATGACACGCTAGAGTAGGGCTGCCATCAAAGAAAGAGAAATCATTATGATAATATTATTAGCAACCTTCTCTCATTAGTACTTTAGAATGTTTGTACTACAAATAAAGTGAAGGGTAAGTATTCCTCGTCGACAACACCAAAGTTCTTCAGGACATTAGGCATGCCCTCCATTCGCCTCATGCACCTATATAAATACACATCGCATCATGAATTCATACTTTGACTTCACATCTTTATATTACATGTATTAAAAAGTTTAAAATGACATATGTTTTCTCAACGAATGAATATTTCTATGGCAACTAGGTTCAAGTGAATGGTGCAGGTTGCTATGACAAATAAAATAATTCTATAATAGTTTGGAGACCTTACTAACAATCCTTTTGGATTTACATAATTTGAAATATCACTACTAAAATTACAATTATAGGTAACAGGTGAAGACTATATATTGCGGGGCAAGCAATGCATATCAACGCAAACATCATTTGAACCTCCCCGTAAAAAAAGGCCATTGAACCTAACTGCTAAGCTCACCAACCTAAAGAGCATTAAGGCTCCTTTAGGATGGACCAGGAGCTCTCATTTGACATAGTGTGGTTATAGATTCAAAAAGAAATTTTCTTTGTTTGGTATCTCTAATGCCATCACTTTGTATGTTTTTTGCACTGTATTTGTAAGTTTACATATGATTATCACTTCATATTTATTCACTCATATTCCCTTTTTTTGCATAATTGTTTTATTTAAGCCAAAAACTACTCAATTTCTTGTCTTTTGTTGGTGTCGGCAAATGAACTAGCCGAGTACAAAAATTCACAACCTCTCTTCCTTTATATTTGACACAAATGCACTATAGGCCACCAAAAATTGATGAGTATAGTAGAGAATATTTCAGGCAAAAAGACGTTCAGTGTGCTTGGATATTTGATAGTGTGCCTGGATATTTAATAGGACGTTTGACTGTTTTTATGGGCCCATCTATATAAAACATAACTATCTCCTTCTGGCTGTTTTATTTATTTCACTCAACAATTTCACAAAAGTTGTCACAGAGCTCCCTTTTACAACACAGTTGTGTTTCTTGCCTTATAAAACTGTTTTTTTTTTTGCAAGGGGCCTTATAAAACTTTTATTTGCCAGGGCTTATAAAACTTTACTCATTTTCACTTTTTTAATTTGTTGCTAACACAATCTTCCCACAATTAAGGAATCATATGAGCTTCATATGGTATGTGGGAGAAAATTACATTGTTGCGCCTCCTAAAATGTAAAATCTATTATCATGTCCTACAACTAAGAGCACAAAATTGTTAAATCCTAGAAAATTTGCTTTCACATGGAGTCGAAGCTAGGATCTGAGGTGCTACAGAGGTTCTTGTAACCACTATGGACCCTTTCGCCATCTCTATCCGAGATTTTTGCTATTTTGACCACGTAACCGGTGGGCTTCGTCAAAATGACCACGCAACATTGGACTTCGCCAGAATGACCATGAAACCGTTGTCATGTGTTGTAAAATGACCATATGCAATTTTAACAATTTTGTAATTTTTTTTCCCTTTTTCCACATGCACCGAGGAAATTGCCCTCAATTCAATTCTTCAGATCCGATCGGACGAGACATCGAGACCTCCTCGCATCAAACTCACGAGCGATGAAAAGACTCAAAAAAAACTCTCGATCGACGGGGCGATGCCACCCGTCAGCGATGGAGCAGATCCGTCCGGGCCCCCTCCCAGCGCGTCGCCCCCGCTAGAGACGGTCTCTCCCGACGCGCCGCCCCTGCTCGGGCTGGGGGCTGCCGAGGCGCCGCCCTGCTCGGGCGGGCGGCTGCCGAGGCGCTGCCCCCTTCCGACGCGTCGCCCCTTCTCGGGCGGGCAGCTGCCGATGCACCGCCCCTGCTCGGGCCACCGGCTCCCGACGCATCGCCCCTGCTGGTCAGCCCGCCCCTGCTCAATTGGCGTCAAGTCTGGAGGAAAAACGAGGCCTAGGAAAGCTTTTGATAGGGCCAGGGGTATAATCGTCTTTTCCTGTGTCTAAATCATCAGAGAAAATACAAAAATGTCTATTATAAGAGTATGGTCATTTTACAGCATATAGCAACGATTTCGTGGTCATTCTGGCGAAGCCCAAAGTTGTGTGGTCATTTTGACGAAGCCCACCGGTTACATGATCAAAATAGCAAAAATCTCTCTCTATCCTAATTACAATTCAATCATGATGCTACCTGACTCTATCTAAGTATCTAACAAGTCTAACAGAACATATCTTTCAACGAGATTTTCAACTGACCCTACCTCAGACTTTGATGCTCCCTTGAATGAAGTTTTTTGGAGGACAGGTATTCACATATGGAAATGCTCTACGTCCAATGTTCGACTAGACCTTCCGACTGCTTGTGAGTCGATTAGCAGTCTGTTGCTAATCTTTACAAACATCTTATAGTTAATCAGGGACGCGTGTTGGTCAAACCGTTGGGTCAGAGTCGGACAACCCAGTCATATGTATAGCAGCGTTCATATTCACATGAGTGATGATCAAGTGGACGACAAACTAGCCCTAAAGGTGTTCTAGTGCGATGTGCTGCTGCAAGTGAGCTACACTGCTACAGCCTACAGGACCAATGATGCATAATTCTTAGATGTAAGGTAGTCGAGTAGAAGGAACAATGATGCATAATAGTTGAACATAATCTGCTTGCTGATTTTGATGGTCTTGAAAACTTTCCTAGCCATTTTTTTGGTTGGTTGTATCGATATATGTTTTGGCTCCGGTGACTGTGCGAGAACTATTACTTTCACCTCTGTTACCCTTGCATCGCACATCAGGTTCCCATTCGATTTGAAAGATGCTTGCATCCCTATGCCTTGGCAGTTATGCAAAGGACAGCAATAAAGATTTGCACTCTAAAAAAATATAAAAGAAATAACTATGCAAGGACCTAGACTTTGTTGGAATCGTCTCGAATATGCAAATATGAATAGCAAGTGAAAATATTTCCATGGAAGCCTTTTTTCCGAGCAAGGATATCCATTATACGTTTTATACAAAATGACATGTGCATTAAAAAACTCTCAATACTTTTCTCCATATTGATTCTCTAGTTGTAATTCCACATTGTTGCTTTTGCACATAATCCACATTCCAGCACCAAGAAAATCCTTTGTCGTTGAACTTGATCGGTTATAGAGCATCTCCAAGCTCCACACAATCAGCTGGGTGGGGCGTGCATTTGAGCAGGGATGTTACAATGCTTGATCCAGCTCCATCATTTGTGGTACACTTCTATTGGACGGTCAAAACCAGCAACAGTGCCCACCAATTTGTCCGCAATCATCTCTACTGACCTAAACCCAACCTGCAAGGAAAAACTTATTGGTTTATGAAAATTCTACTACCGACAATAGTAACAAAAACTTAGTTAGCAGCCAATAATATACCTTATCTAGAAGTATCTCCCGAAATTTCTCAGGGTATATACAAATGAGATTGAAATTCTCCTTGGCAACCTAACAAAAACAGCAACATGAGTAAAATATTGCAGGTTTGCTAAGCTTCAGCAGAATTCAAAGATGAATCGAGCGTTTCACTTTTAAATTCCTATAATAGCAATATTTGGAGGTTATTTGTCCAGGGATCATAGTATTATCTATCATTTTCTAGGGAGGACATGAACATAGGTTTGTGTTTGTCAAGAGTTAAGCCTTAGCCTAGTTAATGAAAACCCAGCAAGCATGCAAACCCAGAGGTCCATTCAACTATCTTAGAAGCATGGAAGCCAATAGTAAACAACTCAATGCAAATACAATCTACTACCCATCACAACCAATAGACGAGAAATAAAACAAATTTCAATATAGTAGCGGCTAGTTGGCCATAAGCCTGAATAGAAAAACCAACCTCTGAAACTAATCTGTTTCTCTTGTAAGAAGTCCAAGGTTGAGGCTCCATGATAAAAAGTCCTCCCTGCAGAGATAGAGAAGACCGGTAAAATTGTGTATTTCCCTCTTAGTCACTGAAGTGCCACAATTTTGGAAGTGAAGGAAACAGATAGTAAATTGATACCGGTCTTAGAAGCCTCCAGATCTTCACAAATAAAGTAATTAGGCCATCATCACCCCAGTTCAAATGGATCCATTTTGTCACACTCAAACTACACAACAACAAAGAAAAATAAGCTAGCGACAGTTTGAGAACAAACTCTACCAACGTTTAGATTAACAGACCACATTATGGTATTAACTTACCACATTATGGTGTCATACTGTTCTGAACATCCATCTAGACTCTCAACAAAATTTTCACGTCGAAACGAGACAATTTTAAAAACATCTAGATGTTTTTTGTCACAAGTATTCCCATTTGAAGTATGAGACACTTCTTCCAGAGAGCTCTGAGATGGAGAATTTGATGATTCTTGACATTTAACATTTTTAGAATCAACCTTACCCAGTCGAGATATCCTCCTCAGGTTCCACTTTGCAGTCTCGATCAAACCTAACAGGTCAATATCCGGTTGATGCCAAGTAAAATATAAACAACAAGAGTTTATTTGAAGATCAACACAGACCTGAATCAATATCAACTCCAAGAATGCTTCGACACGCAAATTTCATTGCTGCACAAGATTCGAAAAAAGGAATGAGGTTCTCATGAAACCTGACCAAGCCCTAGACCACTCTACACTATGCCACTCATCTTGCAATTGAGGCATTTATAAACATGGGCGACTACACAATACCTATAGGTATAACATATCAGACTTTGGCAATTAGAATTCAGAGAGCATCATTAACACTAAAAACAACGGGGCTTTGCTTATTATATTCAACCAAATCCATAGCACATTTTGCATCCAAAATATGAGCAGTAGTTGCAGTTGAAAATACTCATGAAATTAAACTACTGCAGGGAAGAAAGAAGAAACAAATATTACCCAAGTCAATCGTTACCAAGCCCTGATTGCATCCAATATCAAGACAATCCTTGCCTTCAAACCACTCCTTCTTGAATGCCTCCAGTCGGGGATCTTCACCAAGATTACGGTCAATCTGTAGAGCGTTTGAAGAAAGAATTTATTAGGTGAAGGCTGGGTTGATCTGATCTTTGTATTGAATCGTGTAGTACAATAACATTGTCACGTGCAGTATACTAAGCAAAATCTCGCTCCCTGCCTACTAGAACAACGCATGCTATATTCACCTAAAAGCCCTATGGAAGCAGCTACCACCTGCATATAACAGCTCATCTACTCTATCCCTGCCCACAGACCTTACAGGTAATTCCCTAGCCGCTGCTAGCAGTTTTATCGCTTGAATCATCTCCCAGGCACTCACAAGCTAAGAGTTAAGGTAACTGGCAAAAAGGAATTGTCTATTTCAATAAGAAAAAACTGGGGTCAAAACTCGAAACAGATATTATCCCTCTGGTTTATCGATCCCTTCACAGGCTCAGACAAAAAAGTATCTCAGATGTTGATTATGCAAAGGTGAATTTAACAAGATTAGAGAACACAAATCGTAAGGCAAATGCCGAGGATGCATTCAACAAGGTTATAGAATCCAAATCGTAAGGCAAATACACGACACCTAGATAAACACTGCTCCATACTAGACAGAGAGCTCATATGCATAACATCAAACAGAATAGCCTGCCAATTCGGGAGTAGCGAAACACACCTGTCACTCATCACTTCGCCATGCCAACAATATCCTGTTGGCAACAGGAACTCTAGCGACACATTTCGTCGAACACGTGGTGACCGCGAGGGGCAAAACGCAAGAACGAACGATTCGATGCTTTCGGGGATACAAAAGGAAGCGGCAGGCCTTACTCACCCGGTATCCGTAGTAGTTCCTGTAGTTTCCGTAGATGAACACCTCCTTCCTCTTCTTCCGCTTCTGCCATCCGTCGCCACCGCCCTGTTCATTGTTCCGCTTCATGTCGGGCCGTCCCCCTGTACCCTTGGGTGCGGAAGGCGCGGGTCCCACGTCCTCCGTCTCCGCCGCCGCACCAGCCATGCTCCGAGAAGGGACAGGACCGGATCCTTCACCGCCGCCGCCGACGAGGAAAGGGTTTCGGAATTGAAGAGAGGCGGTGGCGAGTGGCGAGGGCCGAGGGCGGGGAGAGGCGGTGGAAGGAGAAGGGAAGCTTTGGTAGTGCGGCGTTTTGGTGGGGTGGGCTTGGGCCATTGGACAACAAACGGCCGGATTGGGTTATGTTGCTGCTTCTAGAAGCCCAGCAACAGACTTTTGAATTTCCAAAGACAGGATTTTTTTTTCCTTTGCGGGTAAGACTGGAATTTTATTTGTTTTTTTTCTTATTTTCAATTAAAACAGACGTGATGTTAAAAAACAGAAAGTTCACTTCTGGGTCAGTTCTGGATCTTCATCTTAGTACAATGAACCGAATAGCAAAGCATATATAAGCACATTGGAGCTGAAATTTTGGTCCTACTCGAAAATAAAAATGGAAAGAAATTTTGGTCCTAATTTTAGTGGGACTTACTAATTCTCAGTTGATTGAATTTTTCTCTATAGTCTATATATTGACAGATTTGTTTTCTTGTACTTACATACTTACACAACCCTACAAAAATTAATAATAATACAAATCCTAGTACAAATCATGTCAATTGAAAGTTTCTCAAACTTTCAGTCTATATTGAAGAGAAGGAAAGATGAATTTTAATTCAGACGACATACAACTCAATTTAGAACAGGCTGAAATTGTTGACCAACACCACAGAATCAACTATACATCATGCCGCCACAGCAAACCAAAGGAGGATTAAATTTAACAAAAAGAGCGGCAGGAACAAGTACTTCCTATTCCAGATATGAACATCCGCCATAAGTCAGGAAATAGTTTTATGTTTTTTTACAGCAAGCCAAAAGGATTCTTAACCTTACCTGAATTAGCATCTTTTTTCACATAGAAGGTGACCCGGATTCTGTTACAATGAAGAAACGGAAGGTGCAAAATCACTTCTTCCAGCATACAAAAAAACCACCCCCATAGATCTTAACAGTACTTATTACAGCATACTTATCCCACATGTTGGGCATAACTAAAACATTGAAGATATAAAGCCACTTTTGTCTTCAGGACGAAGAACCCACCTCTGTCATCTCAACAATGGGATTATTCCGTAAACTGCTTTGGCCTTCAGAGTTCCCACTGTGTGAAGACCCAGAGCCCAACCTTGAATTCCAGTAGAGAAACATTAAACACCAAGAAGATCCGATTATCGCTATAAATCTGGAGAAAGCAGCATCCTCCCTGCAGTTAGATTTTTTTTTATGAAATGAATAAACCTTAAACTTCAACTCATATATGATTGGTTTTCTCATTCTAAACATATACTCCCTCCGTCCCATTGAAAGTCTCACTATGATATCCGTGCTAGTCAAACTTTTTAAATTTTGACTAGATTTATAGAAAATATTAGTAATATTTATACTTCTAAATAAGTTGATTATGAAAGCACATTCAATTATCTATCTAATGATATTAATTATATTGAATAAATATTTATATTTTTCATATATTTTAGGTCAAAGTTAAAAAAATTTGACTTCTTGGGAAGCGAGAACGACACTTTCAATGGGACAGAGGTAGTATATATAAAGGCTCAACTCACATGTAGCTACAGCATGGTTATGTTATGTGGTTGTGAGGTATCATGACATTTCTTCGCAGCAAAGAAAAAATGAAATAAATGGTAGTAATATCCAAAGGTTTCAAAAAATGAAAGGTGTTATGTGGTTGCGAGGTAAAAATGCAAAGATCGTGTCATTTCTTCTCAGCAAAGCAAAAATGAAATCAACGGTAATAATATCCAAAGGTTTCAAAAAAGAAAAGGCACATCCAAATACAAAATACTAGTGGTGAAATTTCAAAATTCATTGCTAGGTGCCAATTTGCTTTAACTTCAGATTTATAGTATGTTTGATGTGATCAACCGATGATGCATATTACAAAAGTGAGAACTTTTCCAAGCTATCCAATACAGATATATTTTATCTCCGGCCTAACTTAATAAAAAAGTAGATGGAGTGTAAAGGAAGTACATGAAGCAAGACCCAACATACATACAGAACATAAAAAAGTAGAGGATGCCCAATAAACATGATTGTCTATGAATAATCAAGAGACTTACGCGTCCTGTTTAGCATTCCATGCTTCCAAGTCAGCTCTGTGAGCTGCTATAACAGCTTCCAATTTAGCTTCCCTTTCAGCTTCAAGAGCTGACAGTTTGTGTTCACAGTGCTTGGCTGATGAACTGGATGAAAAAATTCGCTTCGCTCTAACATAGTCCACAAGTGCTGGCTTCATGTCACCCGTGATATCACGGGTGCATTGCAATGTGCCCAAGTACCTTGCAGGCTGAGATGGGCAGGATGAGAATTTGCGATAAATATTTATATTTCCAAGACTAGAAAGAATTCCAAAAATGTATACACAAATAAACCGAATCAAGAAATTTTGATAAGAAGCTCCAAAATATTGGGGACTGAAATGCTAGAATGAACTCTATGGAAAAGGTAGAAGAGTGTTCTAGTGCCGCCTTCCTGAAAATGATTTTTTTGGTTTTCTTCTGGAAAACTACATAATTCCAGTAATGAACGATGGGGTGAGCAAAAAAATGAGATCCGGGAAGCTACTCTCGAAAACGTATGTGACAGGAATATGAATCGAAGTTATCCAAAATTCCTCTCTACTAGGGATGAAAACGGATCGGATACGGACGGATATAGCTCATCCCATATCCTGTCCTGTATTTTTTCTCTCGGATCCGGAGTCGGAACAGATAGTGCCGGATAACTATTTGCCGATCCCATACTCTATCCCATAATCTTATTTCGGAGTCGGAGTTGGAGACAGATATTATTATAAGATTCGTAAGGATAAAAATTACAATGTAGAAGTATAGTTAAAGTGAAATTAAAGATATTAATCACTAATATAAAGGGAATAAAATAATTTTATTGACTATTTACATTAATATAGATATTTGTGATCATATTTTTTATTTATAATTATGTAGATCTAAGTAAATTATAATAATTTTGGATTTCGGACGGATAATACTCATCCCGCTTGCTTTTCTCGGACTCGAATTCAGATACGGATGATGTCGGATGCCTATTGATACATCCTATATTTGACCATATTTACTTTGGGTGTGTTCGTTTCCTCCCCTCTAAAATTTAGCACTGTCGCATCAAAGAGAATCTTATTATTTACAAATATTTTTATTAATTTAATGATAAAACCCTTTTGACAGATTGGTGCTAATTTTCGAGATGAATCTAATGAGCTTAATTAATCTATGTTTTGTTAAAGTGATGCTACAGTAACCGTCTTCTAATCATGACTTAATTAACCTCATTAGATTCGTCTCGTAAATTAGTATAGGGGCCTGTAATTTATTTTATAATTAAACTTTATTTAGTATTCTTAAATCTTAAGATTCTTTTTCATGTGACAGCTATAAAATTTAGACTCCAGGAAACGAACACACCCTTTTTCGATTTTCGATCTCGGACGGACGGATATTTTCCCGCCCTGTTTTCACCCCTACTGTCCACAAGCAGCCTGCCCATTGTCTATGTACTCACCGAAGCGCGGCAGGTGACCGGAGCGGAGACCTGAGCACCGAGGAGGCTTGTCGGTCTAGACATCCGGGAAACAAGTTTCTGGAACACGAACCGGCTGGCCATCTCAATCAGCAGATCTGCGAAACCTAAAGCTCGCGAATTTCAGTTAAATCGAATTCCTCAAATTGACTTCCACGGAAGAAGGAACGCAGCAGAACCCTGGGCTGCGGATTGACTGGGTATTTATAGCTGGAATTACCACGCTGCAGCCGAATCCGCGAGGGAAACGAACAACAAGAGGGGGAGGTTAACGCACGAGCCCAGAAGGTGCTACGTGTCCTGTCCTCCAGCGCCGCCGCCGCACAGCAAAATAACGGGTTCGGATTTTTTACGAGTGACCGTGAGTTCTAAACCTAAACAGGTATTTTCTCTGTCCCGATTTAGAGAGCAGCTTTTATGTGACGTTGGACGGAGCAATTGCATCGGTCTAACCCAAACAATGTGTTTTCACGATGTCGTAATATTGTATAAGACCATTTTTAGTGGTCTCTTTCATTTCACGTTACAAACGATATTTTTCTATTCTTCTTTTGTGAATAAAAGTATAATTTAAAAAAATTCTAACTTGATAAAACACGAAGTACCGTTTCTCTGTGGTCAGAATCTTTTGTATGTGAAAGATGTGACATATTTTGCAAATTCAAATAACAACGATACATCCTTTTTTAGAATTTCTCCTTTGTAAACTTAAGCAACAAATTAATGGAAGTACAGTTATATCAAATGTACACTCACACAGTAGTGATAATACACTTTTCGTCACTAGATGGTGCAAAAATAGTTCTTATACATTACACATGATCTTCTTATTAACTAAAAGTAAATTCAAATACTACGTATATACACAAGCTAGAGAAACACATTGCATGGAAATTAGCACGTGAAATAAATACTAATATTTTTTTATTTATCAGGCTTTTCAAAATATACCTTTCGGTACAACCGTACAAGCATGATAAAAATTTTAAAAAATGCAGCCTGATTCTTATGAATAAAAAACAAACTTGCACTCTGACAAAAAATAACACTCTGGTTCATAAAATATGTGGCAATAATATTTCAAAACAATGAAAATAAAATACCGATCAAGTGATTAGCATGACGAAACAAAGAATATAGCCTATTACTCTCTGCATATTAATCTCTGGGTCATAAGTTCACGCTGCTGCAGATTCATATAATGTTCATTAAATTTGGACAAATCATGTGTCCTTCAAAGGATGTTCAATAAACCAATAGAATATTAGAATGATAGGTAATTTGGTACATAGAAAGTTTTGAGCTCCGGATATTACTTATATAATTTATTTACTAATATAATTTTTTTATATCTAACAATAATTATTTTATATATATGTCAATTGTAATTATATTATTAATCTATTTTAATATGTTAAAATCTACGAAAAACTCGTCACCCACCTGAAACCCAACAGAAGTGGGCGTGGGTTGTGGATTCACCCGTAGACGTGGGTGTGAATTTCCAACCGCTACATATCTCATGGTTTGAGTTTACAATATTCCCTCCACACGGGAATGCAATCCATGTCGCACGCACACGCAGCGTTCGCGCACCAGCACCTTCCGATCAACGGCCGCTTCCGACTCAAAGTCCTCGTAGTTTCCGCATAATGGTATGGTGTGGAGTCCATGACGCACGTTGGCATAGTGCTGTCGGGGAGAGCGCGGTGGCGGAGTGTGGAGGTGCTGCAAACAGCGCGACACTTCCTAAGGGCGTTGCCGCATCAGCGATGGTAATTTAGCACCGACAGTGGAGTCGGAGGTGAGCACAACAGTGGACCTCTAAGATTGGCACAACCGTGCGAGAGTGGGCCGGCGATGCGTTTGCGATGATGGAGGCACCGTAACGTCACTAGTCCAAGGTTTAATGTGCTGGCTTAGGGTGGGTGGGGGGGGGGTGGTGACGGGGTTCATCCATTGCTGCAGTCCATAGAGGAGAGGATTTGGGGGAGGAGGCGATGGTGGATGCCGCTGGAGGAAGGAGGGTGGTGGGCGGGGTTGGTGGTGGGGTGTGTGTGTGTGTGGGGGGGTGGTGGGCTTGTCTCAATGGAGAATGGGGCACTATAGTGAGCAACTATGGTAGGTGATAGCTTGGAGAGAGGTTTAAGACAGGAAATATTGCGCATGCCGCGTGACCGCAGCTTCTTTTTTTTTCTTTTGCGGGTAAGACTAGAATTTTGTTTTATTTTTGTTATTTTCATTCAAAACACATGTGATGTTCAAAAATAAAAAGGCGCACGCATAAACACACAGTCATTGTCATAACCAGATGGGCAGGTTCCACTGAAGAAATATGGTTTGCAATAATTCTTTTCTTTTAAGAAAAGAAGCATAGTAGTACTTTATATCATGATGATGAGCGTCCTTTTGTATGAATTGGAATGAAATGGACGTAGCTGTCTCGTTTGGTAACATGGGAAACACAAGAAGTATCTGAGGACTGGAAACGCTGCGCGTGTGAAGGAAGCTCTACCGCACCGATGAATCGGCACACGCGTCCCGTCCTTTTCGTGCGCGCCAACCAAAACACAGTAGTATTCCCTCCACAGGCGCGTGCAATCCAAGCCGTACGCGCACGGGAGCAACAGCCGTTTCTGAGTCGGGGAGCGTTTTGGCACAAATAAATACACGCGCGTCCAGGAATAGGAAGCCGGTAGAGCTAGGCGCGCGGCGAGCCGAGCGCACGACGCCCCTGTGAGCAAACTAAGCACAAGCCCAGCGCACGCGCAGCGAGGCCTGCATTCGGGGCGTCTCTTGGTCCGTGTCGTCCTGCCGAGGGCGCGTGCGTGCGTCCCGGCGGCGGCGACGATGGGGGCTGCTACTCCGCCTACGCCTGCTCGCGCAAGCTCCGCGGCCGCCTCAGCCGCATGTCCCTCGTCCTCCCCGTCTCCGAGCGCGACCGCGACCCGGCCCCGCGCAGGACCAAGTCCACCAAGGACGACGCGCCGGAGCTCGTGCCCAAGACCACCGCCGCCGACTTCGCGCGGCGCTACGTGCTCGGCAAGGAGCTGGGCCGCGGCGAGTTCGGCGTCACCCGCCGCTGCCGCGACGCCGCCACGGGCGAATCCCTCGCGTGCAAGACCATCCGCCGCCACCGCCGCCGCGGCAACCAGACCCCCGCGCGCCGCATGGTCGCGGGCGCCAACGCGGCGGGGCCAACCGCGCCGCCGCCGCCGCGACCGCCGCCGCGGCGGCGCACGCGGCGGACGTGCGGCGCGAGGTGTCCATCATGCGGCGCATGTCGTCGGCGTCCTCCGCGGTGGTGCGCCTCCGCGAGGCGTGCGAGGACGCGGCGGACGGCGCGGTGCACCTGGTGATGGAGCTCTGCGAGGGCGGCGAGCTGTTCGACCGCATCGTGGCGCGGGGCCACTACTCGGAGCGCGCGGCGGCCACCGTGTTCCGCACCATCGTGGGCGTGGTGCGGCTGTGCCACGCCAACGGCGTCATCCACCGCGACCTCAAGCCCGAGAACTTCCTGTTCGCCAGCGCCGACGAGGACGCGCCGCTCAAGGTCATCGACTTCGGGCTCTCCGTCTTCTTCAGCCCCGGCGACCGGTTCACGGAGGTGGTGGGCAGCGCATACTACATGGCGCCCGAGGTGCTCAAGCGGAACTACGGCCCCGAGGTGGACGTCTGGAGCGCCGGCGTCATCCTCTACATCCTGCTCTGCGGCGTGCCGCCCTTCTGGGGCGACAACGACGAGAAGATCGCGCAGGCCATCCTACGCGGCGGAATCGATTTCAGTCGAGAGCCCTGGCCGAGGGTCTCCGCCAACGCCAAGGACCTCGTCAGGAGGATGCTCGACCCCAACCCCGACACACGCCCCACGGCCAAGCAGGTTCTCGGTAAGTTTTTTCTTCCCCTTCCCCTTTCCTTCCTGAGATCTTCAATCAACAGAAACAAACGCCATTGAACTGCACCTGTGAACAGAGCACCCGTGGCTGAAGAACGCGGACACGGCGCCCAACGTGTCCCTGGGCGACGCCGTGCGGGCCAGGCTGCAGCAGTTCTCCGCCATGAACAAGTTCAAGAAGAAGGCCCTCGGGGTAATTAAGTCAGTCCGCCACCGCTTCATTGCGCCGCCCGCGCCCTGCTTATTTTCCTCCAACAAAGTCATCGACCACGCCGAGAGCTGACACTTCCATTCCGTTCAATTCCATCTCAAGGTGGTGGCGCGGAACCTGCCGGTGGAGGAGCTCGACAAGTACGTGCAGATGTTCCACCTGATGGACAAGGACCACAACGGCAACCTGTCGCTGGAGGAGCTCAAGGAGGGCCTGCACATCAACGGCCAGCCGGTGCCCGAGTCCGAGATCAAGATGCTACTCGAGGCCGTGAGTGACTCATTCGATCGCCTCTTGTTCCGATCCACTGCAAATTCCTCGTTCAAAATCTCAATGCAAGCCTATCCTTTGATGACAGGCCGACACCGACGGCAACGGGACGCTGGACTGCGACGAGTTCGTGACCGTGTCGCTGCACCTCAAGAAGATGAGCAACGACGAGTACCTGGCCGCCGCCTTCAAGCACTTCGACAAGGACGGCAGCGGCTTCATCGAGCTGGAGGAGCTCAGGGAGGCGCTCGGCCCCAGCGACCAGCAGGTCATCCAGGACATCATCCGCGACGTCGACACCGACCAGGACGGCCGGATCAGCTACCAGGAGTTCGAGCTCATGATGAAGGCCGGCAGCGACTGGAGGAACGGCTCGCGCCAGTACTCGAGAGCAAACTTCAGTAGCCTCAGTCGAAAGCTCTACAAAGAGGCGTCGTGAAGCAATTATGCACAGCAGAGGGTACGGTTACCAACGACCAGCAGTGGCTGTCTCCAATTCTTGTCTCAAACCCCGAATGCACGAATGTACGGTTCATGTTCATCAGATAGCATATCATTTTTCACAGGGTAACCCAAGCAGCAATTCACATATCCATAAAAAGAAAAACCCTAATTCGGAGGGAAAAAATTATGCAAACAGAAAGAACTGAGCTCAAGCAGCATGCGATGAACTGAGACTTGATAATAAGATTCAGAAACACGAACCAAATGGAAATGAAACTGAACAGAACAAAGCGTCTCAAACTATTGTGTTTTCAAAAAATATACCAGTGTGTATCGTGACTAAATGTTTGCAGAACACTTTGCCTCCAATTAACAAGCACTCTATCAAAAGATTAACAGTAATTTCAGAGATTGAATTGAGCAACAAATGCAATAAAAATTGTGACAACACATACCTCCTAATATTTTAGCTTTCATAAGCACGATTTCAACACAAAGATCAGATTCACCATGTTAATTTACATCAGCACTTTGCATACTTAAATGTTCTCATATAAATGCATAAGATACCAAAAGCCCTGCGACAATTCGGGGGAACAAATGAGCTACCTCCAAATTTCACAGGCTGGTCAGAAAAGGAAACACACCAAACATTAGCATAGCTATTACCACTTCCATAACTAATATTTACAGGGAATAGCAGACCGACTAGCAAACCAAAATACCCTATTCCATTTGCACCCGAGGGCCCTTGAGTGGCTGTGTACACCATTGCAGCTGTTGGAAGCTCTGCTTGACAGCATCCAATGCTGGATCATGAGTTCAACCACCCCGTTTCTTCCCATGGGCTTTGAGGTTCTTGGTTGTGCTTCCTTCGACCTTTTCTCTACCTAGTACCTAGTTTTTTCACAGACGTTACACATAACCACCGATGGAGGGTTAAGAAATGTGCAGCGCTCACAAGGCCAACCGTCCTCTGAGTGGTCCAAAGTTGGTATAACGTGCTGATGTTTCTTCACAGATTTAGTTTTGGTTGCTGCTTTCTTGGAGCTTGTGGCGTTGGTTGATGTAGCAGCCTGGCCGGTACAGTGGACATCCTCCAACCCAGCTTCCAAAGCTTGAACAAGGTTCTCAAAGTAATTCCGAGTTACACTGCAGTAATTGATAGGATGTTCTATGAGCATGGCGCACAAGCATGTTGCCATAATACTGATAACGCACAAAGATTCTGAGCAGAAAATATACAGTCTATGAAACTAGTTAACAGATTTTATGACATTGACAGAAAAACATAAATCAAAAGAGGACATTATTGAATCCATGGCGTAAATATTAAATAATCCAAGAGCCCAAAATTATTGAGACACTAATACCTTGTTAGCCCAGCAAGCTTCACACGGAAATCACCAAATTCAGCTAGTGAAGGAGTAGCTTCGACACTCTCAGGTTTCGGGCTGGGCAAAAATTGCGCTAAGTCTTTCTCAGCACATTGATGAAGACGTTCCAAACCAGACTCAGCTTCACCTGTATAATAAGATTTAAAATTAACTGATGTTCCAAAACTTTCGACAGGCATAAAATAAACTCCAGTACTTAAATTATAAAGGCAATGAAAATAACAACCTTGCAGGTACTCAAAAAATTCACTCTTGACCTTATCATCAAGATAATAACCATACGCATATGTCCATTTCAGCACCCGACGGCATTCTATAATCTGACATACAGTAGAGCAGTATATGCATCAGATATATGAAGATTGGGAAGTATAAAAAATCCATTTAGTATATAACATAAAATTATGATGCTGGACCTGTGACCAGGCTTCAGTTATGAACTTCAGCTGGGTCTCTGGTATTCCAAAAGTGTCAGTTAATTTTGCAAGCTGTGGCACAAAGAGAAAGATAGGCACCAAATGGTTAGTCTTCCCCATCAACAGAATTAGGATTATCCAAAAAGAAAGCAATGGCAAACAGATAAAATTTTATGTAGCACACTAGATTAGTTGCCCGAGGACGTAAGGTGATATATATTCTTACTTGTTCCTTTTCAGCCTTTTGCAGATCCGCTTGCGCCTTCTGCCTCGACTGTGAATAAAGGAAAACATCAGAATAGATACTGAAGTGCAGAGAGTTGGATACAGAACACGCAAATTGAAGCATTTGAAGTTTCAAAATAGACAAGAGATGGGGAAAATATGTCCATTAGATTTAATATATGATAGAACTGCCTAAGGTTTTTGTTAGTCCTCAAATGATTAAGAAAATATGCATGCATTAAAGGGTTACACATGTTTGACTGATACAACAGTGATGAACTTATTTTATGGTAAGAGAACAGAGAAACCAATGTACATCAGACTTGGGTATCTTGAACTTACAGTTTGATTGGATGCCCAGCGCTCATAATAATGCATATATCTCTCAAGTGAGTTTTTAGCCCTTTCCCTCCTTGATTCAGTCTCATCATACTGCAGGAGAAAAGTAATTTAGATCCAGAAAAGAAAAACATTACAATGAATTACAACAAGTATTCAGCTCCATAGGAGATGCTGCTATTTTCCCAATGCTGAACTAGAACATTGAATCCCATTATAGAAATACGTATTACTTTTCTATTTGTCCACAAAAGGATTTGTCCTATAACTATACTAGAAAAGCATAATATAAAAACAGAAAACATACAACTCCCTCCTTCTTGGCTGATTCATAACGATTGCAAGCATAAAATCCACCAGTTCTCTCTCCATGATCTGACCATGCACCCAGGCATAACCAGCAAAACTCGAATTTGCAAGGAGGGGTGCAAGTCATATGCATACACCCCTGGTTTTTCTCTATTGGCCGTTTGCATTTCGGACAGGGCTTAGAATTAGCCAGTATCCTGTAAAGGACCATGCATAACACAATAAATCAGCACATCAAACTTGAATTAACAAAAGAATAAAAATACTGATTATAATTATCAACTAAACTTAACATTTACACTATTCTAACAACAGAGGTGAATCTACACTATACTAACAATAAATGTGAGTATTATTGGTTTACTAAAATGTTGAGTTCAAGTGAACAGAGATGTATGTTTGCACGAAGTATAGTTTTGAAAAAAGGAAATAAATAGATGAAAACGGATAAATCCCAATGAGAATCCTTTCCATAGTCACGTTAAAAAAAAAAGAATAACCTTTCCAGAGTCCAACCAAATAACAAAAAATAATCCTTTCCGGAGCAACCTAGTACCATAAAAGGGGCCAGAATACTTTTCAATGTTGGCCAAACATAAGATTTAACCTCACAGCTAGTAGTGCAATATTCTTGGACAGAAAATAGAAAATCTTTCATCTCTCCTCAACCCAACTATAGTTTATAATACAAGTGATTTGTTGTTGTAAAGCATCAACCATTTATTATAGAAGAAATCCTAGCAGATTCTTTCATCTCTCCCCAACCAAACTTGTTTGTGATACAAGTGATTTGTTGGTGTAAAGTATCAACAATTTATTATAGAAGAAATCCTAGTTCAGAATCAGGGGAGTACTTATATCCATGCTGAATCTGATATGAAACGTGCTACGGTACACAAACAAATAATGAATAGTTGAATACCAAAAGTAGGTTGTATTGCTCACAACATCCAGGGCCTCTATCTTACAGGCCATGTCATCAAATACAGAAGATTCAAGATGTAAAGGAAAACAGATACATTAAATGAGTCAGCACAATGTAGAGTTTGCAACAAACCAGTTCATATTTTCAGATTCTGCACTATTTTTCAATATCCATTTGGAAACAGTATCACAGTTGACTGGTCGATGAGCTTCCTCTGAACACTGTAAACATCAGAACACAATAGTTATATATTTCACATATTTGATCACTAGAAAAAGCAAAAACATAACCATCATGAGGAAAGAACCATCATACATTCCAGCAAAACCAGAACTTGCAATTGCAGGAGACATCATAGTTCTCATCACCAAGAAACTCCACTGCACACATACAATCAGGTGCTGGACACCATTTAGTCTGCAGGAGAAAAAAAGGTCACAATAAATAGTGACAAGAAAAAAAAAGAAAACATGATGTCAGAACTATCAAAATTAACCTTGCCAAAATAACCGTGGGACAGGGAGCATCAGTAAAATGTTCAAACAGATTACCTTCTTGTTCTCCTCAACATATGCTCGCAAAACAAATCTTGCATACTTTTCTTTATCCTCATCTTTAGCTAATTTATTAATCAACCCTTGAAGAACCATTGCACCACAAGATGGATCAGGGCACCTCAGGGATAAACATCCAGGACCACCACTTATTGCAGCAGTAATATATCCTACAAAATTGACTTGAGCCATCAAAAACTTCCCAAGTTTTTAGGGAGAGGTGATGTAAAATTGATTTGAACAGTAATTTTGCCAGCTGAACTAAAATTAAAAGCATAACATAAAATCAGACAAAACTGCCCTGCTTTGTCTAATGTAAACCATGGCAAAAATAAATGAGAAGGTATGACAGCTTTAAGTTTCTTGGATAACAAAATAAATACACAAGTAAACATTTTCTGCCCTATTTTCACTATCATTCTACCGTCTGTAGAATATAAAAACAAGTACAATACAACAAACTTCTAGTAAGACAAGGTAATACAATTATGTAGCAGTACATAACTTAAGTCATATTCATGCTAGACCACCTGCAGCAACTGTAGGAAAAAACCGGAATTTGTGAAAGTAATACAGTGTGATAGGGCCCACTTCTGAATCCCATACCATGGTCAGGGAATAATACAGAAGGAAGAGAAAGAGGGACAGACCTTGCCAACAATCATGGCAGTAAAAATGCGAACAAGCAGCAGAAGTCATCATATCAGAAGAATACCGTTCAAAACATATTCCACAAGTCAGCTGCAACCAAAATGAGATTACAAAATGATAAGCATATGCCAGAAACAAAAGTTAAATCAAGTCTGACCTAATGATAATGACGAAATGGCATACAACAGTACTTAAACTCTACTTGCCTTCCTAGAGCGTGGAAAAGTACTTTCACTTGAAAGTAAGCCAACTGTATTGCGGACTTTTTCTTCATCAGCAAACCATTCGTCATTCAATTTGCTAATGTCCCTGCATAGTGGATACAGAACACAAATGAATGATATTAGTTACACAACATCAAACTCAAAACATTTCAACTATCAGGCAATAAGATCTTAGTGTATTGCTTTTGTCTCAATTCCTTAATTTTTTTAACACATGTGCATATATATATTTACTCTAAATATACAAGTGCATTGTTGGATGATAGATACCAAAGAAAATGGAAGTAGGGTAATGACTAAAATGCACATTGCAAAAATAGCAGTTCTCAATTCAATATTTCAAGTAAAGATGCAAGCCTTCTCTACTTGAAGTAAAAAATTGATCCCAAAATTGCCACTACCGCCAACCGCGATACATACTAACACCGTTTACAACTGTTGACCTGTCAGCAGCTTCCACAAAAGAAAGTCATACCCCTGTCACATATGGGACCACTTGTCAAACGTAACCCTAATCTGACCAAAATCCTGCCGCGCCTCTGACCAAATCCCCCTGTTAGACAAGTAATTGGGGAATGCAGGTTGGCAGTGGTGGAGGCCTCAAAGTAGGCCGCTTCTTCCTCCATGGTCGGCTGCTGGGGCGGCGGCTTAGGGCGTGGCTCCTCACCCTCTGGGATGGCACGCTCCAGTGCCGCGGCGGCAGCGCGCTCCTGCTCAAGGAAGGCAGCAGCGGCGCAGACGCGGGCACGAGCGGTCTCGAGGGCAAGGGCTTGCTCCTTGGCCGCAGCCTCTCTGGCAGCAGCCTCCTCCTGCGCCTTGGCAGCAGCGGCATCAGCAGCCTTTTTGGCGGCGATGGCTGCGTCCTGGCAGCGTCCATGACAGCACCGGTAGATGCAGGAGAAGACATGGGTGGCGGCTAGGGTTGATCAGCGGAAGCTAAGGCCCACAGGGATCTTGTGGACGCAATGATACCATGTTAGACAAGTAATTGGGGTTAACTACAATGAATGAATACCATCATAAGAGAGGTTACAATATATAGTCGCCACTAGGCAACCATCCAGGGGCGCACCAGAAGGGCGCCGGCCCTAGGGTGATATGCGGTTGACTACCTAGTGGGCCCCATGGGCCTTATACAGGCCTAATACAATTAATTCTAACACCCCCATTGAGCCCCTGCACCTTGTTTTGGCCTGCTTGCGGTGACCAGGGTGTGCTCCTGCAGGAGGCCTTGACTGGCGCTAGTGGCCACTCACGAGCAACCAGGGGGCAGCAGCTCGGCTCGCCTCGGCTGAAAGCTGGCGCGGGCAGGAGGCAGCAGCTGCATGGCTTGGTGTGCTTATGCACGTAATATTGTGATGATCTTACTATAAGCGTTGTAGTAAAAAAAAGATCTGACCAGGATTGTCTTAAGAAGAAGCCGGGATTCGAACCCGGGTCAGATGGAAGTTCACACTCCCGCAGCACATCACTCTAACCGGTCTCACCAGGAGAGTCTTAGATACTTCAGCTCATTTTGTTATCCTTTGTGAGAAATTGATTCCATTAATTCTGGTTCTGGAATATGTTGTAATTATTACATGCTTATAAAATAGTTAAGCCAGCCAAACATCATCGGCGGCAGATTTGGCGCTTTAATTGTTCACCTCAGAGGGGAAGAGGCAGAACTGACATTTGATCGCTTATTTAATAGATGCATAATGTATAACTAGTAACTACAACTTCACCACAGTGGCAGTTTTAGGTTAAAGTTTCAACCTCAAGTGCACATTTGGAAGTTTGGATACTTTCATCATAGAAATGGGATAGGGTTAACTTTCCTTTGCAAAGAAGGAATTTACTCTACAATTTACGCCATTCTGCAACGATATTTTGAGGAGCATTCCCAGTTTCTATCTAAAGCTTAATATGGATGTTGTCAACACCAAATGGAGGGGCAGCCAGGATTCTTGAGAAATGGTTAAGAGTAAGCAACTACTGCATTAGATGATCTAAGTTATATGTTACTTATTATATGTGCATAGGAGGACCATCTCATTTGAGTAGGTTGTGTATTAGAATACAGTACGCGGATAAACATTAAAACTGTTATTAGGCATCTAGTGCCGTCAGACTCACCATTTGTAGTGATGGAGGAGAACACATGCCTCTTCCCTTGTAATCGATAACACCGCAGTTACCTTGCCTATATCTTCCTCCTGACGTTCAGATATATCCTTTTCGTTTAAAACAACGAACCTCTGTACATAGCAAACACCAGCTCTCTTTCAGAGACTCAAATATATCTCATGAAACACAGTCATGGGAAGAAGAGCAAATCAACAAAATTGAACACAGACGAACAAAATGTTATAGCACGCCAACATAGAAAGAAAATATTTATCATTTTCCCAGCCATTACGATACTCAAAACCATGAGTAGTGACTACTCTTCTGCCCGTTTTCCCTTTTGGAACTGAAAGTTATTGAGTTGGCAAGCACCTAAAGGTTAACATGGACAAAATATTTGCTACGCGTGTTGGACGTGCTATATAGCATAATAATAATGGAAAAAATATTTGCTATGCGTGTTGGACCTAAAGTTAATAAAAGTTGACATCTACTAGAACGACTAATGTGGCACATCAATGATCTATGACCATAGCAACAGTTAATTACATGCAGAAAGCTGAAACCTATCTGGCTACTACTGCATTAATCTCAAGTCTGCACACTCAGATACGCATTCCTGAATTCTACAGCACTGACACAAACATCAACTTGCAGCAGAACACTAGTAATAACAAAAACCCACCAAACAGTGACAGTCCGATGTAGAACACCTGACATATTACTCACGAATAACCGATCTAGCCAGCTACCACTCCCGAGCTTCAGTTCCAGAAGAGATCACACCCAAAGTGTTAGCTAAGCTGACCAAAGCATCACCGACAAAATGATTAAAAATCTAGGAAAGGTATTCCTGACAAACGCGCCAGTTTCGTAACTTATCCGAACCAATCACACCTCAAATCCCACGGATTCCAACTAAACCGAGACAACCCAAGCACCGCCCTACCAGTTGTCCGTACGCCGACTCACCTGCTCGCGCCGGGATATGACGACATCGGTCCCCTCCGCCTCGATGCCCTCGTAGTCTCCAGCCACCAGGTCCCCGTCGCTGTCGTCGCCGACCCCCGTCGTCGTCATCGCCCATGTCGCTGTAGTAGTCGTAGTAGTCCTCGTCGTCCACCATCTCCTCGTCGCTCGGCAGCATCTCGCAGTCGGAGTCCATCACGCCGCGGGGCAGCCGGCGATCGGCGGATCGGGTGGAGGGCTAGGGTTCCGGCGAGGCGGGCCGGAGGGGAAACGGGGGGAGCTGGGCGGAGACCCGGTAGGAAGAGGAGGAGGTTATCACTAGAGTAGCTTGCGTGCCCGGGTGTGCATCGATACGGTGTGGCGTTTCCTTCTCTCTCCATTTTCTTTCTTATTTTATTATCGCGCGTTTCCTTTCGCGGTGGGAATGGTGGGTGATCTGGGAAAGCGAGAAACAACTACTCGTGTGATCATGTCATCAACTCATCATCGGGTTATAAGCAAATTTTTTTTTTGCGGGGACGGGTTAAGCACATTTTAGACGAAAAATGTAACCATTGCCCTTCCGTTTCCTCAACTTTTAATGTGTACCTTTTTTTTAATAAGAACTGGCAAATTTGACTCGTCTGCTCACGCTTTTGACCGTTTATGTTTAAAAAACGCATGCGCCAGTATAAAATATACAAATACATAATTTAAGCACTTTTCTAGCAAATGTAACTTGAATGAATAAAGGAGGAAACACGTCTACCGGATCCCAACTACTTCTAGTACAATCCAAAAGAGTAACCATATCATTTTTCAACTGGGATGAGGCATATAAGACAACTCCATTTCATAACAAAGAGGAAATCATTGCAATCTAAGAGGAAACCGATAATGAATTTGTCATTTTTACTTGTTGCTTCAGACATCAGACTTCAGAGCCCCCTCCCACTAGTCGTGTCTTGTGTGCCAACTTAACAAATAACCCCCTATAACTTCTTATGTTTTCACTTTACTGTTTTAGTATCCCGGATAATTTGTCAATCAAATGGAAGGAGAATGAAATATCCACGCAAAAATGGAATATATACAACTGTAAAATGTCATGTCGTAGTGCTAAGCTGTAATACACGTGACGACCATTTTATGCACAAAAAAAGGATCTTTCTCTTATATTACTCTCACACACACCAAGATTCTAATAGCAAACGCACGACACGGCTGATCATGTGCACCTGACTACCTGAGAGGGCGCAATTGCAAAGAGGGTTTATATTTACGGCGGTTGGAGCTTGTGCTGATCATAGCCTCAAGCACATGCAATAGTATTCTGCTGCTCCCTTCAAGCAGTGATGGCCAGTACAATTAGGAATCAATCATCAGGACATTCCATGCATAACATGACACCAGGTTACAGGATTTGACAACTGACACCAATCTCTTGGGTCTGTACCATGCCCCATGCTTATGCGTGCACCGATGCACCATCATCATGGCAGCAAGATAAGGATCGATCACACCCAACAAGTTCACAATGGCGATCAAGAACCATGATGTCCATAATTGTCATGCCCGGAGAGAGATCAAAGTTGGAACTACATCATACAGTGCCACGCCAAGAAAGGTGATTTGGATAACTTCCTATTTTATTTGTAATCAATCTCGAATGACTACAAATTATAGTGGTTTCTACAATATAATTCTCTAGCTGGCGTAGTTACTAGTTTTCACAGCACCAAATGCGTTTGACAATCTCTGACAATGTTTTACATTGAAGCAGCTTGCTCACATCGTTCTGTGTTTGCAGGAGCCACAACTTCTTCCTCACCAAAGCTTGGAGCCTTGGGAATCAGACCAAGGATCTTGAACATCGCCTGGTCAGCATCAAAGTCGTTGTTCGCAGTTGTCAGAAGTTTATCACCAGCAAAGATGGAGTTGGCCCCAGCAAGGAAACATAGAGCTTGTTCTGGCATGGAAAACCGCACTCGTCCTGCTGAGAGCCTCACCATTGCCTTTGGCATAACAATCCGAGCAGTGGCAATCATACGGATCATCTCCCAGATCTCTACAGGCTGATGTTGAACATTGGTTAGCATAGGCAAACAAAAAATTGACATATATTATAGCCGGCAAATTGTAATTGAAATGTAGGCTCACTGACAAGATGCAAGCATCTAAACTACAGCAAACAATCAACAGCACAGAATACCTTCTGATCCTCCAGAGGAGTGCCTTTAACAGCAACCAATGCATTGATGGGAACACTCTCTGGATGTGTAGGCAAAGTTGCAAGTGTATGCAACAGACCTACACGGTCTTCCTCTGCTTCTCCAAGACCAATTATTCCACCTGCAGAAACAAAATGGTGCACCAGATTATACATATGACACATTTTTAAGCCCGAACAGAATGGTTACTATGCAGAATAGCCCTGATATAATGAAAGCTAGAAATACCATTGACTAAAAAGTCACCTGAACATATGCTTATTCCAGCTTCGCGGACATGCTGAAGAGTTTGCAGTCTATCATCATATGATCTTGTGGTAATAATGTTTGGATAATACTCTCTTGAGGTATCTAGATTATGATTATATGCTGTAAGACCAGCCTTTTTCAGTTCTTCGGCCTGTTGTTTCTCTATCATGCCCAGTGTACAACAGACCTCCATTCCCATACCCCTGCGGAGATAATTACACAATGAATGTTAAAACGTTAAGATATAATAACATTAATAAAGCAAGAATACTAATGTTGGTTGTATGCCATGCTCTTAAGCATTTGCATTGAGGCCTTTAAGACAATGGCATTTACATAGTCCACGAATAGACAAAGTTTGTTTTTTTTAAAGAAAAAATAACTTAGATGAATACAGACATGAGACTAGGACATCAACCTGGAAGAGAATTGTGCATGGTTATAAAGCGCTCGCACCATATACGATAGTTATACTTTACAGTTCTTTTCCTCATTGAATACCTTATTTCCTTGACATATTCAAGAATCTGGTTGAAATTTGTTTTCCTGCCAATGGTTTCTCTCCAAGCGGCTCCCATGCAAAAACGTGTGCTACCAGCCTCTTTTGCCTGAGAAACAATAGTTTAGAAGAATGTATAAAGTGGTGTGACAATACAACAACACTAAATGATAATTGCACAAGTAAAAGATCAAGAACTGAGGTAAACTTGTTCACCACCCAGACAATTGTTAAACAAACAGTACCTTTTGTGCTGCTTCTAAAACAGCATCTTTGTTCATTAACTTTTGGGCCTTCAGTCCAGTATTGTATCTTGAAGACTGTGGGCAGTACGAACAATCTTCACTGCAACCGCCAGTTTTTATTGAAAGAAGTGTGCACTGCTGCACTTCTCTAAATTTGTGAACACTCCTATGGACCTGAGCCTGAAAAATTGAAGATGCCAGATTGCCAGATGAATGAGAACAAATTAGAGCAGAATTATTGATACCCTAAACACGGCATGCCATGTTAATAGTAAAATGGCTTCATTAAAGCACAGGTTGAACTTCTTGGAATGATTTTGAATAAACCTAATGGTGTCATGTTGTTATATCTCTATTCTTTTTTTAGGCATAGCAATTGATGGAGTTACTGCAAATAATGCTTAAGACAAGATGCATGAAGACTGTCTGGATGTGACAGTTTTACAACAAAAGAATACTGTTACTGTGATTAAACATGTTGGATCGTAAAGCAAAATTTGTTATTGACTCGCGTCTATCAGATTACAATGCAACAGTTTATCACTTGCTGCTTTGCACGATTGCATATTTTTTTCTAGCACAAACATGTCTCTCAGACTTTAAAACTTGGAAAGTTGTCACCAATTTATGGCAGCACAAAAATATCAACAAGCCACCAAAGTCTGAACATCATAAACTGCTAAATTGCATACTGTAGAAGTTTCCACTTTCCACTGCTCGTGGACTGCGACGAGAGATCTGTAATGCCGAAGTATAAATGGGCCACTAAAGTTCCAAAATTTGGAAATTTCACTAGACAGATTCAGTGGAGAGCATTCTACCCCTGAACTGTGACTCAACTGTCTTAAATTTTGCAAATGTACAAAGGATAGTGGGGAAGGTGTAGAGACGTCGCAGATTCCCACTACTAAAAGGCCCTAAGGAGTTCTTTATTACCACTACACAAAGAAAGTAAGAAACACATGTGGAAAATGCATACTATTTGGCTACAAAGCTGAAAAGGCGTTAGCTGGACACCCATGAATGTTGAACACAGCCACCAGTGGATGCTATTATTGTGCCACGATCTTCAGATTCAGAGTAAAATAACAGAAATATCCACCGTCCTCATCCCAAAGGCACAAAGAGCTGGAATGTCAATCGCTATCACAAACTGGAAATCCTTGGCATAAACCCCCATCCGCCATTACAGAAGTCTGCACTTCTCCATCTCACTTGGTAATAAATGCAACCTTGATTTTTTCTTATCGGAACAGAAGGTGACCAGGGTTACAGGAAGAAATTAAAAATTGAGTATCTAGTCGGCCCTTTTACGAGTTGTGCTACTTTGCACGCTGGATAACCAGCCAGCCAAAAACGACCTTTTGCCAGCACTCTAGGAACAAAGGTTTAGCATCTGATACAGCTAATCTACTCTGCAATGTCCTGAGCCCCCAAAGGTGCGAGCTTGCCAGCAAATCTACAACCAGCGGCACTCATGCAGAAGCTTAAAGGGGAAATCTTTCAACAGGTTTCAGCCATTCGCAGCACCAGGCACGAATTAGATTAGCAGGGGACTTAAGTGGCCGGGAGGCGTCCGGGGGAGAACGGAGGTGCGAGTGCGTGCGTACGTACCCCGTGGAAGAGGAGGTCGAGGAGCGGGGAGTCGTAGACGGCCTGGATCTCGGGCCGTATCCAGTCGTTCCGGGGCCCGTCCCGTATCGCGCGCTCCGCCTCCGCCGCGGCCGCAGACGCCGACGCTGACAGGGCCGACGAGAGCGCGGCCGCCGCCGACCAGAGCTGGCGGGCGTAGGCGGGAGCGGAGGCCGCGCGCGAGCAGCATCATGGAGTGGCAAGGCTAGCTGGGTGGCTAGCCGGAACGGGATAGGTGTAGTGGCGATACAGCCGAGGCAGTTCGTTGCATTTGACTGCTACGACGGGGTTGCTGTGAGTTTGCGTTGTTGCTGGCCTGTTGCTGCTGCCCATTGACTGACTGCGCTACGCACTCAGCGCGTAGCGCTCGACTACTGCTCATCGTCGAAAAAGGTTTCGACTTCTGCAACCAGCGTTCAGATGTCCTTTGAATCCTCTTCAAAATTTACAAAGTGATTTCATTTTTCTTTCCAACACAAAGGCACGCTTATTTGATTAAAAATGCTGTCCGGATTGGTGAGCTACTCCAATCTGGTATGAATCTGTTGGGGCCCATCAACCAACCAACTGCATGGGTCATTTAACCTTCAAAAAAAAACTGCATGGGTCATTTTGCAAACTACTACTGGAACTTATTAGTTTATTGGTTGGGTGGGTCATGAACTTGGTGGCCTCAGATAAGCCGCGTAACACCCACATTTGTTGTTGCGAGTGTACCTATCTTGAACACACAAGATTCCAATTATAAATTGCGAAACAAGATTAAGGAAAAAACACCGAAAAGCCGTTGTGGTGATCTACCGTAGCAAGAAACATCACTCTCAATGGCTTGATGTTTGAACTCGGAGGAAATTTGGTAGTTTCGTCAACTCTAAAACATTACGAGCCAACATAACCAGACATCAGTTTTGAACCTATATTTGCTTGGGACAATTATGCTTGTGACACGACATAAGCTGCTTAAATCAACAAATAATGTGCAGAACAGCTTACAGGCAGCCATATCAAAGATCCATAATGTTGTATCGATGGTATTTTTATGGGGCTAGGCGAGCATTGCAAACAAGCATCTCCGTAGCAGCCAGTACTCAACTGTCAAGCCACGTGATCACTAAAAATAACAAAAAAAAAAACCTGACCACCTCCTCATAAACTTCGATCTGAAGCGAATTGACACACAAAGGACTATGGGCGTTTGTACCATCTACGTGGAAGAAGAATAAACCACTAGATTGAACAAACCATTATACCACCCTGAGGAAATTTGCAGTCCCAACAGTTGCTAGAAACTTTGGTAGTCTAGTTGCTCGAGAGTAGGCTTAAGAGCTAGTAGAAATCACGGTAGTTATGAGCCTAATGTCATTCTTGTAGACAAATAGCGGCAAGTGTCGTGTACGGTCATGAACCATTCTCTGCTTAATATAAGGATACGCAACTCTCCTGCGTATGTTAGAGAAAAAAAAAGCAGCTGTGTATCACACGCGGTTGAAAAAGTTTAAACTTTCTAGGACTCGAATAAAGCTCCTAACACCGTCAGTGTATGCAAGTGAAGAGACTGCAACGAAAGGTTTACAAACGACCACGATACAGTCCTTGCTTCCACTACCTGCACTGCCATGGTTTCCGGCGATCGCGCTTGCGGCTCAGTTTCGCCCACACTCGAGCACGTGCTTCCAGAAGAACCAAGCCTCCCTTGCGTGGTTCCGGTCTGTTCCCAGGCAAACGGTCATCGCGTACGTGCGCCGGGCCGACTGGGGGCGAAGGGCTTTGTCCCCTGTCTGACAGATCTGCCGGGAGACGACGACGGCCCGCTGCTGTCCAAGCACACATAAAAGCGTGTTACGAATTGGCGTAATGCCCACTTCTCCTCTGTCCACATGCCGTACAACTTCCTGAATTGACGTCGTTCACATCCCTCTTCCTCTTCTCACTCCCCTTCACATTGAGCCGTCCGGTTATGCTCTGTCTTCTTTTCTTCTTCCTCGAGTCTGTGACCTCCATCGATCCATCACTGGTTCCCATCTGATCGATCACCCAATTCGTAAGTGAATTTCGCCGGCGATGGGCTCGGAGCAGGAGCTCCTGGAGAGGATACGGGCGCTGGAGGCCGGCCAGGCCGAGCTCAAGCAGGAGGTGTCCGAGCTCCTGCCGCCGGCGGACCACCACGCCGTGCGCTCCCACCGCCTGGCATCATCGTCGTCGCGGACCCAACGCGCGGCGGCGGGGGCGGGGCGCGCCGCCGGGCTGTCCGGCCGGCACCACATGCTGATCCTGCAGTCGCTCGGGCAGGCCATGCACGTCCTCGACCTCCAGGGGAAGGTCACCTTCTGGTAACACGCAGCTTCTTGTTACACAACAACACGCAAGTTGGCAAGTACATAAACTTTTTTTTTTTGCTATACATGTAAACATGTGACCTGCTCTGCTAGCAGGAACCGGCACGCCGAGCACCTGTACGGCTACTCCGCGTCGGAGGCGATCGGCCAGGACATCACGAAGCTGATCATCAACCCCTGGGACATCGGCGCGCTGAACACCATCGTGACCAACGTCTTCAAGGGAAAGTGCTGGAGGGGCAAGTTCCCCGTCAGGAACAAGCCCGGGGACCGGTTCTTCGTCGCCGTCGACGCCACGCCTCTGTACGACGACGACGGCAGCCTGGTCGGCCTCATCTGCCTCGCCGATGACGCGCGGACGTTGCAGGAGATCATCGCCGGGCGTTATATCTCAGGGAACTATACGTTCCACTGAAATGTAGCAGCTGGATTTGTTGTTGTCTTGAGATAGAACTGTTTCCTTCTCTTTTTTTTCCTTTTTAATTTATTGGATTTTATCTATTAGATTACAGCCTCTCGGTACAAAACGAAATATGTGCTCACTCAGTCACTTGAAAAAAATGCTGCCACAACAAAGAGGCATGTCATATGCAGCTCAATGCAAAACAAAAACTATCGAGGAGGCATTTTACAACTCATGGGTTTGATCTAAAGTTCAGTTTTGTAAAAAATAGGTGGAAAAGTACAGACAGACTAACTTGGACCTAGATTCGTCAATCTTCCTAGTACAAAGAGATCGATTTCAGGACCTAGTACTGCACTCACCATTCACTCTAAGGACTTCACTCAGAATCAAAAAAAAAAAAAAAAAAGGACTTCACTCTCCACATGATTGATGAATATTGTTTACATGCGCTTTCGGATCTCATCGAAACAAGCCACTTGATTTCTCCATTATTTCATACATATATATACTCGTACATATACAAAGTAAACATTTATTTAGAAAAATAAATGAACATCAATTGTCATGAGTTTCAATGTAAATTGGTATTTCATTCATGCATGGTGCCACCGTCGAAATTGCACAAACAATTTAGAACCTAGCAAGATGTTGTACTGTCGAACCCTTAGTTTTTTAGATAATGGAACGATTTCATTCGCCTTTGCATAGCCTTACGGTTCTGCTTGACTGCACGCAGCCTTTTTTAATACAAAGTTCTAAGAAGACAAACAAAAAAACTTTAGTACATGAATAATAGTACTACAAGTCGCTTCTATTAAAACATTTGGGATCAGTCGTTGAAAAATTGCTTTGACCATAATCCTCTCCTCAACCTTTGTGTCATCTTCTCCCTCTCTCTCCCACCAACCTCCATCGAGGACAAATGAGTGGGATAGGGATGCAGGACATGTGCCCCCTCACCCCACCCACCTTAACCGTATTTTGTGGAAGTAAGTTTTCATCTTTAAAATTGATAATGGTCTTTGTAACCTTTTTATAATGATTTTGACTTTTATACAGAGAAATAGTCAATAGAATTCGACCTATAGTAGTGTATTAGCGTTTCCCACTAGTGAGATGTATTCGGTGGTTTCCCAATGTAAAGTGAGGAAAGTAGACAAGATAAAAGTGAGTGTACATGATTTTACTCAAAATTGACTCATGTATCCCCGGTGTATATTCTAAAATCAATCGAGTTCACAATCATGTTCGTAGCGTTCTATTTATAGTCAAGCCCAAAGCTTGATTATTCAAGACCAAAATAACCTCAATTACCTACTATTACCTCTGTCCTATTGAAAGTGTCATTCTCGCTTCTCAAGAAGTCAAACTTTTTTAACTTCGATAAAAATATATGAAAAATTATAAATATTTATTGAATATAATTAGTATTATTAGATAGATAATTAAATCTACTTTCATAATCAACTTATTTATAGATACAAATATTACTAATATTTTCTACAAATATAGTCAAAGTTTAAAAAGTTTGACTGGCATAGATATCATAGCGACACTTTCAATGGGACGGAGGAAGTACATTCTATGAATATTCCATATAGAATAGTCATAAGAGGTATTTTGGTATGTCCACAAAATAAAATGCGCCTCAGATTTTGGTGGGCCCATGTTGATTCGGTCCCAGTTCTTCTACTCAAATCATTGTTGGCAAGTTGGAGCAGATGTTCTTTGATCAGATACAAACCAATCTTCGATGGTGAGCTTGACATTAGTCCTCTCAGGCTTGAATCCTCGCACATGCCAGTTTTAGCCCTCGCGTGTTGATCCTTAAAAACCGGTGACGATTCATGATTTTGAAGAAACAATCTCCAACACTTTGGTTGATAATTAGATTACTGTAACAATCTAAATCATGATGAACTTGTGCATATGGCCAATAAGTTGTTTGTAGATTTTGAATGATGAATAGTTATGGGTCTGTCCCACATCTATTATGTTAAATAATTCCATATTGCCTAATAGATATGATTTGTGAATGCTACTATGATCTATCTAAGCCGGTACATTTTTGAAATGTAGGTGACGGAGAAGCTGAAGATGATAATAAATACTCCCTCCATCCCTAAAAGCTTGACACTTTTGACTTTTGAGCATCATGTTTGACCGTTCATCTTATTTATTTATTTTTGGTAAATATTATTTATTATTTTATAACTTATTTAATCAGTGAAGATAATTTAATCATGATATATTTATTTTAATATATATATTTTTTTCAAATAAGACAACCGGTTAATGTGGTGTTCAAAAGTCAAAAGCATCAAACTTTTTGGGATAGGGGTAGTAGCAAATATCATATAATCTCTGCCATGTGGAAATAGCAATTGGCCAATGTTCTCTTCTGCCATTTCGCCCATTCCGGGTTGCACATGCTCTGCCAAAAGGACCAAAGGGCCCTCACTTTTCTCTCCACTTTACTGTTGTTGCGTGGGTATATAAGTACATTCGGTACACTTAGTACAATGCGTTGCTAGCTGGCTGTGATGCATGGCGCCGACTGAGCAACGAGATGGGAGCGTATCAAAATCAATAAAAACGGAGATAATATAACCCAGCTTTAAAAAAAGGAGGGAAGAAGAACAGTTTGAACTGAGCCACCCGGATAAGAGGATGCCTTGCACTCAAAGCACCCCAACGCAAGATGACCCCTAGCAACTGGTCTCTGCGCTCTCATTCACAGGGTGGATCCAGTCATGCACGAGCGAAGCTTTTTGGCACTTTCTTTTGCTTGTGATGAGTTTCTCTCATATCATCCTTCGCTTATAAGTTTGTACCGCCGTTTGATCCGGCATTGTCGTCAGGCCTCATCGTTCAGACGTTCACCCGGCAATGGACGTGGAGGAGCTTAAGAAGAAGCTACGGGCGCTGGAAGTGGGCCAGACGGAGCTCAAGACAGAGGTGTCCAAGCTCAGGAGCACGGAGGGCGCCCAGCTGCTCCCCTCCTCGTTGCCACGCTCTGGGCTGCTGCCGCGGTCGTCGTCCCGGAGGCAGCGCGTCGGGCTGTCCCAGAGGCACCACAAGCTCATCTTGCAGTCGCTGGGCGAAGCCGTGCACATCCTTGACCTCCAGGGAAACATCCTCTTCTGGTATGGTTCCATGCATTTATTCGATTTGGTTGCCTCATTCTATTCTGTGCAAGTATTTTACAAAATCCCAGACAAGTGTGGCGCAGGATTGCAAACCTGCCGGGAAATGTTGTTAACAATACTACTACTTTTTTTGCAAATTAAGGACGAATGTTGTTAACTTGGCCCAAGAAGCACGTGATATTATTGAGGTAGTATGCAAATCTATGTATACTTAATCACAGTTTGACTTGTTAACCCAGGAACCGGAATGCCGAGCTGCTGTATGGCTATTCAGCTTCAGAAGCAATTGGTCAGAATATCGCGAGACTGCTGGTCGATCCTCGCGACATCCTTTCACTGCACTCAATCATCGGGGATATATTCACGGGGAAATGTTGGAGAGGGAAGTTTCCCGTCAAAAAGAAGTCAGGAGAGCGTTTTTTTGTTATTGCTGACGGCACCCCTCTGTACGATGACGACGGTAGCCTGGTCGGCCTCATATGCCTCTCTTCTGATTTACGGATGCTCAAGGAGATTTTTGGCTTTTCACCATTTGTGGGGCACTGGAACTTTTCGCCGAAGAATTAGAGACATTTCTGTGGCCACTGATTGCTTCTGAAATCAATTGAGGTGATATGACACAAACAAGGAAGCATTAAGTCAATAAAGTCTTGAGTGAAATAGATCACGATTTGTTTACGAGATTCGGCTACCCCATCTTCTGTGCTATCTCTGTCTTATTGAAAGTGCCATTTTTTTATCTTTACAAATCAATTTGGCCATTCATCTTATTCATTTTTTGTGTAAATATATTTATTATTTTATACTTTATTTCACCATTAGAGATACTTTAATGATAAGACAAATGATCAAAATTGATTTCTAAAAATCAAAAGTGACACTTTCAATAGAACGGGGAGTAGTTTCTACCACTAGCAGCCCGCATTATCCGTTCGCTCTAGTTCTGCATCAATCGTTTCACTCTGCTCCAATTATGACACTGAACTCTTATTGGACCATTGAATAACAAACAACAGATTTCAAGCTAAAATAATAAAGATATTAGTTGTTAACAGCTTTCGAACTTTCAAAGGTTGAGTTTAACGCATGACAGGATCGGATACGAGCTGATTACAGCTTCTCAACAAAATGTAGGCATCAGGCAGAAAAACTCCAACATTAAACAGATAGCAATGAGAACTAAGATGAAGCCAGCGGTGAGGAGTGCACAGATACATGAGTTAACTGCAGCAATCCTCGAACATATGAAGGAATAGCTAAACAAATGCCTGCAATAGCAAGCCAAACTAGCTGCATTCCCCTCACATTCTCTCTTCCTCTAGCAATCACAACTCAGATTTTTCAAAGACAACTATACTTATTAACTACGGCATAGTGAGAAATAAATTGCACAATTTCTTTACATTGTTGATGAGCTGTTCATGTTGCATTGTCAAGCATCTGACGGCGTATCAGGAGCAGCAGGCGTCTGATATGGTGCATTTACTAGAAGGGGGGATAACGCCTTGACCACAATACTCATGCTTGGCCTGAACTCAGATTCGTATTGAACGCAGAGAGCTGCAACTGCGGCAAGCTGCATCGACGACAGAGAAAACAACCGGTGATGAGTTTGGTATTTCACGAGTTAAATGTATAAAAGTAGATAATGTGGAAGAAGGGAGGGAGACATACCTTGGCAACTCCTTTTGGAGGGTACTCCCCATTCAATCTTGGATCAACACATTGTTTAACTTTATCCTCACCGAGCCTTGGTGTTGCCTGAGTTAAAGATGAACAATGCACATGGTCAAAGGACTAACTAAAACCTCCATTATACTCTCACCAATAATCCACTCTACTCTTTTGACTCTTCCAACAAAACATTGGCTCGATTTGCTATATCAAACAGTTCAATTTGATGCAATATACATGCTTATATACAATTTTCTTTATTGTTTCTCCATGTATAATTCGAGTTCAAGACTTAAATCTTGTATGATGGCACATGATATAGTACTCTATGCTAAAAAAATTATAGCATATTATTTTAGGATTATTTGCAGTTTAATAGTATCATATAATTTCTTAACAATATATAAATAAAACTACATAAACATTGTTGCTTGAAAAATTATCAGTTAGTTTTCTAACCTAATAATGATGTCAAACACTGGGAAACAACGTTGATTGTTTGCGGAAGTAAAAGAAACTTATTTTTCAGGCAAGATAAAAATATATTTGATCCAATTTACTATTATTCTTCGTTTAGGCCACTTGCATTGATTCAGCTATATTCTCAACCATTTTATCTGCCCAGGATTATTATATAAATTAAATGAAATCTTGAGACATGTCAAATTTCAGAACAAGTTGATGCTTACCCACGTAACCAGACTTTGCTGCCCCCTTGGCATTGTATGATCCACAGGTTTCCTCCCGGTAAGAAGCTCTAACAAAACGACCCCGAAGCTATATACATCACTTTTCTGTGTCAGCTGACCAGTCATAGCATACCTGCAGCGCATAAGCTACTGTCATGCTAATTTCTGATGATGATTACCACATCAAAGATAACTGATGCATGCTCATGCAGAACTATGAACAAACTGCAGATCTGTGAGCTAAATGATTACTCAGGAGCATGATATCCAAATGTTCCGAGGACACGAGTGGAATGTAGACGAGCAGCCATATCTGGAGATTGGTTTGAAAGGTTGAAGTCTGCAATTTTTGCCTTGTACTCTTCAAACAAAAGAACATTACTAGACCGTATATCTCGATGGACTATCGAGGGTTGGACTTTCTCATGAAGGTACTCAAGACCTTTTGCTGCATCAATAGCAATTTTGACTCTTTGCATCCAATCAAGTGCAGGACCAGGTTGTGACCCTGCAACACCTTTTCTTCCTGTTGGGAAAAAAGAATTGCAAAAAAGATTTGCTTGTTATCATGAATATTTTCTATCACAAGGTGCATGGCGAGAAAATTATTAAAAATACCATGCAAAATATCATGCAGAGAGCCCATTGTAGCGAATTCATAAGCTAATAGACGTTGATCTCCTTCAATACAGTAACCAAGCATGTCCACAAAATTTTCGTGTTTTAATCTTGAGACAGCAGAGACCTATATCAAAATTACAGGCAAACAAAGGGTCAAAAACAATTTATCTTGAAGTTTTTTCAATATATAAGCAGTGAAACAATCATATCATGAAGTTAGTAAGAGTGGAAGAGTAGGATACAGTTAAATACTGCAGAACCGAGCAACAATACCTGTGCTAAAAATTCATTGTCAGGTTCAGGATCTGCTGAAGTATCAAGCTTTTTCACAGCCGCATGTTCTCCATTATCTAGAATGGCATAGTACACTCTTCCATATGATCCCTCACCAACCAAAGTCTTTGAGCCAAAATCATCTGTTTTTTCTTTCAGTTCATCGAACGACAATGCCGGTACATCAATGGAAGGTGGTGCTTTAGCAGGATCACCATTTGCAGTTAAACCATTTCCTGTTAAAAAAATAGGCTTATAATATCAACAAAAATAATATCACTTGTATATTATCTAATCGCTTCCTGAAGAATATCAGGGAGAATTAGACTCAAGAACTATTAGAAGGTAGCGGATACATGGAAGAACTCAGTTCGCTAGAGCCATCAACTAATTAGTATGCTCCTATGTAAGCCCAGCATATTATTTCTCAAATCCTCATGATTATATTTGTGCAAGGTTTGAAGTATTTTTATTTGTCCATGTATGAAAGGTATGAAATTGTGGGGTTCTGCTATTCTTGATATTCTGCTAACTTGCACACTGAAAATTTCACTTCAACTTTCACAGTGAAAAAAGAAAGAAAAGGTCAGTCAGAGTGGTAAGTAGTACTGCACAGTTCAACTGGCTACATGGCTCTGTTGTTCCAATTGAAGGCTTACTTTCATATTTAAACCTTACACAGCAAACATCACGTTTGTCTTTTTAGTCAACTATTGAACATATACAACTAAAATGAAATGTTTCAAACATATCAATACCCTATTTTATTGGCAAATGATTTTTAATCAGACTTAACATAGGAAATAAAAGTTGGAAGTTGAATTGGACGAGCATGAGTGGCGTGGCATGACCTTGGTACTCGAATCTCTTTGTAATAACTTAACAGGGAAAATTAAACAACAAAACATACCACTTGTTCTATCCGGGCTGTTCATAAGCTCATCTCCATTTTCCTGATACGGCGTGTCGATATGAGTGCAGCAAAACCACCGGCGCATGATGATCTTTTTTTACTTATTTCTTCCTTCCGGCTTAGTATGTATGTGCCTCTGCAGTCAGAAAACAATCAGGCATAGTTAATATAAATATTAAAGTTTATACGCCATCTATTTGACCCATGGTGAAAAAGAGGAGGAGCTTGATATGCGTTTAGACATTGCGCTTAACTGAAACTTGCATCTTGGTTTTTATCTAAAGAAACAGCCCTGCATCTTGACTCAGAAAGAAAAAGGCAACTAGACACATCTCAACCCAAGGCGAAAAATCCCCATTGTAGCCACGAAATGCAGAAGCACAAACTGACATTGAAATGGTTTGCGTCTTCATTCCCCGATCGCCGAAGTCGATAATAGAATGAGCAGCGGAACCTCACCTGCCGCCGGGACGTAGTAAGCGCCGGAGCAATGGAGGTCAGCTCAGACTGGACGGTCTCAGGAGATGAGCGGCGGCCGGCGAGCCGAGAAGGGAGGAAGGCGGCGATGATTGAGCTGGTGGCGATCCCCGGTTCTTTAACCTCTCTGGAGCCGAGTGAGTCCAGACTGCGCACACCTTTGCTTTCCATCTGCTCTGTAGCCCGCCTGGCCGGCCTCCCTCGCTGACTAACAGCTTTTCCCGAGCTTTCCAGCTCGCCGCGGCGATTTTTCTAACGCGTTTGGTGAGCATTATTATTGTCGATTGGCTTGCATCACCTGTTTTTCGGATTCGGTTGCGTGGCAGTTGGTTATTATGTCTGGTTCAAATGATCGCCGCCGGCATTGTTAGAATATTGTAAAGCACCTGGCTTTGGGTCCAATCGCTAATTATTTTAGTGTAATTGAAACGACATACTGTATTATTTTAGAGGAATCCAGTGGAGAACAACTGGTTTTCTGATCGAGAAATGGGGAATTATAAAATGGATCGCCGTCCGGCAAATTGGAACAATGGAACCTGTCCGACACGAAGGCTTAACTGGACGAAATGGCGAGCGGCCCAAGATCAGTTGAATTGACGCACGGTGCTCGGCCTGCTGGGCTGAAGACACGTCCGCGGTTGGCCCGCAAATTCCGTCTCTCAGAGTCAGAGTCTCAGAGAGCTGCTCTCTGAATGTAGTTGCAGGTTTTCGAAGGAATGCCATCATTAAAATCTCAACTGAGTTAATTCGAAACAATTATTTCTAGTTTCCTGATGTTTACAGAAAATTTGTACACGATTTGAAGCTATTTCGTTGAAAACCAATCAGGCAGTGACTAATATAAGACCGCATGCACAATCGGCGGATTTTAAAATCAGGATTGGCCAAAATCCTGGTGGGTTACGCAGTCCACGTCCATTGAGCTGGGCTTGCAGGAAATTGGACGCTGAAGGAATGGAAAGGTGGAAATTTATCATCACCTGAAGAAGAGCGGGGGATGCGGAAGAAACCTTACCAGAACTTGAAATTTGATTTGTTGGGGCCTTCCTAATAGGAAAGCACCCTAAAAAAATTAAGGTATGCTGCTTGATGTGGCGAGGACACGGTATTCTTTAGTAAAAGGCGAAAGAATAGTTCGCTCTGCGCTCACCACGCAGCTCCATGCTTCTGCTCGATGGGCATACCATTTCTCTTTGTACAAGCGGCCGAGCCTGCCGTTTCGTTGAAACTGGTGATGTGGTACTAAACAGACAGTAAGTCACTGCTTAGTGCTTACTTTTTTTTTGAGAGGGCTTAGAGCATCTCTAACAGTCTAGCTAATCTGAATAGCTATTTTATGATTTTAGCTATCATCTAAAATAAAACATCATCTAAAAAGATGGTCTGATCCAAGAGACTCTTTAAATATTTCAAAACTCTATTTTCAAAATGGCCACATCATCAACTGGCCGTACTTTTTTACTGATGTTTCAATTCACGTTAACCCATTTAGTTGAAAAGACTAAAATATACAGGACGTTGGGTCATCAATGCACGTCGCATTCGTGCACTTCTTCAACCTTATCCTTATTTCCATTCCTCATGAGCTCTCCACGCGGATGGCTTCCAAATGCCGGGTGAATCTTTGTGGAGGCAGCACCGATGCGGTTAGGAGAGCTTGCTCATCTCCACGTGCAGAACTCGTTGTTGCGTTGATAGCCCTCCCAATGGCAGCGTTGCGTGGCGGACGTGGAATCGTCGAGGCCGCGGAGCACATGCGCGAGATCCACGACGGAGATGGTGCCGGAGTCCTCCTTGTCGGTGACAATAGAATTGAGGGCGGCGAACTCGTCGAGGCTGATGAAGCCGTCGGCGGCGGCGTCCGCCTTGGCCATCATACACGCGATCTCCTCCTCGGAGGCGGCGTAGCCGAGGCTCTCGAAGAGCGCGGCGAGCTCGGAGCGCATGATCCGTCTGTCACCATCCACCTCGATCTCAAGATCTCAAGCAGTTGCGCATTGCGGAGGGGCAACTGGTCTGCTTCCCACTCATCAAGCTTCTCCTTCCTCAACCACATGCTCCTTCCTCAGCCGTGAAGCTTGTTCCGACTTGATTTCTTCCGTGTGCTTCAATCCTATGTGTGTGTCGATGGTCCGGGAGAAGCACGAGTAGACGTGGGAACGGAAAGAAACTCGCGGGAAACGGGGGAAAAGGGCGCGGATGCGAGGATTGCGAGCGGGGCAGCTACGCCAAGTTTGACGTACGAAGGAGAGCAGATTGCTACCGAGAAAACCGGGAGAGGAAGATGGAGATGCTGTTGGATCGTAATTTTCACCTTAAGTTTTGTATATTTAACCTACAAGTCCATATATATGTTCTGTTGGAGATGCTCTTAGTGCTTACTATGCGGCTGCTGGTGACACTGCAAGTCATGAAATGTGACGGGTTGCCATTCTTGTAGTCCTAAGCCTACTCAGCCGGCCCAACTCTAGTTCTGACAGCCTAATGGCCCAATATTCCAGCTCACTTCATTTCTTGCAATTGCATTTAACAGCGCGCTGTCCATGTCAAAATGGAGTAATAGCTACTAATTGCTTTGTAGAGAAGGAATAGCTAAGTTTTGATTCACCAGGAAGTTTAGAAGGATTGCAGTAAAGCAGGTAGAGAAACGGCGGAACGGAGATTAAGGATAAGCAAGAAACTGACAATTATGCTGCGATAACTCCTTCATTCTTATCATGACGCCAACCAGCAGAGACTTTCTTCCGCCCCATATAACGTACTACTAGTACTAGCACTGAAAGTAGGAAACCAAGACGATGTATGTCCCTCTAAACTTTTGGTTGCAGGTTTTCCAAACAATTGCGACAGCCGGTCACTTCAAGCAAGATTGAGTCAGTGTAATTTACTAATGGTTGCAGTCAAGGTTTTAAATCTCCCGTTATAGCCTTTAAGACAATGTACCGCTATTCGTGTTCATGTACAATATAGCCGCTATCTCTCGCTATAGTCCGCTTTTGCTGATTTACAGACATACCACTAAACCTCGTAGCCCGCTATTTAGCCGCTATTTAAAACATTGGTTGCAGTAGACGCAAAATGTCAGTACCAATTCAGGCAGCAAAATCAGGGTTGGTTGCAGTAGAATTTGAATTTAGATTTGTTGGGGCCTTCCTACGAGGAAAGCGCCCTCCAAAAATAGGTGTATGCTGCTTGTTGTGGCGTGCACACGGTATTCTTTAGTAAAAGGCGAAAGAATAGTTCGCTTTGTGCTCACCACGCAGCTCCATGCTTCTACCAGCCGGGCATAACATCTCTCTTGTAGAAACTCCAAGCCTGCCGTCTCGTTCAGCCTAGCGATACGGTACTAAACGGATAGAATAGCCTCTGATTATTCTGCTTCCGCTGTTGCCATTCTCTCCCGAGTCAACCGGCCCAACTCAAGTTCTGACGGCTTTAATAGCCCAACAGCCGGCCCATGTCGTCTTGCAGCTGCAGTTAGCAGCGATGCCCACAAGTCAAAATGGCGTAGTAGCTAATACAAAAGGTGCTAAAAAAACCTGTAAATACAAATCAAAATATTTTCTGAGCTTGCGAGTTCCGAAAGACCTGTCGCTTCTAAAAAAGCATTGGAACTGACGTCAAGGTGCGTTACCCGTTCATTCATGGGCGAGTGAGGACGACCCTTTTTTTCACTTGTTTGTATCGTACGCGCTCGTGCGGTTGGGTCGGTCAGTGGAAGAGCACGACTTGAGGGAGGGCGAGCATGAGCATGACATGCGAAAAGAGCAGCATAATTCAAAGGCGCCAGACACGTCGTTGTGGATCTTGCGGCGATGGGACAGGAGAGACGTTTGACCCCTAAATCAAATGCTTCCTTTTTATAAAAAAACTTCACTTTCGCAGGAGTCAAAATCTCACACGAAGGAAAAGGGGGAATCCGTCGCGCTCGTCTTGACACACAAGCTCGGCTCAATCATGAAAGCAGCAGAGACCACACGGGCGCCATCCGTTCTTTCTTCGCTCGGCAAAAGGCGGTGTCGGGCGGGGTAGACCAGGCTTTCGCCTCAACCGGGAGGCTTTCTGCCGTATCACTGTCGGATCTCATGAGTTTTTTTTTTGGTAATTAACTGTGACCAGCTTCCGAGTTGTGCTAACGCCAGCGTATTAATAACAAAGGAATAATAATGTCGTGTGAAATCCAAAGTTTATCAGCTGGTATGGTATGGTGCATAATTCTCTTGGGAATCCAGTTCGCAAGTCTGGCAGCTCAGCTGTTGCAACGGAAGAGGAAAAGATCCCGATAGGTGTCGTCGTCGGCATCCCAATTCCCGAGCCGTCAAACTCCGTCACCAACCCTCGGCTAATTATGCGCCCCGCGCCAAACCCCCATCGCATCCTTCGCAATCGACGGCGGCGTCCAAATCCTCCAAATCCCAGAGACCGGCCATCCCATAGCGCCCCGTTCACAACTCGCTTGGCGATAGATAAATCGCGCGCGCGCTCGATCCCACCGCGTCGCCCATTAGATAGCAGGGCTGTTCGTTCGCTTCCCGCGATCGCGCGCACCACCACCACGCGGCGGCCACCGCGAGATACAAAGCGAAGGCAGCGGCGGCGGGGAGTGCCAGCTAGCTGCGGCGTGCAAGACAGGAGCGTCTGCATCTTCTACTGGTCTCGGCGTCGGGCGAGGATTGGTTGATCAATGGCGCCGCCAGAACCTGACCACGGCGGCGGCGGGCCGCGGCGGTGGCTGCGGCGGGAGGTGCTGCTGGGCCTCGCGCTGGGGCAGTTCGTCTCGCTGCTCATCACCTCCACCGGCTTCTCGTCCTCCGAGCTCGCTCGCCGAGGTGCGTAACCGCATACCAACTGCCAACTAGTCTTGACGTTTGCCCGCACTCATCATATCATCATCTACCTCCCCTGAAGCCAATTACACTGATTTGTTTACGGCCGATGCGTGTTCTCGTCACTGTTGGCGATAAAGATTCGATTTTTATGCGCAAGTTATTTTCCCCGGAAAAATTGTTCTTTTGACTCGTCGTGCGGTGCGGGGAGCAAACTCGGAAATCCTAAACTTGTTTGCCCTGCTGTACCTTTGCTCGACAGAAAGGATAGTTCTCGGACCCTTTTCCATTAAACATTTGGCTTGCCTTTCCAGGACTTCGCTGCAGCATCGCTGATGTATTGTTCTGTGCTTTTGTTTATTTATCAAATCACTGTCACCGGATGAAATAGCCTGAATTTTATAACGAGTTCTGGTTCTCCTTTTCACTGTGGTGTGGACGCTGTCTGTCACTTCACCCGAATGTTTTCAATTTGAGACGATTTTGTATTGACAGCAACTGAGTCTTTTTTCAGGTATCAATGCACCGACATCGCAGTCCCTCTTGAACTACATCCTCCTCGCGCTCGTCTACGGAGGCGTGCTCATCTACCGGAGGCAACCACTGACGGTATGTCCCCGGCCTACACTGCCGTGAAACTAACCGCGCCTTCAGAATGAACTGTCAGACTTCATACACTGAACTTGGTGACGTAAAGAACCTGCTGATTCCTGTTCTTGGCTATTTGTGGCTTCCGGCACATGGCCAGCATTTTAGTTTATTCGTTTTGACTAGTTGGTGCTTTGATTGGACTGTTCTCCTCCTGTACAATTGATGCGAGTAGCCTACGAGTCTGGCATATCTTATCTTTTAGACACTAGACAGGGCCTATGATCATTGCCGATTATCTATGTTCTCTACAGGACTGATGCTTATTCTGATTCTGCTCTCTTTGAGCTTTGCTTAGAGCCTTAGACTGTTTTTTGCCGGCACAATTCTTCTTTCACAATGTTTTACAACTGGCATCATAATTTTTGAGATCACTATCTTTTTTGTCTCCAGGTTAAATGGTACTACTATTTGATCCTTGGAATTATCGATGTGGAAGCAAATTATATTGGTATATATTGTTCCCTAAAAAAATCATCATTACATAATTACCACCAGAATGATCTTTGTTCTTTTCATGCGAATACTGATCGGCATGTTTTTGAGAGTAAAGAAATTATATTTTGCTTGTTAATGCAGTTGTGAAGTCTTACCAGTACACGTCTTTGACAAGCGTGATGCTGTTGGATTGCTGGTCGATTCCGTGTGTCATTGTTCTTACTTGGATTTTTCTGAAGACAAAGTATGGCTTGAGGAAGTTCATTGGTGTTGGAGTTTGTGTGACTGGCCTCATATTAGTTGTGTTTTCAGACGTGCATGCCTCTGATCGAGCCAGTAAGAATATACTTCTCATAAAGATAATTTGCAAATCCATACTAGACAACAATATATACTTCCCCTTTGCAGAAAGAAAAAAATTCCGGAGAGTAAAGCTCTGATCACAATATAGCAAAGTTAATCAATTTACATGCTAAATATAAAGTACTTGCTTTCTGAACTTTTTGCAGAAGGACCTAATCCTTTGAAGGGTGATTTGCTTGTCATTCTTGGTTCCATGTTTTATGCTTGCAGTAATGTTACGGAGGTAATTGGCAACTCTAAACACTGATAGATATTGCAATTATTGGTTGCACTTGTGTGTAACAATCACTAGTTTCTATTTTGCGGAACGATTAACTATGGGCAAAGGTATTTACCAAATCTTATCACTAAAATTTCAGGAGTACGTGATAAAGAAAAGCAATAGAGTGGAGTTGATGGCAATGTTGGGGCTATTTGGAGCCGTTATCAGTGGCATACAGATGTATCCTTTGGTGAAATAATCCATTTGGTGTTTTTGATCATTTATAATTTCTTCCCCTCTCTCCATATTACTTTTCCTTAACACTTGTACAGAAGTATACTTGAGCGAAATGAACTTCACTCTATCAAATGGAATGCTGGTGCTGTAAGTCTCCTCTCAATCTTCGTACCCAGCCAAACTTGTTGAACATTAATAGCCTCCGTGGCCAACCATTCTGATTGATGAAAATCCAAGACTGACATTATAGTACTATTGTCCAGAGATTGTTATGATTCTTCTTCTAATGGTTATTTTCTGTTGTTTTAGGTGTTCCCGTTCCTTGGATTCGCGGTAGCAATGTTCCTGTTCTACTCGACTGTACCAACAGTACTCAAGGTGCTGCAGGATTGCTGGTCTTGATACGATGATCCTACCTACTCATTTTCAGAGTTCACTGATGGACTTGTCTCCGTGTGACCTTGGTTTGCTTGTAGATATGTGGCGCAACCATGCTAAACCTCTCACTCCTGACTTCGGACATGTGGGCTGTTCTGATCCGCATCTTTGCTTACCATGAGAAGGTATGTTCACTTACGTTCTAAGTTTCTGATGAATACTAGAATAACAATGATACAAAATACGATACCTTTGCCAAGAAAGACACCCCAAAATAAATAAACGAATTGGCATGTTTCAATTCCTCTTCTCAGAGCAATATTCGAACTGAAAAAAAATGTACTGATTGAGCATTTTCACATGACTAGGTCGACTGGATCTACTTCGTGGCTTTTGCCTGCACAGCAGCTGGTCTCATCATCTACTCATACAAGTATAACATATTTCCCCAGTCCTTTCAGTTATTGCCGCATCCTGTTGATTCTGTTTCTTGCTATTGTTCTCACCAATGAGATTTCAAGCAGGGGCTCCAAGGAAGCAGAGGAGACAGCACAGGTCGCCGGGGCTGGTGACAATAGGGTTAAGGTTGGGGACGAGGAAGCTGGAATGCAGAACAGGATGTGACCTCCAGTTTTGGCATTGCAATGGAAGCCATGCTCTGGCAAGCAATTCTTTTACCATCTTCAGGTGATCACAAGGCAGTTGTCAGTTACTCAGTAGTAGCATACCATGCCTTGAAAAGTAAATGTTCACTCAGGGCGAAATAGTACTCACTGAGAGGTTATAGGCTTGAGGGCGGCAATGTAACATGTAGACCCAGATATTGTTGAGAAAAAAGAAATTAAAGCAGTATCGCCTAGGCCAATAGTTAGACAGGTCGAAGGACAAAAGATATTCTTTTTGCTCCATATCTAGCCCGATCTTGTTCCTTCTAGAATTTTGCAAATAATAATATTGATACGAACGTGAAAGAAAACCAGTACCATTTGGCTTGTTAGTGTTGTGGACAAGCTTTAATAACATTTCCTTTTTGAATGCTTGGTTCTTGGCCAATATTTCTTTCAACTCCTACCTAGCATCATGCCTCATGGTCCATATCATGCCAATCTTTGTCCAAATCGTTGCACATAAATTATTTAGCTGCAGTTGCTTGAGACTTGACAAAACAGGAATTCCAGTAAGCCTCCATGTGAGCAGAATTTTGGTACCCCACAAAATTAATTTCGGAACCTTAAGATAGGCACTGCCGATTTTTCAAGCTAAACTTAAATGACTACTGGTTGCAAAGATGTGCTTTCGCAGTATCATGACGACCTGTGCAACATCATGCAGTATCATATCGCAATGAGGACCTTTATGTAAAATACTGGACCGGGTTTTATGTAAATATTTGGATCGCCCATCGAGGGCTCACATGTAAAATACACTGGATCTGCCATAGCCGTTGAATCTGCAGTCTGCGGCCGCGATTGGTCCAAGGAATCAGCGACGCCACGGGCTACGGTTCCCGGCTTCACCTCCGGCGGCACTTCGCCGCCGTCAGCCCGTCACGGGAAGCCCCTGGTAGCTGTGCAGGGTTCCGCCGCACCCGTCCCTGATATAAGTCTCTTCCAGATATTCACGGGCTTCGGCGAGAGGCAGCGGCGAGCCAGGGACAACAGCGGGAGGCCGCCGATGTGCTGCGGTTCTTTCGTTCTGTGGTTGCCGGCATCCAAGAAGGAGAGCCAGCGAAGATCTGGTCAGATCAGCCCGCTTTCTTCCACTTTTTATTGCGATGGAAATCACCTGGATTTCACTCTGGTCTTGCTCTGTGTTTCTCGTCTCTGCTGCATCTCTTTCAGCGTGAACCTGGTCCATGTCTTCACCGGCATCGGCAGAGGACACCGGCGGCGGCGGGAGGGCACGCATAAGCGATGCCATCAAGGCCGCAGCAATCCCGCGCCGCTCTGTCGCGTCCTCATGAGGTCATCTATACGTTCGCCGCTGCCATATGAGGAGAAGAAGGGGGCGACGATTTGATCAGGTCAGCCCGCATTCTCGCCCCTTTCAATGGATGCCGTTGATTTTTTCTTTCTTTCTTCTATCGAACAAGCAACGAAGCCACCAGTGTAAAACAATCACTCTATCGGTCTATCCGACGGAACAACATTGGCTGACAAATACAACAACAACAACAACATAGCTTTTTGTCCGAAGCAAGTTGGGTAGGCTAGAGATGAAACCCATAACCATAATAAGACTCAAGGATAAGAGACACAAAAGGAAAATTGCCTGACAAATACATCGTCTAAACAAATATCTGGACAGTAGAGCTCAGAGTATGAAAAGCAAACAACCTACTATTCCTTGATTTCTAACTCGATATTCTGCAATCTGGAAAAATGCAAACAATAATAGCAGTGATGGGCAAGAAGACCGGTGACATTCAGTAACCTATCTTTAGTTGAGGCTTGTTTCCGTTTTTGTTGGCCTGTAGCTGCTTCAGCATTTCATCTTTGAATGCTCGGTTGACAAGCTGTTCTTCCGATTCGAGGTTCGATTCTTGTAAGTCTTCTTCTGACAAACCACTGAGTAGGACTTCCTTGAGGCCTGACAGAAGGTCGATTCCGGTAAACGAACAAACTTCAGTATCCCACCAACATTCAACCTTGAGGAGCTTAAGCTTAGGCATTGCTGTTGCTTCAAACTTGACTGATTTGACATTATATAGCCCAGCGATTCCCAACACCATCAGATTTTCGAAACCTCTCTGGAATTGAAGTACTTCACTCTGGAATGACTTGTCTAAAAGACGCAGAGATGTAAGGTTTTGTAGCTTCCCGAGGAGTTCTACAGAACCTTGCTTCAGCAGAGTGCTTCGTAGAGTCAACTTCACTAGGCTGTGAAGCTTCCCAAGCCATCTGGGTAACTTTTCTAGACTCCCATACAGCTTCAAGCTCTCAAGTTGTTCCGGAGGTGACATGCTGTCCAAGCATCCTTTTAACCCATTTTCACCCTGGGCGCGCATGAATAAGGACTTGAGGTCTCTCTGGTTGGAGATGGCAAGCTCAAGATCCTCACAGTTATTCATGTTGACGCCAGTGATACCTAACTTGCGCAATTGGGTGAGCTTCTGTATCTCCTTCAGTGTGGTCTTCCGTACGGCAACATTGACAACACCCAGTGTGTGCAGGGCCCTCAGTCTCTCAATCCGTTTTGGTGCCTTAACACCGCATGCATCGAGGCCTTTTAACCAAACGGTAACCATGAGGCACACAAGCGGTACCCAAACCTTCAAATCAAGCTCTTCAATTCCTGCATAATCAGTTTCTTTCGTGAAGCAGATTTTAAAAAACATGAAGAAATAGTACATGAGCGGTCTAATCATTCTGCTGCTATTGTCATCCTCATCCCATGCTATGATACCAGCACGCAGATACTTTAGCTTCTGAAGCTTAACAATGGTCGATGGTAGTTTTGTCACCATTGTGCCCCTGACATCCAGTGTCTCCAGGTTTGGTAGGTTTCCAATTGAGTCTGGAAGACGAAATATTCCTATTGATCCACGCACAGATAGGTACCTGAGATGATACAACTTCCCAATGGATGAAAGGTCATGGTCCCTTAGGCCATATGTGTCTTCTAAATCTAGGACTCGGAGCATCCTCATCTTCTTGGAAATAAAAAATGATTTGCACTCTCCAAACACTGTCAAGGACCTTATGCATGACAGATCTACTCTACTTTCCAAGGTATTGCTCTTCATTCCTTCTCTCTTCCAGGTACTCATTACAGTGAGGTGACGTGCTTTGCTTTTATCCTGAAAAGTAGAATGGTTATCTTCATCAAGTATAAGAACAAGATTTTCTTCTGCCGACTTCTTTCTGCTGATTCTATGCATGAGGTTTTTGAATTCAAAGAGATGTGTCTCGCCGCTGTTACTAATTTTAGCACTTGTTCCTGATGGATGTATCATGTTCCTATTGATAAGACCTTGGAATTGTTCCTCCGCCACATGCTTTACAGTCGTGCCATGGTCCTCACTTGAGAAACCCTCTGCAATCCACCGCCTGACAAGACGTCTTCGCCTAATTTTACTGTCTTTAGGGAAAACGGACAGATATAAGAAACAAGACTTGAGGTTGTAGGGCAGACTCATGTAGACTGCGTCGAGTATGCTGTTTATGTTCTTTAGTTTTGTATTACTGAAATGCTCATAGAACCTCTTCCACTCCTTGATATCTGCCTTTTGCAAATAAGCAGCAACAATGTTAATGGCTTCGGGATGCCCATTACACTTATTTACAATATCTTTTGATAGCTGAAACAGGTCCTTACAAACTTTCACCTGCATGGTTGATATACCAAATTGTCTTCAGAAAACATGAACAAAAGATGCCATTGCTAAAAAAATGTAATTAGAAAGAAAGGTTAGATGTCATTACTCAATAAATTTTTAAGGCTCAATAAATTGTTTAGACTCTGTTTAGAGAAGATCCACCTCGGATTACTAGCACAAAATGGCTGTTTGTTGGATGGGCCAATACCAACTACTATTTCACAACTGGTTTGGGCCAGTTTATTGAAATGTTTGTGTTGGGCACACTTGTTTAGTGCGGAGATGAGCTCAAGAATTCGTATATTTCACTCAGCCAAGTTTTCCCTCATCACACGCATTAAAATCAACACACAAAGTCGGTTGTTGAGATGCTTATGGATGTTATCGTTCAGAGCAACACATGTCTTTGCAGTCATTTTACCTCAAACCTTCGAGTCTGCTTTCAAAGCTAGTTGAACAGAAGAATTATTGTAACAAATCAGACCTGATATCAGGATATTTTTGAAATTAAGTATTTGATTATACTAGTTTAAACCAATTGAATAGGCTTTCAATATGTAGACTTAGATTCTTAAAATATGAAAAACAATTCCCAAAATGTTTAATTTAATAAAATGCACTGCCTCATTCTCAACATTTTGGGATTTTTTTTTGTGAATGCATGTTTTGGAGTTGTGAATGTTTCGAAATCCTTGAATTTTGCGGGCCTTGGGGAGAAAAACAACTATTTGGGCTGAGAAGCTAGGAGTAAATGATTGCACTATGCAATAAATATTCCTAATATTAAATGGCTGCTGATATGTTAATTGCTTTCTTCGGTCTTTATGAGTTCTCTTAGGTGTATAATATCACGTTGCAATTTGATTGTTGCATTAAGATAAAGAGTACTACTATAGGTTCAACTTGGGTGTCCTACTTGTGTATAACTCAAGTTATCGTAGAAATCGAGACATCATCACTTGGAAACTTTAAAGAGAGTGGATTTGGCACCCGGGGCAGCTGGCGCCCTCAACATCCTCACCGCCGGCTCCCTGTTTACCGGTTAACCGGGTTAACCGGCCGGTTAACCCCGGTTCTTTGAACCCTGGTCATCACCACCCACCCACCCACCAACCACCTCCTGCCGCCGCGCTGTTCCTGCCCCAGCCTCAACCCCCACCGAGCCCGCCCACCGCCCATGGCTGCGGAAGCGAACGCGCCGCCGGGCCGCACCGCCTCACCACGGACCGCCGGTCCTCCGACCACCCACCGGAACCGCTTCTACAGCCGGACGGGAAGAAGAAACGCCCAACCCTCAAGGCTAACCCGGGAGAGGGAGGGCGAGAGAGGGAGTCGCGATGGAGGAGAAGCTCCATGCCGCTGGGCAGTCCGCTGCGCCCGACGAGAAAGAGAAGACATACCGGTCGATGCGGATGAGGGAGAGAAGTGGAACCGGCGGGGGCCCGGGGCCCATCACGTGGGTGAGATGGATATCACGGGCTGGGTCCGACGGTTGAGGTCACGGCCGTCAAGAGGGCGCGCGCCCATGTGGGCGCAGAACAATTATCGAACTTTAAACACCTATAACTACTGTAGATTCATCGAGGTCGAACAAAGTTAAAAATGTTGAAAATAAGCACGACCTATAGCAATTTCCTAAGATAAAAATGTTGAAATAAGCACTTCTCCTTCTATAGTGTTATACATATAAAATCCACAATTTCTTGGTTTTTGCAAGGCAAAAATACGGAGTTGTAGTGTTCACAAACAAAATCATATTTTTTTAGAGTTCCACAAGACAAAAAGCCTTAGTAATTAGTAGCATCTTGAGAAGGTTGTATGTACTATAAACGTACCTTCTTCTCGAAGAGCTCAAACGCGCATTCAGGCTTCAAAGGTAGGAGTTCGTGGCCCTTTTTATAATTTTTGGCAATATCTCGCTCATTTGTGATTATGATGACCCGACTAATGCTGATCCGAGCATCACTCAATGCCAGTCTTATGCGCTGCAGTTGTTTCATGGACGACACATCATCAAGAATGAGGAGGAGCCCTTTGGATGGCCCCACGTCAGGTTGAGGCACATTGCTACTTCTGCCAATGATAATATCGGTCCACTTGTTTGCTATGTTAATACTGAAAGGATAGGGTACCTTCTTCGAGTCCATGAACTGCTGTGTTACAGTCCTAATGAACTCATCTCGATTGAAAGTATCCTGCACGGGGAACCAAGCAGGCCTTTCAAACTTGCGATTGAGCTCTTGGCTCTGGCATATGCTTTTGACAAGAGCAGTTTTCCCAATGCCATCTACTCCATATACCACGATGCATTCTTGGCTCTCGGCAGTTAGTAAGAGGTTGATAACTTCAGATGCATCTGCCTCTCTACCGACAAGAGAATTTTCCTCCAGAGCAGCTGATATCAACTCATTGACCTGGTTCCTTGTGGCTCCTGATGGTGAGTCTGACTGCCTCTCCTCTGTCTTAGAATCACTTTTTTTCAGGCCCTGCAGCATGGACATAGGTTAGAAGAGGAGCTTGTTATTGTGCAATGAGTAAATTTTCATTTTTTCTCGAGCAAAAGTAAAAACTCAGATACAGTAACAATACATGTTTTTTTTTTGAATTAGCAAAGCTACATGTTTATAAGCTGGTAAATCACAATACTACAGGTTTTTAGTGCATCCATGCATTGCAAAACTACATATTTAGTGAATTGAATCGTAATTGTGAGTTATGCATATAGTAACTACTGGATTCATATCTCAATATTTGTGATCTAGGTATTAGGGACGATTAAAAAATGTGTTCAAAGCATTCCAGCACCTAATCTTTTGTATACTGTCTCGCTACATTTGATTTACACTTAAAATACAGTTATGTTATATAAGAACTATGGCAAAATTTTGGTATAATTGTTTATTAATGATGGTGTAATAAGAAATTTAGATTTTACTACCATACAAATGCTTGAATGCTTGATTGTTTAGTTACTAAGAAATTAGATACCCAAAAATAGAAATGACTCGATCTATGAGCTGGGCATACAATATTTTATACCTTGTTAAAGAAGAGAGAGATTGGTGAGTTAGCATCCAGCAACTCATTGAGCTCTGCCTCTGCCTCTTGGATCGGTTGCTCCGGGCACAGCAGTGCAATTCCCAGCTGCTGCGTGCGGGCTATGATTCGGCTCCCATTGCGATGACAGGGAAGATATGTTTTGATCCAAAGCCACACCTCGGCATCGTCCAGATCGTCAAGGACGAAAAGGAACTTGTTCTCCTTGTCATTCAACAGCCTCTCAAACTCCTCATGGATCCTCGTGGAACCTTCTGCCATCATCTTCTCCGCCTTGATCATGGCCTCCATTCCGCCAGTAGACCCGGGCCTGGTGGTGTAGAAATGCCTGAGCAAGCTTTTGACGAACTCATGGTGGTTGAATGGACGCGCCACTTTGACCCATGCGCGCCACTTGAAGCTCGTCTCTAGCTTCTCGTACGCGTCCCTCACAACGGAGATGGATGCGTTGTCTTGGTCGTAGCTTCCCCACACCGAGATCACCTGGAGCGCATCCCCGCCACCGGAGATCAGGTCGGTGATGGGTCTGGATTCCAGCTGCCTGTCGGAGTGTTCTCCCACGTAGGGCTTGTTCGTTTCGTGGGAGTGGATTCCACATGGATCTGTCCCCGGACATGGATTGAGTGGTTCCGGATCTTTCACTTCATCCGGACGTGCTGCATTCCATGAGTTAGGGTCATGGATTGGTGCTAGGCCTTCAAGCCATGAAATGGGCATGGAATGGACTGGAATCGGGTGGGTTCCCATACCAATCCATGCGTAACCGAACGGTCATTTTTAGTTAAACTGGATCAGTTCCACATTTTTCTATTCCATGTGGTTTGAGCTACGATCCATGTTGTTCCATGCCAAAACGAACAAGGCCGTAGTAGTCGAGAGGATGGCTGGGACTGGGAAGGGCCGGCGTCGTCGTTGATGAGGCGGTAACGCAGGTTCCTGTTGCTGACGTCCTCCACCCTGGCCCTGAGCTTCTTGATCTCGCCGGCGATGCGGTGCCTGGCCTTGATGGAGCGGGGGAGGCGGCGGCAGCTCAAGGACTGCCGGTCCAGGTGCATCGCGGAGTCCGCAAGGCAGTCCTCGACGTCGTAGGCCAGGACGCGGACCTGCCGCACCCAGGTGGTGATCACCTTGCCGCCCCTCTTGCCCTTCTTGGCCCCGTCGGCGGTCTTGAGGAAGGCCCGCATCATCGCGAACTCGTCGCGGATGAAGGCCAGGTCGCTCTCCACGCCGAGCTGCGCGGCGACCTTGTTGGAGATCGCCGACGAGCTCGTCAGCTTCAGGAGGCCGTCCAGCGCCGCGCTGGCTAAGCTCAAGGCCGCCGACGCCACCTCCAAACCTCCGGTCATGATCTCTTCCTCTCGCTTCTCAGCTCGTTGCTTCTTCTCTCGCGTCGCGTGTTAACTAGAACTTAACTGAGAGGAGCCTAACGATTAGTTCTGCGAGAGTGAGTATATATGTGGACTGTTCCACTAAGCAAAGCAAAGAATGGAGTGGCATCCGATCGAGATGCATGGGGATTTAAGAAATGATTCATCTTTAGCTTTATCCAAATCCAAATGGCCTTCCTTTAATTTTGGAGCAACGCTATGAACTAACTAAAGCAAGATGCCCCATGCAGATGCTCGGTCATTTAGCAACGTGATTCGCAGTTGATCAAGACGCTAAAGAAGACTGATTTAGCCCTTACGTCGCTTACGGGAATTTTTATTCAGAAGCGTTACATACAAGGGATTGAAAAAATTACTTGCATTCTGAAGAACAAGACAATATTTGTCACAAAAAAGATAAGAACAAGACATGTTAAAATTACCTGGCTCAAATTAAACTTCTTTTAAAAACAAATTCACCCAGATGATTCTCATGTTGCCAGCCTAAGAAATGTCAGGAAGATCGCCGTTCTCAAAATCAACTCCAAAAGACTGCAAAAATGTCCTCCAGGAGGAAGTAATAATTATTCAATGATTTTATAAACAGCTGGTAGTGGTGTTGCTGTTGCATGCTGAATTGTATAACCTTTGCGCTGATTATAAGCCTTTAGGGGCAACGTGACGAATGGACAAAGTAATGCCCTCCTGTGCTGCATGCAGGGCTCAATGTATAATTTAATTAAGGGCCATGCATGGATGGCAACACTTTTTTTAAATAATATATAACTGATGGCAACACTTTAGATGTTGGCGATGCCAAAGGGCGGGCATGGATTGGACGCGCTTCATTGTTCACAATGACAACATTATCCGATGGTTGCTTTATTCCAGGGACATCCACAATCACGCACGGAAGCACAAAGCGATGGCACGAGGGAAGACTCATGTGTGGAGCAGCGTCGCCACTGATTGGACGCCGACGGGCTTTGCATCCGGCAATTTCCTCCCTCCCGGGCGCGTGGAGCAGCGAGGCCTGCACTTCGATGTAGGCTCCGTTTCACCTTTTCAGCTGGAAAAACTGGCTTAGGCTCGGGTTTCCACCAGCCACAGAGCCTTCTCCTGCAGTCCCACTACCGACACTGGCTGCCAAATAGTTGTTTCGGTTTGAAATTTGAAATATTGATGCCGGTTCCGTTTCATTTTTCTTCTCGGCTTCAAGTTTGAAGATTCAAAATGAGAGATGCGTCTGTAGACCTGATAATGGAACCCAAGAGATCAATCACCGATAACGATATCATCTCTATCGGTGTCGATATATTTGCATTCCAAACAACTGAAAGTCAGTACTAAAAGCAATACGATGAAATATATCAGCTGCAATATGTATGCCACAGCAGAAGTAAACTGAAGATGAACAATCTCGATTGAACTTGTGAAAACAACATAAATAATGTGGGGATACACAAGTCACCATAGTTCATAACAGGGCAGTTCTAATAGTAGTAGCCCCCTCATTGTTGCATGAACTGCATGCTAGCAAGAGTGCAAGACCAAGACACTATAGCACTTCTTACAGAACAGATAAAAGGAAGTATAGACTATCCAAACAAAGCCAACCGGTGTAAAACATCATATTGGAATCCAAGACTCTCCATGTCTGTCTACGAGAGCCATGACAATTAAAGGAAGGCATCCTTCTCGAGCAACTTGAGAACCTCGTCCTGGTTGTTGAGCTTGGCAACGTCGATGGGTGTCTTCCCATCCATGTTCTGGAGCGTGCTGCAGCACATTGGAGACGGTCAAAGAGAGGTTGAAGGCATCGGATTTGCACAGGAAAGGATGATCAAACTTACACAGCGGCGCCATGCTTAAGAAGAAGATCCACACATTCCTTGCGACCATAGCCAGCAGCATAGTGCAGAGGGGTGTTCTTGTTCTTGTCCAAAGCATCCACTGCAGCACCCGCTTCAAGAAGGATTTGGGCACATTTCAACTGAAATAAAAAAATCCAATAAATTCCTTATTACTCATCAAAGAAATAACAAGATGTGGTTCCCATCTCCTGATAGCTTGGATTCCACCACTGCCTATCCTGGACTCAACAACAATATGCACCAGAAGAGACATAAAAAGGATTTTATATTCAGCGTGAATATAACCTTAAAAGAGTTTTGAAAACTAGTAACATGGTACCAGACCAGGTACATCTAGGTGAGGAGTTGGCCATCACCATGAACATGAACAAAAACAAGTCAGAATAATCTAGCAGTCTAGCTAATCCATTCGTACCGGCAAGCATCAACTGGCTACTCACCAAACTGGGATGTTTTTCAGTTAGCACTAGTAATAATCTACCTGAGTTTAGAAGCAAAACAATCAGAATTATCATAACTAGAAAATGATGTATATTAAGCCCCCAAACTGGTGGTTACAATAAAGTACTGTTACAATAAAAAATTGACGTGTGAGCAGATCGCAACAAATTTAATGATGCAACCCTCCAGCTCTTGGGACAGTGTGTCCTCTTCTGTTTGAAATGAATTATAAATCTGCTGCACTTAGTTTTCTATATGAAAAAGGATAGAATGTTCTAACAACTTCTCGGATTTGCAACTATAACATGTTAAATAGCTTTACCTACTCATGAGCAGAAGTAATAAACAATGTAAATTATCAAGTGAATCCACAATACAGATCAATTCCACAAACTCAAACATATGTCACATTTTAATAATGTTGAAGAGATCTGCCTACCTCGCCATACCCACATGCAAAATGCAAGGCCCTTCTCCCCTCAGAGTCCTCTTCATCCTTGTCACCTCCATCAGCAAGAGCCTTCTTCAAACCCTGATGACTTAAACTTGTTATTAAACTATAACATCACAACCTAATAAGTTGTAAATTTGCAGTGGAGATCTAGAAGCAGCAGTTATTAGAGGGAAAACAGTAACACTAATGAGTGTAACTAGAAGTCAAGAACACCATGCATGTCTTATTAAACAACGCATATTGATTTTATTGTTACCACACTATGGCTCAAATATGAGTTCAATGCCATACAGACAGATAGTGGCAAAAAAATGACAGACAAAATACCAGGCATAGATGATGGTTTATTGTTTGAACATAAGAATGTATATATACTGCAAATCAACCAGTAAACAGCCTTCCTCCAGATACCGATTTAAGCCAGATTATTTTATTTCAAAACACCAATATGATTATAATAGCTAGACTCCAATGAAGTAAATTTATTGCATTTGGAATAGCTTATGATAATCTAATTCAAGAATTGGTTACAACAGATATGTCCAACAATGTGAGGTATTATAGACTCCAGTGAAGTAAATTTATTACATTTGAAACAGCTCATGATTTGAACTGTTGCTCCATTACCTCAGTATCACCGACACTGGCAGTGTTATGGACGATTGATTCATCTTCCCCAGCTTCCTCCTCAGTTTCTTCGGTGCCAGAAGGTTCGGCAGAGGGACCTGGTCCAAACGGGAAGCTAGTTCCCATTGCCTCACCAATCTTCTGAAGGGTTTCAGGGTCATTCCAGTACCTAGGAAGACAAAAAGAAAAATGTCTAAAAACAAGGTTTCTAAAACGACCAGATCCCAAGTAGGAGGGACATACTTCATCATTGCAGCAGGGCCACCATTCTCTAGCTCATCGAGAATTGACTTTAAAGCTGGATCTTCCTTAAGGCGAGACATGCGTTCTTCCATTTGCTCCTTATGTGATGGATTAGAAAAGTTTTCCAGCATAGTAGACATAGTGGGATCCTAAGCAAAATAAGTGGAGATATTTAGCATACTGACAGACAAATACAGCAACGGAAACCAGGTGACACTTTTGCAGGAAGTACCTGCATGAGAGCATTCCCAAGACGTTCAGCCATTGTCATAAACTGGGGGTTTTCCATGACCTTTTGCATTGTTTCCATGTATTGGTGAGGGTCCAAAGGAGGCATGCCCTGTTCGCCTGCAGTCTGAGCACTTTTCTGTAGCTGCTCCGCCATCTGATTGAATGCAGGATCCTTTGCAATTTGATCCGCCATCTCCTTTATAGATGGATCCTGCACATCACAAGGGTAAACTTTGAAGCAACTCCAGACGAGTTTATTTATTTCTCAAAAAGACATTGCTAGTTCAGCACAGCTTGAGTTTAAGCATGGATGTGGCTAACAATGTGATGTAAAACAACAAATATAATACATTAATATGCCCAATGAGTATACAGTCCTATGCCAGGGAAAATAATCACTAGGTAAGTCAGGATGTACTATAGATCCGTTGTGATCGTAAAGGGGCATACATTGAGTAAACTTTGCATGGACGAAAGGTCAAAAGGACTTGCAAAGCCTCCCGGAGGAATCCCTTGACGTTCATTGGATGATCCTTCTGGTTTTGGGCTTTTCTTCTCATCTGCAGAAGAAATGGATGATCAGAAATATCACGTGAGCTAATTACAAATGAATGCCAGATGAAATTGCCATATAAAACAATCTGAACAGTATGATGTGTAGAATTCACTATAGCTGAGACAACAAAATTAATTGACGCTTTTGTCAATTTTGATTTTAGAATGGAAGAATGTCCATGTTTCTTTTAATGAAGCGAAAATACTTATGAGATGTATACACATAAATAGAAGCACCAAGTCCCAGAACCTTATGATTGCATATACACATATGCCAAATGATCATGAATTGATTCAAGAGGTCAACACGTTTCCAAAATGAATTTGTATTAATTCATCAGCAGGCAGTACATGAGTCAAATAAACAAAACAACTCCAAGCTACATCAAGTATGACCGGCAAACCATCTATAACGTTCTTGACTAAGTAAGATTTGGCTTCTTGCCTGTCTTACTTATCATCATAATGAGGAAAAGAAAAGATCAGCATGATATTAAGCGAATCTATCATCCATAAAATTTACAACAAGCTAGCAGGGTCCTAGAACTCAACCAAGAGAACACCGAATATGAAGAAAAGGGCGAGCACCAAAGCAAGCCGAGCGGAGCCTTCCCTTTGCATGAAACAGTTGCAGCAATGCACTCTGTTCTGTCAATTCGCATAACTGACATGACTTGCGTGAAGGGCGGACCTAACGAGGTAGTGACGAGGATTCGACTGATCCCTCCCAAAGTTTTGGCAAATGAATTGCAGCAGCAATAGTTTAGCGTAGAATAAGAAATCCTAAACGCTGCGATGGATCATGTAAGCGCGTGGTTTCAGCAGTAGCAGCAGCACGGAGTCGAGGCAAGGCTGGATGGGCTAGATTACTAATTCCCGACGCAGCAAACAAGGTAAAGCTAACTAATCAGGTTTGGCAACGTTTCTGCATACGAGTGCTCTCAGCAAAGCAAATAACGGAACGAATCAGAACAAATCCAAGCATACCCTTACCAGCAGATCCGGGCGCGTCCCCGCTCGACGCCATCCTAGTAGAACAAAGTATGAGGACGCCTACTACCAGGAGAATAGAATTCGAGGCGGGGAACTTCGAGAGAGGTAGGCCTCGCTCGGCGGCGCGGTGAGGAAGATGAGGGGTGCGGCCTTCGGCGGCGCTGCTTGACGGTTGCGTGCGGGAGAGTACTGGACGATGCTGTCGTCATAGAGAGGAGGTGAGGTGGGGGCTGTGATGGGCCCGCTTGGGTCCAAGTTTAGTTGGGCTGATAGAATGGGCTGTTTCATGTTCGATTGGGCCGCTCATAACCTTTAGGCCCTGTTTGGGTGTTGTAGTTTTTAAAAGAAAAAGTCCTATTTATCTTCCTCAATTTTTATGGTTAACTTCCTAAAAAAAACTTTTATGGTTAACGCATCATTGATCCCTCAACTCTAAAACCGAATATCTATGGTCCCTCAACTATTAAAACCGTTCATTTTACCTCCCTGCCCGGTTTTTGGAGCGGTTTTTAATAAGCTGTAAGAAACTATGGTTTTAGAAAAAGAACTTAGGAAATGCTGTGGTATTTCGAAACTAGAGATTTTTGTGGTATTCGGAGCAACTGTGACATGTTTGGGTACCTCAATATTTTTGCAGTATTTCCTTTTTTTCAAAAAACCTGGCTGTTGAGATACTTATGCATCTAACGAGCCACTTGGACTAGTACACAGTAAGCTGGAGTTAGCTCTCGATACTTACATGATGTCAGCTAGCTTATCCATACTTTGTATAAATAGGATCGGCGTCAAAACTTTCCTTTCTAATCGGATCTGCTAACCATTTCTTGTCTCTCCTCAACGTGCCTCCAGATATAAACAATAAATCATAGTCAGATGAGAACTCACTTCACTACAGCCACATTCGCATAGGAAATTAGAAATATTTTCCAGCACTCGGGTTGTTGTTCAATCAAAACAATGTGGGGGAATTTCATACAACAAAAGCAAGGAGACGATGAGGATTTGGCTCTCATCATGGGTAATACTTTGGATAGTTTTTCGTCAGACCCCACACCAATCCATGATTCTTTTCTTATAGGAGAGCAAAATACACAAGTTCTAAATGGTCACGAGTTAGTCTGCAAGCGGGAATTTAGGATGGAAAAATCCATCTTTCATAGATTGGTAGAGTTCCTTCGAGAGAAGAATTTTCTCCAAGACACAAGAGGAGTCGTCGTCGTCGAGGAACAGATAGCTATATTCATGTATGCTACTAGGAAGATTGGATCATAAAAACAATAAAAAATCGGTTGTTATTGTGTAGAAGAAATTTATTTTTGCTGCAAAACAGAATACATGTCCAAATATAGTCTGTGCATTTGGACTGAAATTTGACAAAATACAGTCAAATAGGGATAAAATCAGCCTAGCCCACCATCTCACCCGGGAACCCTATATAAGTGGTGCCCTAAGATTTCCCAACCCTAACCGGCCCCCACGTGGCGCCCCCACCCGTCCTTGTGCCGTCGCACGGCGCCCCAACCGCCTCGACGTAAACCCCGTCCCTCCCCCACCTTTTCTCGCGGCCACCGCCGGCTCCTCCCCTCCTCTTCGTGTGCACGCCGCCGTCGGCTCTCCCCTCTCCATCCGTGCCGCCCCCATCACTCCTCCCCTTCCCCCGAGCGCGTGGCTCCCGGCGCCTCCCCTCTCTAGCTCCTGCTGGCGCCCCGTTCGTCTCCCCCTTGTCGGCTTCGTCGTCGGTCCCGGTGAGATCTGGCCAGGCCACGTCCGGTCGACCGAGAGCCGGATCCGATGACGGGCCGAGCAGCGAGGGCCAGATCCACGATGATGGAGGAGAGGCCACCCATTCAACAACCTGCGTCGAGCTTCTTCGGTTTCTCCATGTTGGGCCGCTGTCGTGGGCTCACGAAGCCGAGGAGCGTCCAAGCAGCGACGTGGCCGGAGGCGGAGGATGACATGACCTCCGGAAACAGCGTGGCGAGTGCGGAGGCCGGCCACGTCGTCCGGAATGCGGAGGGGAGCGCAATCCTACGCGCTTAATCGGGACCTGCAATGGCGCTTTCAACATAGTGGTGAGACAATAAGCGAGACATTGTGGCATCCGTATCTATCCCAATATAGGAAGATGATAGATTTGTGCGCAGCTAGGTTTTGGTTGAAATTGAAGTGAAAATCGGGATTTCTTCTCTTTAATTTGAGGGAACAGGAAGTAGATTAAATGCAGGATTTCTTCTCTTTAATTCAGGGCGGAGAAGGAAATAGATTGAACGGCGGTACGTACCGCTGCAATCAATCCAACTAGCTGCAAAAGCAATGGGTTCGGATGGAGGTATACCTTTCCTTTTCTTTCCTTCCTCAGCGGCCCAGGGAGCATCAGGAGTCCTCGTCTCTATGGGAGGCTCGAACTGGTGGGAGACAAATGGTTGGGGAACTGCTCGTTGCGAGGAACTTATGTTTTTACGGGCCTGATTGGTTTTTTGCACGGCTCCAGCCTGCACTGCATCACCGAGCCAGGCTGCTCCTAGCCAGGCCGACGACATGCAAAGGCCTGTTGTTTGCTGTTCTACGTAGGTACGACATGGCTCAGTCGAGCATGTGATTGGTTGCCTTGGCCATGCATCGTTCCTCTCTCATCGGGTGCAGCTCGTACGCTCACGGGAGCTCGCTTGGGCCTGACTCGCCGGAAACGAGCAATTTTTCTGTATATAGAGAGCCAGGCTGAGGAGGGAATCTTGCACCTCCCGGGACAGGCTCAACTACTGCTGCACCTATCCAATCATGCTTTGGTTGCATCTGCGGAGCCTGGTTTGCCTGAAACCAGTCAACCAATCACACCCTACGGAGCTCGGACACTTGTATGCACGAAAAAAAATGGTGCGTAGAAGGAAAAGCGAATGCAGGCAGATTCGGTAGAGACATGGCGTCTTCTCAGTTTAGAAAAAAAGAGGTTTGAGGTACAGTTTCCAAAACTCTAAAAAAATTGAGGTTTCAAGGATACTACAGTTTTTAAAACTATAAAATTAGTTACATCCAAACACCTCTCTGTATACTAAAACCATAGTATTTTCTAAAACCGTGGTATTAGTATTATACCAATACTTTAAAAATACTTTACATCCAAACAGGGCCTTAGTTTACCCGTTGGTGGAGACTTTTTTAATTAATAATCGACTTTATAAATTATTTAATATAAATAACCGTTCGATCAAAAAGATTATAAAAATAATCGCTCTGTCTAGTGGGACCCGTCGCCCAACCGGAGGGCGACTAGGACATATCCCCGAACTCGACGGGCGACGGGACATCGATCCCACTTTTTTTCTACGCTTAATTGTTAAGTCTTCCTAACACTCCATTGAAAATATTTTTACAGCTAAAAAAATATTGTTTTTTTCATGATAGACTATACATTGAAGCACCAGTTTTAGCTTTGAAAAGTTTTAAATATGATGACAATTTTAAAATAAAAATTCCTAAATTAGAGTAATTGTTAAGAAATAATGAATTTTGTAAGTCATCCAAACCTTCTTAAAAAATTATGAATAAATATTATAAATTCATTCTATCTATAGTAGTACCAACACATATTTTTGTTAAGGTTAGATTATATTTTATAATTTTGAGTTGTTTAAATGATGTTCAAATTCGACTTTAAATTTAAAGTTTAATTGATCATATTTCAAACTTTAACTCCTCGGAAGGTCATATTTGCTAATAATTAATATGAAAACGCTTAAAGAGAGTTACTTTTCGAGGTCCACTTAATTGATCATATTTCAAACTTTTTCTAAAATCAATACCCGAACTAGTGATAGTTCTTTTTTATACCCAAAACATTGGGTACCTAAATTTTGGTTCGGTTTTCGGTTATGACCGAACTAATCCATACTTTTTACTAACTCACATAAAAAATATCATTCCATCACTTATCATCACAAATAAACTATTAATTAAGTTATGAAATATCATAGTATAGTAATAATCTCTCTAAATTATGACTTGAAAGTTGACTACAAAAATATAAATAAATTTAGATGGTATAAAAACTTATGGATGAGCTATATGTTTAATAACTTCGGTTATTTGGGTAGTTTGGATACCTGGCACTAAGATCTGATGTTTAAATTAAAAGTTCAGTTAGTTAGATTCCCTACCCAATCTACTACACCTAGAATTTCGGTCTCGGTTTCGGTTTTGAGTATTGGTTTTTATGCCCACCCTAAGTGTGTGCAGGACATTCAGTTAGTTGACCCCACTTGGCACTAAAATGCCACGTGTATCAAGGAGTCTTGCCAGAAAAGAGATAAAATGCAGTTGATACATCATGCCTGTTTGGGTTTCCTCTTTTTATCATCTAAGGTGCACAAGACAACCATACACAATGCAACTGAAAATAGAGATAAGATGCATAATCTGTTATTAAATAGCTTTGGTGGACCCAAATCTTCTACTAATTCTTCATATGATTGGCCATCAAAGGCTCCAGTAATACCCCTGTACGAAGATACTGAAGCTTCCGAAGTCTGATAATGGCGTGTGGCGGCTTGACGATGGATGTATGTTTGATATCCAAGCGTTTCTAGTTGTCGTAGGTTACCCAACGAATGTGGTAAGTAAAAACTATGATGACAATGTCTCAATGAAAGGTATTTTGGGTGCACAAGCTTCCCAATGTGTTCAAGGTGATGATCATTTTTTTTTCAAAAGAGGATTGCCCCTGTAATTTCATTACTTTGGGTAACGAAATCACATAGGGTTAGGTGATGATCATTTAGGCCTAAAGTTACTTCCAAGTCTAACACTCAGAAATGAGAATGGCCTCCATTTCCCAAACACAATCAATGATCTAATATTGGATGGATTCACAATGTTCTCAGACTCACTCTGACACGCATTCCAGTTATCACTTACAGATAGGTGACAGATTTTGATCGGTTTGTTCATGCCACAATCTTCTTCCAATCTAAAAACAAAATTCTCCTCTACAGACATCAAGGTGCAAGAGTGACTTCTATGGGCATAGGGTTATGTGTCCATCATAGTTTATTTATTAGTTATGATTACATATAAATATCGAATCTCATAATTTCAAGTGCAAAAAATATCAAATTAATTTATCATGTGTCAAAATTGTATCAAATTCATTCATCATGTGTCAATTTAACATTTATGTACTCCCAATTATGATTTGACACATTAATAATACAAATCTATAACTAATCTAACATATTTAATAGTATAATAAGATATTTGATATTTATATTGAACCTTAATTAATAATTAAAATAGGGTGGGCACATGCCCCTATGCTCATTGAAGTATTTCCTTTAAGGTGCTCAATTCATGGACGAGATCATTAAATTTGCAAGAATCAATTCCTTTTGTGCTACCCAGTGATTATGTGAATGGTAAGATCATATTTCTATCTATGAGTTCCATGAAGTAGTTGTCAGCTATTTCCTTAGCATACTTGTCGTGCTAATCCTTTAAGTAACCTTCTGCAGTCCACCGATGGAACAACCGCCTCCGGCAAATATTATGATCTTCAAGAAAGATGGACAGATACAGAAACAAGACTTGAGGTCATAAGGTAGACAATCATAGCCTTTAGCAAGGATAATCCTTGTAGCCTCACACTATGGATTTTTTTTGTCCCTTTGTCAGAATCAATATATTCTTTTAATTTTCTCCACTCTACTGGAACTTTCTTCAATGGTGAGTATAGCAAGGGGAAATCCATTGCACTTATTCAGGATCAATTTTGTCTCTCTAGACAACTTAGGATATTTCCTATCCAAATATATAATTCTCCCAAATACCTGGAACATATTAAATTCAACTTGTTCAGAACATCAAGTTGTACTTGTAAGACTGGGGGTTTAGGATGCGGATTTTTCTGCAATTAGATGAATTCTATTCGCTTAGGTTCTTGAACCATAAGTTCTTAAACAAAAAGGAGAAAATTCTGCAAACTCCCTCATTAGGGAAGAGATGAAAACTATATGTATGGCAGGTTGCTTTGATGAGGCTAGATTATTAATACAGCTTTCATGTGTGCTGCAAGTTTAAGTCACACATAATGTAGTTTTCAAGTCATACAAGAAATGAAAAATGACGATATGATTTCAATACCTTTTCTTTGAAGAGATTGTTTGCGTCTTTTTTCTTTTAGAATTTCGAGTCTGTATATGTTATCTTCCTTGTTATTTGAACAATACTTAGCCATATTCTCTGTGCTTGTGGTGAGCATGATCCGGCTAGCTGCAGAATTATAAAGAAAAAGTTCTCTTATTTCATCCCATTCTTTGGCAGATGATAAAGTGTCAAGACTCAAGAATAATCATGTAATTCTTTTCTCCTAGAAGGTCAGTCATAAGTTGTCTTCCATCTCCTGATTTTGTTCTATCGCCACATCTGACCACTCCCTTATCTCCGAGTTGCTTAGCTAAGCTATTAATGAGATCTTTACAATTGAAAGGATGCTTGTTGATTGTAACATAATGTACATCTGACCTCTCCCTTATCTCAGTTTTAGCGTGTGTTGCACAATCTGTTGCTGGAAATGAATGAAAACAAGTTGAAACAATTAAACATGTGAAAATTAGGGTGGTTTTTGCAACAAAATAAACTAGGCGCGTGGGAATTTGCAACAAAAAGATTTATGGGTGGGAATCTCAAACTTCATGTGACTTATGATGTAGTTCATGCAATTATCCCTTGATACCTCCAATGAGGCAGACCAAGACTACCATTCACCACAGGTTTGGTGCCATGGACAATCTGATGAATACCAATGCCTACCAGTTAGATAAGTTTTTCGGTCCACAATACTTGGTGAGTAGTTTTGGCAAACTACTGGCGAGTAGTTTGATCCAACGATATAGATTTAATATCGGAAATCAACAAATAGTTGATAGTATTTCACATGTTGAGGGCAATATCATCAAAGTGGTTGAGTTACAATAATAATTTTTTATTTTTAATCATAATAACATAAATTAGAGTTTCAAATAATCTTTGATGTTAATTAATATGTTCAATATTAATCTTCCAATAATGTTATGGTTCATATCCTAACATTTTATTTTATAAAAATATAGATCATTTAATTAAGAGTGTAAGTATAAAAATACCCTTAAACTACTAGCCATAATTGTGGACCGAAAAACTCCTGATCAGATATCACTAGTAAACTAAGCAATCGATGCAATTGGGGGAGCTCACTTCATCCTAACCAGCGCCCCACCTCCTCTGCAGACACGCCCCACACCAATGGCGCTGGTACGGTGGTAGGTGGCAGACGCCCGCAAAGGCAGACTCCATTAAAGCTACCCTGCGGTTATTTAATTTACAAAAGAGAGTACTGCTATAGGTCCAACTTGATTGTTCAACTAGCGTCCAACCAATACGAAAGATATCACAATAAATGGGTCCAAAAACATCATTTATGTCTTGGTTGGACACACCAGTTGTATAATTGGGTTGAACCTATAGCATTTTCCTTTACAAAATTAAGTGAAAAAGAAGCGGTCACATAACTAAAAAAGACAATATCGTCATCCATTGTAAAATTCAATTTTCAGAAACAGATTTTCGTGTCCCATGGACAAACTTTCTTTTCAGTTCCCTTGTTTTTCTTGAACTAGTTACATGCCCGTGCGTTGCACAGAAGTTCAAAATTTGATTAAACAAAACTAAGATAAAAAAGAAATAAAAATATATAGGATAATAAAAGTTTCCAAATCATCTCACAAGTTAGCGAAAAATATAAAAAGTGGCATAATCACAACAACATTCGACAAAGCAATAAAAAATAAGTGCTTTTGTTCATTTCCATAATAGTGTTGTCATTCTGAGGAGAATCATTTGAGAAAAATGAGTAATAGCAAGCTGAGAACAATTTGGTCTTATAATGCTATCCATATATTACATCCACAATCTAGGAAAATCCAATTCCATAGCCATAAATCTTGAAAGTAGTGCACTTTGAGTAGTACTGCTTTGCGATCATATAATGGTCTTGCAATCCACCGTTTAAGCAGCCTCTTTCCAACACCAGTAATAAATGATTCAATTGTCCATACAGGAATCTTGCAAAGAATATGCATAAGTACGTTGACATCTGAGTTAGATTTCTGAAGAAAACTAAATAATTTTAAGCAGGTATTACCTTGACAAACTGAGACCTCATTTTCTAAAATATCTAGATTTTCCAGAGCAGCTGCATAAGTATCATATGGTTCTGGGCATTGTTGATGAGCCCCGAGCATACAATGGGCTCAAACTCAGCACATCAAAATATTTTCTCATCCATAAGGGTTTTCCTTAAATAGAATAAAGAACCACCAAAGAGAAGAAAATGCATGTCTCATCACCTGCTCAAATTATCTCGTTCAAGAAGCTAGGAATTCAACCTACACTGATTTGTACATCATGATAAGAGTTCAGTTTAGCGAAGAGTTAAAAAGTTGCAGTTTTGATTAATCTCATGGATAGTCTTTTGTGCATCCCATAGTTGAAACGTATGGAAGCAACTCGTTGATTAAAGGGCACCTTGTGTTATTCTTTAATGCCTTCTCGGTTTCTGAACTCAACATTAATTTTGGCCAGCTTGATGATTTCCACATGCCTCATTTCAGATAAAAATGAACGCAATACTTGACACTCAGGATCATCTTTGAACTATGCAGACACCAGTAGAACATGCATCTTACTCTTTGTTGAACAATGTTGGTAATTTACACTAATAGATAGGAGATATGTTGATAGATCTGGGTTTGTCATTCTCCTTCGTCGGTGTTCCTTTTGTGAGCACTACACATATTTTATGCCTAACGATCTTCAGAGAGAAAAAATACCAAAACACAGTCACATTTCTGGCACAATTAAAGGAAATAACAGTGAAATCACAGATGAAACATACGAGGCTATAAATTCGCGATGAAAGTACTGTCGCATTTAGCAGACAACATTGAGATTATCATATTTGCATGTTGCAATAACACACCATGAGATGTAAACAAACCTTGTCTTTTATATCCATCTCCTTATGTCGAAGTGCAAGATGATATGGAGATTTAGTCTGCTCAATAACCAGAATTCGATAACGTTGTCATTCAATATACTCAGTTACCAAAAAGCACTTTATTTGAAATTAAACAAAACAAAAAAAATCAATTTTTACCTTCTTAGCTAATTTATCCAAATCCACTGACAAATTCTTCTCTGGGAATCCACAGTGAGGTTGTTCACCCTAAAAAAACAATGATTGAAAACAAACAGTGAATTTTTGGTAATATGGGAAAAGGTAGCCTGGATTGTTTGGTAACTGACAAGCTGAATACTACCTCATGTACTGATTTAGCAGTGTAGTTGAACCACTGACCATGTTGGAATTGATATCAGGCTCTGCTTCTCCTCATGTACTGATTCAGCAGCATAAGTAGAACCTTTTTCAAATTTCCCAATTTCCAGTCAGTACTGTTTTTCACATTACCAACAAAGTTGCATGTACAACATGGTACTTACAAAAGCCAAAAAAATGGAGTAACATTGGTGGACTGCACCTGCACTTTAGTATTACACGGGTGTTATAACGGGAAATAATAGGCAATGGCATTTCTAACGCTACATTCTCTGTGGAAGCTGATATGATAACAAACCCTACATATTTGCACAGTTTGTTATCCAGGAAGAATGTGTTTCTATTAATATTTTATCAGGAAAAACCAATAAAATAGAGTATTGTATTCTTCCTGTTAGAGGCAGAGGATGATTTGAAAAAAAAACATGTTATAAGTTGGCATAATTAAGACACTATTGTATATTCAGATCAAACAGCAATTTGACCAGAAACCGGAGAAATTGGCATAATTAAGCCATATACACCAGGATAAATGAATGCCTTATCTCTTACCTAATGAACATGAACAGAGCTGATACAAATTAGTGGCTGTGCTGGGTAGCAGACATAGGCTGAGGATTTGCCTTCCATATACCCTTGTGCTGTATCAGAACCATAGCTGTAAGCACCATAGCACTCTGGATACACTGACGATGTCTGATTGCATTACCATGCCACTGGCTGACGTTTGGCCGGGGTGCCTGCAAAGATAATGATAATTAATCATCTTGCAGCATTCTATTACCATATGGACATCATCAAACAGAGCATCCTTTACCTGCTTCGTTTGGATTGCCACCCCTCAGTATAAAGTAAACTGCGTACCACATTTAGCACCATTCAACAATTGCATCGCTTTCTCAACACATGACCTGAAACACATGGAAGTTGTAAAGTCCAATATATCATAAAGCAGGACAAATTAACAAGAAAGGGTTAGAATTTGAAAACCTGCTAGCAAATTCGACAGATGCGTATTGCTGGTTTGCAGGAGATATATGTTAGGTGACGGGGTGTCGGGGTCACGGCAGATATGCGTATTGCTGGTTTGAAAACCTACAGGAGATATATGTTAGGATTCCACGCACCGGTGGGACGGGGTCACGGAGGGATCCGCCGCCGTCGCCGAAGGGCTAACGGCGTCCGGAGAATCCCAGCGCTCCCTCTTCTCCCCGCACCGGGGCGGAGTCACTGCGAGATTCGCCACAGCCACCGATGGGCTGACGCGTCTGGCGAATCCCCGCTCCCCTCTCCTTCGTCACGCTTGCCTCCTCTTCATCATCTTCAACGTGGGCTGGGCTGCTGGTGGGCGACGGCGGTGCGCGGAGGAAGGTAGGCGGAGAACGGCGACCATGACGCGCGGAGGAAGGGAGGCGGAGGTGGAGGCAAAGGAAGCGCGGCACCCGTGGAGGCGGCCGGGGGTCGCAGACGCGGCGTCCGGGATCGCAGGCGCGGTGGCGTCCAGATTGCGGGGAGGGAGTTGCGGGGAAGGGAGTTGCGTGCGACGGGATGAGGAACGGTTCGGGAAGGGGTTGCGTGCGGGGTGCGGGGAAAGGGATGGCACGGCTCTTGGCATCGTATTTTGTTTCGCAGGTGCCGGACGAAGATCGCAGACAGATGGAAACATTACGAATTTTTTAAGTATGTAAGAGAAAAGTTGGACCTTAAAGTCGCTTGGCCATGATCAGCACCGAGCCACCAACCGCTAGCACTATTGAAGTCAAACCTGGCTTCCGGATCAGCACCAACCGCTAGCACTATCTGCTTACATTCACACACCGCACCAGCACCACTTCGGATCGGAGAGAAGCCCGTCCCCATGGAAGCGACAGCTCTGAGCGTGGGCAAGTCCGTGCTGGATGGAGCTCTCGAGTTACGCCCAATCCGCGATCGCGGAGGAGGTGGCCCTGCAGCTGGGCGTCCGGCGCGACCACGCTTTCATCAAGGACGAGCTCGAGATGATGATGGCATTCCTGATGGCCGCGCATGAGGAGCGCGACGAGCACAAGGTGGTCAAGACCTGGGTCAAGCAGGTCCGCGACGTCGCCTACGACGTCGAGGACTCCCTCCTGGACTTCGCTGTTCGGTTGCGAAAGACATCTTGGTGGCGCATCCTACGCACGCTGCGTGATCGGCGTTGTGTGGCCGTGCGGATGAAGGAGCTCAGAGCCAAGGTCGAGGATGTTAGCCAAAGAAATGTGCGGTACCAACTCATCAAAGGATCTGACTCCAAGGCTGCCACCACCACCACCGAGCAGTCTAGCATGCCTGATGCAACCCTGTTTGGCCTCACGGAAGCAAGGAGGCAGCAGGAAAAAGCAAAAGTGGATCTTTCCCAATTGATCAGCAACACGCCGGGCGAGGATCTTAGAGTAATCGCCGTATGGGGAACAAGCGGTGTCCCCGGTCAAACCGCTGTTATTAAAAGAGCCTACGACAATTTGAAGAGAAGCAAGAAGTTTCAATTCTATGCCTGGATCAGGATCTTGCATCCTTTCAATCCTACAGAGTTCCTCCAGTGCATCCTGAGGCAATTCTACACTGCTCAGTATGAAGAAGTAGGGAAGACACATGACGAAGCAACTTGTGGAGGACAAGTTCTTAAAAAGATGGGAATCATGAGGGAAGACGATTTGGTTGATGAGTTCCACAAACATGTAAGTGTGAAGAGCTATCTGATTGTGCTTAATGATGTATCCAATATTGAAGAGTGGGATTGGATTAAGGCGTATTTTCCGAACAACAAGAAAGGATGCCGAATTATCGTATCCACGGACCCAAAATGAAGTTGCCAGTTTATGCTTATTAGGACAAGAAAGCCTGGTTCTGGAGCTCAAGCAATCATCTCTGGGTCAGAACATTTATGCTTTCTGTGACAAGGTAATTAATTCTCGAAAAGTCCTGAAATCTATTAGCTAATGCGATGTCATATTGTCCAACAAGTTGCACTTGATGCTCGACTCAATTACTCTCATTTGTATTCTGCTGTCACTTTTTTCCGTCTACATAGTAGTAAATAGTTCCTGGATAAAAAACTGCACATTTGTTCCGAAATACAAGGCACCACCTAACTTGGTTTCTTTTTGTTTAGAGTTCACATGATGCAACGTATCAAATCGATGCAGGCCCCAGCTCAAGCAGAGGCATTACTGATAATAATGCCTCCGCCGACAACGAAACACGACTCACTCGCATGGGAACATTGGTTTCTGCTTTTAGGGAATCTCAGCTCATTGGACGAGTAGATGAAAAATAAAAAATTATCAAGCTGGTTTTAGATAAGAGCAGCAACGAATTTGAGGTTATCTCAATTTGTGGAATGGGTGGTCTTGGAAAAACCACTCTAGTAAAATATGTTTATCATAGCCAAGAGCTCCATGACATGTTTAACAAGCGTGCTTGCATCACAGTAAAACGCCCTTTCAATTCAAAAGAGCTTCTTAGTAGCTTGGCTGTGCAATTGGGGGATAAGCAACAAGAGTTTCCCAACATTTTAGAAGGAATGAAATACTTGATTGTTCTTGATGACTTGTCATCCACCGAAGAGTGGGAGGCTATAATACAACATTTGCCAACATCAGTAACAGAAAGCCGAATCATAGTGACCACAAGGGTTGAGAGCATTGCTAATCATTGTTCAAAGAAAGAGAAGAACATACATAAGCTGAAAAGTCTGGGAGAAAAGGAATCATGTGACCTCTTCACAGAAAAGGTACTCAGCATATTATCACGTCTGATTTAGATAATATTTTCAGTGCATTTCCAGTGAAAATTGGACAAATTACTTGAAACTCTGTCAAAAGAAGTAGTTAGATTCTTTTTCCAAATTTTAAATAATCAATATTAGAGACACACACTAAATTTAATGACCAAAAGCAACACCCTTTCCAAGATTAAAAATGACAAATGTTGGACTGATACGCACAAAAGAACAGAAATAGTCATTTTTGTCCTTAAGTGCTTCTACCCACGTGTATTATTTTTATACCTCGCCGCTAGTATCTAGTTTCGACATTATATTTTGCATGCATCCTAAATATTCAAACTATGAATTGCATTTTATCCAAAAAATGAGCAAGTTATTTGAACTATAGAATATTTACTTGATCAGTATGTAACACACTTTCTGACTTAAGATGGTTATATTTAGTCATTCTTAGAAAAAGGCAAATTGCAGGTTCCCTTTTTATAATAAATATATGTTACGATTTGTTCTACAACTGTAGCACATGTGTCTGGTCATATTGATAGTTATAAAGTTAGAAGGTTATATAAATATTTGGGAACATGGGAAAATACAACTACAACTTTGGAAGCAAGAGTGAAAACTTTTCATGACTTATGTTCCTCTTTGTGTATGCCCACACCATGCCTCAATAACTAGTACAATGCATTTGTTAGAGTTTGGCGAGGGATTAAAGGAAGGAGTATTAATTTACACACAATGATATTTTGGTTAAATCAATTCAGGTGTTCGGGAATATCATAGATTTGAATAAGCAGTACCCTGAGTTGGCTGAAGTAGCAAAATTGACCCTGAAAAAGTGCAATGGACTTCCCCTTGCCATAGTGACTATAGGCGGCTTCTTGTCAAAACAACCAAAAACTCCCATGGAGTGGAGAAAACTGAATGAGTGTATTGGTGCTGATATGGAGATGAATCATGAGCTTGGAACAATAAAAGATATCCTTATTAAAAGTTATGATGGTTTGCCTTACCACCTCAAGTCTTGTTTCTTGTATTTGTCCATCTTTCCTGAAGATCAAAATATTAGCCGAAGACGCTTGGTGCTCCGCTGGATTTCAGAGGGCTACTCTAGCGAGGGGCGTGGCAGGTCTCTTAAAGATACATCTGACACTTACTTCATGGAACTCATTGATAGGAGTATGCTCCTGCCATTTAAAAAATCAATGTTTACTAGAAAAGGAATTGACTCTTGCCAAATCCATGATCTCATGCGTGAAATCAGCATATCAAAGTCAATGGAGGAAAATCTTGTTTTCAGAGTGGAGGATGGTTACGGGTCAAACATCTTGGGGACAACACGTCATCTTAGTATAAGCAGCGATTACTGGTGGACGGAACTGGATAAAAGTGCATTTGAAAGTGTGAACCTCTCTTGTATACGGTCATTGACAGTATTTGGGGAGTGGAAATCATTTTTCATTTCTGACAAGATGAGGTTGCTGCGTGTGTTGGACTTGGAAAACACGTCAGGTCTAGTTAACCATCATCTTGAGCATATTGGGCGGCTTCTTCACCTAAAATATGTTTCTCTAAGGGGATGTGAAGAAATCTATCACCTGCCAGATTCATGGGGTAACCTCCTGCAACTTGAAACACTAGATATCAAAGGTACACGTATATGGAAACTGCCAAAATGCATCATCAAGTTGAGGAAGCTACAACATTTCTTTGGTGGTTTAGGAAATTCTGTAAGTTTTAATTATGACAAAATTAGAGCCAACTGGATGAAGCTTGGCATGGCATGTTGCGTACCCAAGTATCTGAAGCGAGTCATCTGGGAACTTCCTAATACAAATAGGCATGATGCGTGCACTTTCTGGCAGCACATTGTATTCCCTAGTTTAGCATCAAGGACAAGGATACTAAACCGACATAATATGGATGATGATGATACAATTGGTGTTGTACTACCGAAAGGGGTTAGGAAGCTGAAACAACTGAACACACTGGGCGTTGTGAATGTCGCTGGAGGGAAAGCTATCCTAGATGACATAAGTAGGCTCACCCAGTTACGCAAGTTAGCAATAGAAGGCATTACCAAGGAAAATGGTCGAGGGTTTTGTTTTGCGCTAGCTCACCTCCGCCGTCTGGAATCGTTGTCAGTGAAGTTCTTACTTGATTTAGAGAGCGAATCAGATGGCTGCTTGGATGGTTTGTCCACGCCACCATCCAACCTCCAAAGCCTCAAGCTGGATGGTTGGCTGGTCAAATTGCCCAAATGGATCAGCAGGCTCCAAAATCTTGTGAAGTTAAAGCTACAGTGGACCTGGTTGGCAGAGGCAGATGCAATCATGCAAGTTCTTGGCAAGTTGCCAAACCTGGGCATCCTGCGGCTGTCACACTCTTTCGATGGCAGTGTCAGGTTCAGTTTGACTTTCCGTCAGGGAGCATTCCCCAGTCTGATGGTGCTGGAGCTGTCTGATTCATACATCGAGATGCTGGTGTTCGAAGATGGAGCAACGCCCAACCTTGAGCTGCTAGAGTTTGGTTTTGTTGACAAAGTTGAGCTGATTTCTGGTCTAGCATCTCTCGCAAGCCTCAAGGAAGTAATGATCAGCAATATTTTGGCTGACAGAAATAAGAAATTCTGGGAAATCCTGCATTCCCAGCTGGTCGCCGCGCTTCCTAATGGAATCGTTCTGAAGAGGTATGTATCTCTGCTTCGCTATAGTTCGTGATATTTCCTCCGTTCGTGTTCGCTTTTGTATAACGTATTATGCTTGTTTGACAAATTCAAGGAATACATGAATTGGCAATTTGCCCTCCTGGTCCGTTGCCGTGCAATCCCTGAACGCCACGCCGCCAACATCTTTGTGGCGACGATTATCAGGTGTTTCCGCGGCTGCCGGTGGCCGTTCGGCAACGATGGGGCGTCCGCTGTCGTCATCTCGTCGGGAAGGAGAAGCCGGTCCGCGGTGCAGGGTCAGTCCCTCACGGAGGCTTATTTTGTTTTATGCTACTAGTTGAGAGCAAGACCACGTTCAGAGTGGATAATTCGTGATTTACCCTCTTACTAAATGACTTATATAAAATTGTCTCTGTACCAAAATTTCTTTATTTTTTTGCCCAATGTCTCTTAAAAATCTTTATGAATTGTCCATCTGACTGCCACATCAGCTTTTTCCCCGATGATGTGGCAGAAACATGTAAAATTACCTTTATGCCCCGGATCTAACCAGTCTCTTGTCAAAATAAATTCAAATTTAGATGGACTTTCAAATTCAAATTTCGCATTTCAGATTCGAAATTCAAATTTAAATTTCGATTTCGAATTTCACATTTGAAATTCAAATTCGAATTTTGATTTCGAATTTCATATTTGGAATTCAAACTTGAATTTTAAATTTGACTTTTAAATTCGAAATTTCGAAATTGAATGTCGAATTTGAATTTCAAATCTAAAATTCGAATTTAAATTTTGAATCTAATAATTCAAAATTTGAATATGAATCAAAAAATTGAATCTGAATTTGCACTTAAACGTTGGGGAAGGCGAGGGGCAATTTCATCTTTTCGCGCATGTCTACCATGTCACAAAGGTACACGTGGAAAAAAATTGCTAAAAAGGTGAAATGGTATGTCCCTTCTATTTTCAAGAGGTATTTTAGTCCCTTAAAAGCAAATCATAAAATTTATGTGGGGACCTTCGACAAAAAATTAAGAAAATTTGGTATAGAGGTAATTCTATAAGGATCATTTGGTATAGGGGTAAATGATGAATTGTCCCCGTTCGGAGGTTGTGTGCGTTTAATTTCTAGCTCCAGGTTCACGCCGGAGCAGGTCGTTTGCTTAGCGTTTGACGCGCGGGCATGCTTGAAACATGTGAGTGGCATGCCGCGTCCGGCTGATGGCCGTGGCCACCTCCGAGTCGAGTTTGTAACAACTTTCATATTCAGTAATAACAAACAGAGTCTAAAAACGCTGCTGCATTGCAGCACAATTCGTGTTTCCATGAGTTTACCTTGTGTGCGTGTCTCGCCGATGATGTTCCATCGTCTTATCTACGACACGCAAGTTCGATGTCGGAGCTATTCACTACTAGAATAATGCACTATAGTGGCGGACGTCCATTTGACCACGGTGGCGGTCCATCAAAGCGTCCTCCGCGCGCCGCACCGCAACCTAGGGTTAGGGTTAGTCGGTGCCGGCATCGCGTCTTCCTTCGCTCCTCCTTCCTCCGCTCCTCCTCCGCCTCCGGCATGGGCCGCCGCTGCCGGGCCGTTCCAGGAGCAACCGGCGCTCCTAGGGCTAGCGGGCGTTGCTCCTTGCCAACGCCCCGCCGAGCTCCCCCGCACCGGCGACTCCTCCTCCTCCTCCTGCTCCCTCGCCGCGGGCGCCTCTCGGCGGCGGCACCGGCGGCTCCTCCTCTTCCTGCTCCTCCCGCGGCACCGACTCCTCCTCCTGCTACTCGCTCCCCCGCGACACCGGCGGCGGCTCCTCGTCCTCCTCCTCCTCCTCCCGTGGCGGATCCGGCGGCGGCTCCTCCTCCCGATCCTCGTGCCGCAACTCGCGTCGCGAGACGGCGGGACGGGACGGCGTCTAGGACAGGTCCTAGCTGGGATCCGCTTTATTTTGTTAGTAGGTTAACGGCATCGGTCACGGTCCCTAGACCGTCACCGGCGTCCTATTAGGTTTAACCACCCCGGCGGGCAGCCACGGTCCCCGGACCACGACTAATTTTTACTGTAATTAGTGATAGGGTCTTAGTGGCGTTTATGGTGTCCGTCACCGAGACCTTTTTTAGCCCACCACCACAGAGCTTTAATGTAGTAGTTGATTCCGGAGCGCTTTGACATGACCGAACGACTAGTCTTTTCCGTTATAAGAGGGGAACAAATTACAAAACAGGGGGAACGTTGCTGAGCAGAGCATGTGACTATCCCAGCTGTGTTGTAGCATACTCCCATTCGTGTAGGTTCCTTGTGTCACGGAACACTCTTTTAAAGATCATGGGGGTCCCCCACCGTAGTTTTCTCCGACAGAAAAAGGAACACTAGAGGTGCATGGCAAACAAAAGATCACGGAACAGAGTATGGACCATGATTTGTTGGACTCGTCATGCCCGTATGGTATTCTCCGGATTGGCCATGATCAAGGAAACTCAAAGCTTCAGGTGGGCACTCACTCACATATAGCAAGGCAAGATGGATTCAGATTTTACGGGCACTAGTGATATCTTTCCAAGCCCTTTGATCCATGCTTCCGATGACGTGACGAATGCTATGGCTGGCAAATGAAGCCACCATAGAGATATTTTACTCGTTGGCGTGGCTTCCTTATTATGATCAATATGGTTATGTCGTAATGATATTGTACTTAATAAGAAGTCATTGACAATATTTATGCAGACTATCTTTCGTGGAACTTATTGAATATAGTCCTAGCATTTGCTATAAAAGTAGTCCAAGAGAAAAGACATATTAGTGGCTTACCGGGCTTTGGAGTTGGTGGCAATGCAAGTTTTTGTTGACAATGGATGGCCGCTTAATCATAGGCTATGTGCTTCATCAGCCTTTTCTTTCATTTATGTGACAAACTTTGTAATGATGTAACCGGGACGTGCGTATGCATCGACTATGCTAAAGGTCGAAAACTTTGTCTAAAGTTATCCATTATTAAAAAGAATATACATGTGAAACACGAATGAAAAGTCTATGTGTAATAGTTTGGGATTTTGAGTTACTAAGTGTGTGAGACCTCACCTAGTTTGAGACTACGAGTCGTCGCAGCTTGCGCTGCCTCCACCATGTGTCACGAGATTGGGGTCATCGGACCCAACCGTTAATCACCGATCATCAGCGATCAATGCCACCGGTGATGTCACTTCGGGTATGTTCGTTTTCTTTAGCATGCTAAAGTTTTGAGGGTAAAGTTTAGTGTCTCTTTTAGGGCTAAACGTTACCCATCTTTTGTCCCCACCTTAGTCCTAAGGGCTAAACTTTAGCCCCTTTTAGCCCACGTGTTCGTTTTGTGAGGCTAAACTTTTACCCTTTAGCCCCTTTATCCCCATGAAACGAACAACCTTCGTCCTCACCAGTGCCCCACCCCATCCTCCTCTACATCCCATGCCCGACACCAATGACGCATGTACTATGGTGGCCTGGTGGGTGATGCAAATTCAACTCACCATTGGATCCTACTCGTCACAAGTCGTCACAACACATAATACTCTTCACCTACTATAGACTCCACCTACCACTAGGGGCAACTTTGTTCAATATTTAAGAAAATGTTGGTAACTTCGTCCAACATTTTTTAAAATGTTGGATGAAGTTGCTCCGATGTTAGGTTAGAGTCTGTAGTAGGTGAAGGGTATTATGACCATTAGTCATGTGGGGTTGTGCCTATGTAAGGAACAATGAGTGGATGGAGAGGTATGCCTCTTCCTATCTAGACATTTTGTATTTCTTCTAGGGTTTGTGCTTAAAGTAGAGTGGAGAGGAGAGTAAGTGAGAGAACTCTTTACCTTCCAAAGAGTGGGAGGATGATGGTGGCTTCCTAGCCACATATATATATATGTGTATATCATGGTTGAATCTATGAAATGTATCCGTATTTGTGCTCGTCCTTTAGTTCTCGAATTCTTTTCTTTTTCCTCATTTTCAGAGCCATTTTCTTTGGATTTTTGACCTTCTTCTTGGATGAGTTTTAGAGTGGATTTCTTGGATGAATTCGGTTCTAGGACGAGGAAGAACAACCCTTGAGTTGTTTGGAGCTAATCCCCTCACGAACACTTCAAATTCGTGGCTTCCGTCCAAGTCTCTATTTTTTTCGTATTCTTGCACAAGATCTGAAATTTGCAATACCTCCCTGTTCATTAGTTGGAGATTTTGTTGGAGGAGGTGTGCAGTGTCCAAATCTCATGATTTTCATGGAGTTGCTTTGATATAGTTTTGAGATTTTTCTTTGAAGGTCTCGCTATAGTCATGCCCCCCCCCCCCTATTTTCAAGTTCTTTCGCAAGATCTAAATTCACGAACACTCCTTGTTCATTTTGTTGTACTTCTTGACGGATGAGGTGCGCGATGACTTGGGTATGACCTGATCCTAATCTCACGATTTTAGGAGTTCATTTCATTTGGTTTTGAGATTTTTCTTTGGAGGTTTTGCAGCAGTCCGTGTTCTTCTCAAGATATGAAATTCATCATGATTCCTTGATCATTTAATTTTGTTTCTTCTTAGAAAAGGTGTGCAATGATTTGAGGATCATTTTATCTGAATCTCATAATTTTAGAGTTCATTTGATATGGTTTTGATATTTTTCTTTGAAGTGTTCACAACATTTTTGAATCCATAAACACTTTCTAAGTGTTGCAGGAACTTCCTATAAGTTGTCTCGGGTTTGACTTGATTTAACCTCGTGTTTTGGTTCCTCTTTTTCTTCCTCGTTATGAACATGCTTCTACTTTATCTGCTAAGTTCTTGAATCACTTCTAAGGTTGTCTCATCACTAGTTGGTGATTTTAGTCTTAGTCGTGCATGCAAGAGATACGTTGGGTTGTAATTGGGACATAGGCCAAGTTCTCTAGTACAATTTTAATTGGCTCCCCTCCCCCCCCTTTTTTTTTCCTCTGCTCACTTTCTTTGTCCTTCATTTTGCAAATGAACATTTTGCCCTTGTTGCCAATTTTAATCACATATTTCTTGATATTAAGCACTATAATAAGTGATGTTAAATATTTTTAGAACTATTATTCTCTCATATATGAATTAATTCTTTTCACTAACATTATCAATTGTATTTTAGAAGAACTACTATAGTTAACATAACTTTCAAAATACAATTTAAAATATCTATGAATAATAATTATTTTTCTATAAAAGTAATAGTCCTACAATAATATATAATTGTCAATTATATATTTTTTTGTGTCTAGCTATATCGTAACAAATATATTTACATTGTCAATATGTTTAAATTAGTTAAATGAGAGAGAAGATATTAGCAGGTACATTGAAAGTAAGTATTTCATTTCATATGGTAGTTAGATAGATCACTATAAAGCACCAAAATAAAACTATGTATTCGAGAAAGAGAAAAGCCCATTTTACTTCCCTCGAACAACCCACTTTGTCCAAATTACACCCAAACAAAATCTTAGCTCACTTTACCCCCTCAAACTATTTAAGTTGGTATCATTTACTCCTTATGCAGTTTCTCTTTTTTATTTTCCTTTATACGATCTGAATTTATTACTCAAATTTTACACCACGATAATTTTCATTGAACCTTACATTAAAAAATATAATATATACTTAAATATTTTTTAGTTTAATAGCATCAAATACAATGTTAATTATATAGTTCTAAAACTGTATACAAAATATTTAAAAAACTTATCTTTTGTCCAGGAGTATCGCAACAGAATTGCGTATTACCATGCCGGACGGAGCTTTATCTATTCCGGGAGTATCGCAACGGAATTGCTTATTACAAAACTTAAGTGTAATAGTTAAACATGTCCATCTTTCTGCAATCTTGAACACACATCCTGGCCACGCAAGAAGATCACTTATTTGCCCCTAGCCACCCCAGGCAACCTCATCGGATATTGCTACATCTTAGGTTTACTAGGTAGTTGTTGAGGGGCTAGTAAGCAACATTCGTAGCTTAATTTAGGAGGAAGCTACAAGAAAGCAACATATAGCTAATCTACCAGCTAAAATCAATTTTAAATGCTTGATCACACATATTAGTTGACAATTATTTATTTATGACAGCTTATAATCTTGATAAAAAAATTTTCTGAAGCGTATATAAAGTTAAGGTCATCATCGACCTAATGTGCCATGCATTTTGACCAAATTTGAGCCATTAGATTGCCCCATGTGAGGACATGTAATTTGTCAGGAGCCAACAATAAACTAGGGTCTTTCCGGAGCTCCTCTATCTGATCAATGATGGTTTCAAATAAAAGTTATGGTGTGGACATTTTTTTTAAATAACGAATAAGCATCTAGCCTCTACATAGCATACATATCTTACATATTTACTAATTAGAGGCTCCTTTCGAGACCTTTACATTAATCGGAACAAAATTATAGAAATCTTATCTTATCTTATATCTTATAATTATCTTATATCTTATATATATTTACTAATTGGAGGCTTCTTGCAAGGCCTTCACAATAATCGGAAGAAAATTATTGAAATTCACAAAAAAAACATCTAGCCATGGAATTGAGTTTTTGGCAAATAATAACCATTAGATCTAATATCATATAAATTACCTCACCTATGCCATTATGAAAAAATAGGGTAATTTTGACATTGATGCATATTTCTAAAATTACCCTTCTTTGCCATTATTCAATTATACAACAAAAACAAAAATATCCAGATAGTACGATTACCATTATAGCAAGTGGCCAAATCACGTATGGCAGTTTTCGATAAAGAATCTCGGCTTCATGATGTACGGATATCGAATAGCCATTATGCATAAGAGATCAGGGCACCTACATGATAAGCTTACAGAGCAAAGAACGGCAAAAATCTAATTTCGAGATTGCTCGGCAAATATATGAGAATCCGTAGTGTAATTTTTGGAGAATAAAATGGTCTTTTCCCTTGGAGAAATATTTTTCAATTATGAAGTTATATTTCTTGGTGGAAATATCCTTACATCCACGCACACCCCACCAGATACCACTTCGAGAGGACCACACCCTCGTGTGTTACGCTAACCCAGTTTCTCTAAATTACTTGAAATTTCTGATCTAAGTGAACGAAGGTAAAACTTGATAGGGTTTGAGGATTTTATTTTATTTTTTGAAAGGAGAGAACTTTATTGATTACCCTGTCACATTACGTTCTTAGGCAATCATTTGCTCAACACATGTTAGAGCCATCGCCCTTCACACTGTGGTGTGTGTAGTGCGCTTCGCCAATTGCGCGAGCTCATGAGCTACAAGATTTTGCTCCTCACTGCATGGATGCTAATCTCCGGCATCCTATTACAAGCTTGCCTAATCTCTCACAAAAGAAGCCATAAAGATGACCTCCGATAGTCGCCCTGCAGCATCGCAACCACCGATGCACAGTGAGACTCTAGGATTGCCTTGCTGTTTGTCCATTCTGCAGCCAGCTCCACTCCCTTATTGCATGCCAACGCCTGCACTTCTTCTGCTGAAGACCCACTGAAGATCACTCGCCATGATGTTGTTGGGGAACGGGAAGGCTACGCTAGCCATAAACAATACTACCATTCAACCAGGAAACGTTGCAAGAGGAGGTCATGGATCGTTACCATTGGACGCGTACGCGGAGCGAAAGCGATTTGAAGCAGTGAGGTCCAAAGTAGTCGTGCGTCGATGTGGAGGAGTAGTCGTTCGCAGCAACAGTCTCCTCCTAGTCCAACCGATCAGCACCACAACAGCAGCACCTCCTCGCGGTATCCACACTACAAGGTTGAACGTCGTGCGCGGCGTGCTAGCATAGGCAGCACAACTAGGGTTTCGTGGGAGGAGTGGAGGTGGTAGCCAGGGTTTTTGGACTTGTATTTTTTTTCGCCCTTAGCCCCACCTCACCTTATATAGATATCTAATGGGGCAATAGCTTAAAAGCTCATTATTAGTGCTCTAATCTCTCATGGATCAATATCCATATATGGCCTCATGACCACATGTCTCTTGGGCACATATCCAACATATGTGAGGATCACCTTCCCCCTATCATCTAGAATCACCACCCCCATGCATGCCTGGCTTTACCTGCATCATCGAAAGGCACCGTCAACATTAATCTTCACTCACCCCAGGGGAGGTGGTTCCCATCTCCCCATAGTTCGATGCTTGTTAAGTATTTGGGGTTTGGCCCGGAATCAGAACCGGTCCCTTTCCATTAGGGATTCCTGGCACCTCACCTTGTTGAGAATTTGACTCATGCATCTCAACTGGGTGGCGGTATGTTGATCATATAACATGCTGGGCGGAGCTTTATCTTGTCCGTAAGTATCACAACGGAATTGCATATTACAAAACTTAAGTGTAATAGATAAACATGTCCATCTTTCAGCAATCTTGAATACACATCCTGGCCACGCAGGAAGATCACTTATTTGCCCCTAACCACACCAGGCAACGTCATTGGATTTGGCTACATCTTAGGTTTCCTAGGTAGTTGTTGAGGGGCCAGTAAGCCACATTCGTAGTTAAATTTAGGAGGAAGCTACAAGAAAGCAACATATAGCTAATCTACCGGCTAAATCGATTTTAAATGCTTGATCACACAATAATTATATTAGTTGACAATTACGTATTTATGACAGCTTATAATCTTGATAATCTTTTTTTCTGAAGCGTATATAAAGTCAAGGACTTCATCAAACTAATGTGCCATGCATTTTGACCAAATTTAAGCCATTAGATTGCCCCATATGAGGACATGTAATTTATCTGTAGCAGTAGGAGCCAAATAAACTAGGGTCTTTCCCGGCGTTTGTTAAGCAGTTGATGCACGAAGGTCGATAATAGTCGGTAGAACAGAAATAAGGGGCCTCCTGTTTAACGAATCAATCTATTTAATGGGACTCGAGGCGTATCATCATGGGCAGGTCTTCCTAATAAAATGAAAATTGGCGGAGTAGGTTGCTGCCGAGCTCCTCTATCTGATCATTTATGGTTTCAATGAAATCTTTGAATACTCTGAGGGAAAAAAGCTATAATGTACACCATCCTCTTGCGGTATATAAGTGGGTGCGTAGAAACGATCCACAATCATAACTTTCTATTCAAGGTATCTACATCGTTATTTTTCTCAAAGTTTCATCTTAACTTTCTAATCAAAGTTGTATGATGAAATTTTAAATAGAAACATTTCTTAAACTTGAATTGAAAAGTTTCATGATGAAACTTTGAATATAAATGTTGTCGTGATGTTGTTGGAAGATTTGCAAGCAGGCTTTCGCCGCACGCTGATTAGCCTTACCCATCGGCGAGACATGACCCGCTAGGGATTGATTCAGGAATGAGGGACCAAAGCGTCTTTCAAAGGGTTGGTATTAAATTTTGATAGGTTCTTTTTTCTAAGACGGAAGCTGATCTTTTGATTAAGCTGGATGACCAGCTTGGTCAGCAATCACCAGATCATGAACACATGATAGGGCAACATGCTGCACATCTGTTCTACTTGTGCTTATGACCTGTTCGGCTAGTGCATGGACAACTCCATTGCACGATCTAGTTACATGACTAAAAAGCAAACGAAAGAAAAAGAGAACTAATCTCTCTTGTAGCTCCGACAAAATAGATGAAACTGAGGAACATTGTTCATGTCGCTTCTCCCATAGCTGGGTCAGTTCCAGGCAGTCAGTTTTCATGATGTAATCTTTGCACACCATATACTGCCTTGCAAGTTCCATCCCGTCCCGGCATGCCATTGCTTCCATTGTGTACGCATCCTCAGTCGGAGGTCATACCACTTAGCTTGGCCACCTATATATACGTTCACTGAATGGTGCGAAAAACATAAGCTGATATGTGTCACGACAGGACTCAAAATAGTATGCAGCATCCACATTACATTTGGTCCATCCCTCATCAGGTGGCTTCCATGCATCTCGTTGTCTTTTTAAGTGTAGCATCTGATTCACGGGTTGGGTAATTTGCCAGAGGTCAAATGTTGTGTCCCTCACCCAGTTCACTGCCTACCAGATTGACATAGAAGTCTCCCCATGCTTTCTTTTTGTTCCTTAGCATCCATAGTGCCACATATAATTAAGAGAAATACTTTGGTGAGCATAGAGGCATGTGCCCACCCTAACTTTTCTATTAATTATGATTAAATATAAATATTGAATCTCGGATTATACTATTAAACATGTTAGACTAGTTGTAGATATGTTTCTGAACAGACAGGATAAGTTGTTTTGCCAAACGATTTGACTGCATAAGCTGAAATAAACCGGATAAATTGTTTTGACCCATAATCCAGAGCTGAAACTGTTTTTTCTATGAGCTGAAGCTCCACCAAAGAGACTCTAAATATATCTTGAGGCATGACGTACTGTAATTTGATAGATTGAGTGCATAACACATATCGGATACAAGCACAGAGCCATGTAGGAAGTGCAAATCGACTCTCTACCGCTAGCTAGCAGTAGCGATTGTTGGGCTTGGCGACATTGCACTTGACTTTCTGGAACACTGGTGCCGGCGTCCCTGGTGAAAGGAGCTGTAGCTTGAGTGGGCAGGACGCGTCCAGGCTGCACTTGACCCTGCGCAGCGTGTACTTGAATCTTCCGGTCAGAAGCACCTCCACCTCGAACACCCCCGTCACGTTCTGCTTCACGAACTCCATCTCGCCGGCGTTGCCAAGCGCCACGTACGCTGCATCCGAGCTGGCGGCGAGACGATACCCCACGGTCTTCCTGTCTCCGATCTTGCCACCCTTGTCTGCGACCTGCACGCGGTCCAACTGTTGGCCATGGAACCTGTACGCGGCCTCGAGTGGGTCGGCGTGCTCGATGCTGATGGGCCAGTTCGGATTGCGGATGGCGAGCGCCAGGGAGAGGTTGTACGAGAGCGCCGTCGTCGTCGGCGTGTTTAACATGGCGAAGCGGGTGAGGGAGGCCTCGTCGACGGTAATGGTGACGCGGCTTAGGGGCCGACCAAAAATGACAATGATCGAAGATACCAGAAACAAGAACAAGGCAGCGAGGATCAGGAACACGAACGCGATCAAAGTGCGGTCGCAGCACTTCCGCCTCGGTTGGGGCATGTCGCGCCTGAAGAAGCACCAGCAGCACCAGAACAAGGTGTTGTAGCTGATGCAGCGGGCGGTGTCCTCGTTGATGGTGCAGCAGGACCTTTCGCCATGGTCCTCCTCCTCGTCGTCAATCTCGAAGGCTGAGCTTTCCTTGTTTGTTGGTCTGGTCATGGGGGAGGGGAAATAAGTTGGCGAACCGTTGAGTTGACAAAGGTAGAGATCTGCTGTGGGCTGGGCAAAGGACGAAGGAGATAGACTTTCTAGTCATATATGTCGTAGTCCTAATCTTATACTCCATCCGTTCTTAAATTATTGACGACGTTGAGTTTTTTTTTGTTACGTTTGACCGTTCATCTTATTCAAAATATTTATTAAATATTTTATTATAATTTATTTTATCACTAAAGGAAGTTGAAACACCACTTATGGTTTTACACAACGGAGGAAGTATGGTCAAAAGAGCGCAGCGCTTACCACCGTAAAACTTTAGTCTTGCCGTTGCAATTAGATGGAAATCCAAGGGGTTGATATCATTTTCCCTAAAGAAAATGAAAAGTTGTGTTAGTTATATCTTTTGCTTAAGAGAGTCGTTTGCTCCGTATGTCAGCTAGCTGGCAGCATCTAATCGTCATGTGTATGAATATTATAAGCCCCGATCCAGGTGACCAGCTGGCTGTTGGAGCAATGAAGAGCCCCGCACCAGGTCAACAGAACTCTAGTCGATGAATATGAAAACCTGGTTGTTGGAGCCTAGCAACAGGTCAGCAGAACTCTAGAGAAAATAGTTAAAGGCATGTACAATGTTAATATATAAATGAGTGACTCTTAAACTAATATGACAATATATTTTTACAAATAGCTCTTTAACCCTTGAAGAGATGGCTCGGTGGACTCTTGACGAAGATGCGGTCTCTATCACGTGTTCTGATATAGGAGACAACTTTGAACACCGTTATACATGTGAAGAGACAACTTGTGTATGTTTGCTGAATTTATGAGCTGTACACACCTTGGTGGTAGGAGACACAACAAACATAATAGATCAAGCGAAATCAAAGTCACAATGCATTCCAAACATAGGCTTATCTGTGGAGCTTGGAGGGTTATTAATTTGGTATGCAAAATGAAACTTCAAGCTTTTGTCAAGTTAAGTAAAAATTCAACCAAGATAACAAAGTCAAGTTGCTGAAACTGAAGAAAAGAATATGAGGGAAGTGTTTAGAAACTCACACACAAAGATGGGAGAACTTGTTGCAGTCAAAGAAAAGAGCTAATATGAAAATTCAACTCAAGAACATAAGCTCAATAATGTTACACAAGAAAATGAAAAGTTGTGTTAGTCATATCTTTGCTTAAGAGAGTTGTTTGCTGTCAGGTAGCTGGCAGCATCTACTCAAATCTCATCGTCGTGAGGCGTATGAATATAATAAGGGCATGTACAACCCACAGACAGGCGTGTGTCTTCAAAAACCTCGAAGTTATCATCCAGACAAGTATAAAGATAACTCATACAATCCGTAGACAGATATAAGGCCATTATCAATGAGCCTTTCATTTGGCATTTATTAGGTGACACATCAGCAAAAAGGATGACATGACATTATATTTAATATGAAAAGAATGACATGGCATCATATTTAATATACGTTGGAGCAATTAATGAAGAGCCCCCTGCACCAGGTCAACAGCACCCTAGTTAATGATGATGAAAACGTGGTTGTTGGAGCCTAGCAATAGGTCAACGGAACTCGAGAAAATAGTTAATGATACCTCCTACCAGATACAATTAATCTTTCATGACTTGACCAACTAGTATCATTCTTAATAAAAGTTCATGAGTTGAGAAGAAAAAATCCGAACGCTTCTTTTTATCCCGTGGCTGGGTTCTGGGTCGGGCATTCTCAGCTCGAGCTATCCAGATTCCATACACATCACGTCTGACTGACGGCAGGACGAGAGCCATGGAGGCCGCGGCGCTGAGTGTGGGCAAGTCCGTGCTCAAGGGAGTGGTTTCCTACGCCAAATCGGCCATCGCACAGGAGGTAGCCTTGCAGCTTGGCATCCAGCGTGACCAGGCTTTCATTCGCGACGAGCTCGAGATGATGCTAGCTTTCCTCATTGCTGCACATGAGGAGAGAGATGAGCACAAGGTGATCGAGACCTGGGTCAAGCAGGTCCGTGACACGGCCTACGACGTCGAGGACTCCATCCTGGACTTCGCCGTTCGTTTGAAGAAGCCATCTTGGTGGCGCGTCCTTGGGATGCTCAAGATGCTCATCGAAAGACACCGTGTGGCCAAGCAGATGAAGGAGCTCAGAGCAAAAGTTGAGGACGTAAGCCAGAGAAATGCGCGCTACCGGCTCATCAAGGGCTCCAAGACGCCTGCCACTTCGCAGCCGAGCGACGCCGCCGGTTTCCACATGGAAGAAGCAAGGCAGCAGCCAGACAAATATGACCAAGTGGATCTTTCTGTACTCATCAGCCGAGAGGACGAGAAGAACCTTCGAGTCATCTCCTTGTGGGGGACGACTGGTGTTCGGGACCAGACTTCCCTCGTCAAATGGGCTTATGATGATTTGAAGAAAGACGGTAAATTCGAATGCTATGCCTGGATTAGGATCATGCATCCTTTCAATGCAACCGAGTTCCTCATGTGCGTCATTAGGCAGTTCTACACAAATGATCTTGAAAGGACAGGGGTAACACTTGACAAAACAGCTGTCGGAGCTCAAGTTCTTAAGAAGATGTCGATGAAGGAAGACGATTTGCTGCTCGATGACTTCAGCGGTTATGTTCATGAGAAGAAGTATCTGATTGTACTTTGTGATATATCTACCGTTGAAGAATGGGATTGGATTATGACGTATTTCCCAAAAAGTAATCAGAAAGGGAGCAGAATCCTAGTGTCCACGGAGCATATTGAAGTTGCAAGATTATGTGCTGGGCGACAAAGTGAAACGCTGGAGCTCAAGGGATCCCATCTTGATCAGAGAATCTATGCTTTCTGCGATATGGTATTATTCGTGCCGACCTCCTGAATATAATTATTTGTCTTATTACTAAATTGCTTGTGGTTTTAATAATTTATAGATGACTAGATGTATATTCTTTCGCTAATTACTTACGTTGCCCACCCTGTAGCTTTTTTTTTCTTTTCTTAAAAAAATAACCCTCTAGCTTTCCCATCCCTTGTGCTTTGCAATTTATGAACTAAAACCCTAAGCAATTATGCTTCACTAGAAATTTTCGTGGATGCAGTTTTAAATCAATGTCACAAATTTGTGCTGCTCAGTGGTTGTAGAAAATTGCCGAGTTCAAATCAGAATAGTACTTTACCTCACTGGTGAAGTACCTTAGTAGCATCTCCTAGGTCTCGGCTTCGACTCCCACAGGGAGCGAGTTTCCGGACTTGATTAAAAAAATTCTCTTGCCTATCCCCGCACCAAAGCATGTGGTCAATGCCGTGTCTAGACGCATAGAAGCAACGAGAACTCATGGTGGTTCCACGTAGGTTCTCACATGGCCACAGGCCCCCATGTAAGGGGAGAGGGCGGAGGGGGTTTTCTCGACCTGTGTGAGAAGGTCTTCTTTTAATTTAATGGCCGGAGGTCGTCTAACGCCCCCCGCGCAAGTCGAGTTTTTTTTATATAGTTGCAGAAAAAAACTCAAACAGTTAGGGTAAAACTGCTCTATTTATGATAGAGAAACTCATCATGCACTCTAGCATATACTTGGGTCAAACACCACTCTTCATTTTAGTGACCACTGCAACTACCCTATAGGATCGTGTAAATCAACCAATGGGTCACCAAGTCAGCGTCGTTGCCAATATATTTCGGGCTACCGATTGTACACACCACATTTCCTTAATTTCGCAAATTATGCACATCAAGATTTTAATCCTCTACTGCAAGAGTTTTTTTCTTTTGCACACCAGGATTTCCACTCTGGGAAGCCTCACAACTTTATGCATTAGTACCCAAGTTGATGACATTGCCATATATTTCAGGCTATCCAAGTCGAGGTCGTTACCATTATATTTCAGGCTACCAATTGTACACACCAAATTTCTTTAATTTCACAAACCGTGCACATTAAGATTTGAACCAACTTTGCTGCAAAAGATCTTTTTTATTGGTAAAATAACCTATAACACACTGAGAAACCATGGCTTCGTCTCAAACACATCGACACATTTGAATTTGTCTGCAACACACTATGATTTTGTGATTTCTCACTATGACTATTTAAGAGTTATTTTCAACTATTATATCTTAATACTTATACTAAATTAGGATGTGAAACTTGGCACAAATATATGTTATTGTATTTCCTATCACTAAAAAATAAGGCTGGATTTTCTTTTATTATTTGCATGGTTTGCTGGACAAAGTAAATATTAAAACAGTGAGCAAACAGGACAAACAACTGGAAAATAATCTAGCTCCATTTTTTAATAATAGAGAATGCAATAATTTATATTTAGTCCAATGTTCAAGTCCTAATGGATTATGAGTATTGAGATTAAAAAATTAAAAACATTTTTAAATGATCATAATATGTCTGAGACAATAAGTTACAAAATCCTACTGTGCCATAGATAAATTCGACTTTGTTGATGTGTGTTGAAGACAGAGGCATATTTTCTCGGTGTATTACAAACAATGCTATCTTTATTTTGAACACCAGGAGTTGAGCCTGGGAGGCCTCACAATCTCATGCACTGTCCAATATTAAGCTATTATTTTTCAATCAATTGCACCAAAAAACTTAAGCAGATCGGGAGTGGATAATTCACGTATGGTTCAACACTACTATCAACTACTTATCACTAGTATTTAACTATGTTTATATTGTTTGATAGTTGATACTAGTCGCATAAATACACACACAGGTCACTACACTAGTTCTTCTACAACACACAACTAGGGAAGCCATGCCTAACATCCTTTCTCGTTTTTTTAGGGTTTGCGAGGCAGTAAAGATGCTGGGACGGCAGGGTCTAGTGGTAATAATAGCTCTACCGACGGAGAGACACTCAAGGCCAAGGAGTCTTCTTATCATAAATCGGAGCTAATTGGGGTAGAGAACAAAGAGAAAGAGATTATTGATCTAATTTCAGCGGTACGAGAAGAAGGCCCCCAAGTGATCTCTGTATGGGGAACGGGTGGTGTTGGAAAAACTGCTCTTGTAAGAAATATCTACCAGAATCAAAAGCTATTTGAGAAGCGTGCATTTGTTACAATCAAGCGTCCTTTCGTTAAAGAAGACCTCGTCAATAGCTTGACTATGAAGTTGATGGAAGCGAATTTGGAACAGAAAAAGGAATTCGCTCGCGAACATTTTGCTGCAGGCATGGTTTGTGTAAAAGTGGTCAAAGAAGACCGAAAGGCCGGGTTGAATGATCTTTTGAGAGGAAAGAAGTATTTGATTGTCCTCGATGACTTGTCATCGGAAGCAGAATGGGACGCTGTCAAGACATATTTTACTGGAGCAGCAGGCCAGATCATAGTCACCACAAGGGACAAAAAAATTGCTCAGTATTGTTCTCCGGCGGAGGAAAATCGAGTCGAACATAAACATCTGCCACAAGAGAAAGCACATGCCCTCTTTACGACAAAGGTACGTACTGCTTATTTAACTCGGAAATGTTTATGACCATCACTCCATTCTTTTCTAAGGTATTTTTATTTATAATATCATGTCATGACACAATATTACTTTCTGTGCAAATTAACCTGATACAATCACCATACTTTAATCATAAAATAATTTCTCTTTTAGTTTATTGTCACTAGCTAGATATAGAACCATATATAGCCCATGTTTAGATATGGTATAGTGTTTACGATGTGTCTAAAGATACTTAGGAAGTGCCGCGTCATGGACTGTTGATTAATACAAACACAAGGTATAGAATAAAAAATATTCCCTCTTTTTCAAATTAATTATCATCATGATTTTTTATAAGGTTCACGAACATTCTCTGAATTTCTATTCTCTGAACCTGGACACTAACAACATTCTAAGGGTGCGTTTGGTACGGCTTATAGAAGTGCTTATTGAAACTGCTTATGTTCAATAAACACTTTGAAGTGTCAAATAGCAAAATAAAACTGCTTATGTGTATAAGCACCTATAAGCACTTTACAATTTTGTACTAGCATAAACACTTTGAGTGAAGCAGCAAAACGTAGCTTATAGTGCTTATGTGTGTGAATAAGCAGTTTTGATGGATAAGCATAAGCAGTTTTGTCACACGGGTTGACTGCTTATGTACAATAAGCACTATAAGCAGTTTTGATATAATAAGCACTATAAGCACTTTGTACATAAGCCGTGCCAAACGCACCCTAAGTAAACTAGGATGTAAGGAGTATAATAACTTATGGTACAAGAGTGATAACTTAGTAAATGATTGTAATCACATAGTAGATGGCAGGCGGTCCAATAATATTAACTCATTGCTGTCTCGCTTGAAGATTGACACAGAACTAGCAGGCTCCGTAACGAATTTGGATGGCTATCCATACACTTGCATAGGTAGAGGGGAAAATCCAGTGAATCTGCTTGAAAAAATATAAATGCTTCTTTTACATGTAAATAATGACGAATCGTGTCAGCAAATTTGAATGATTTATGGTCCATTTGCGTAGTTAAGCATCACCAACAACTCCAAATGCACACTTTCAAAAGCTAATATTGTTGGGGAATACACAATAAAACCACTGCTGCAACAATTCCCAATTTATATTCATTAAATTTTCATACTCCCAATAAAATTTGTCGTTTGATTGCCATATTTGGCTCATGTTTAGGGACTTCCAACTTCAAAATATTTTCATAGAGTGAAGCTAGGATCTATGAACAAGTTGATATGCTTAGATTTAGAAGTATTTGGCCATTTGTTTACATGACACTAGGTTTGTGCTTTTTGGTCCACAATCCACAGTACATCACCCAGTGTTCTACATATACAAAACAAAATGTCCTACAAAAAAAAAATTAAAACTGCTGCAGAGAAATTTTCCTATTAGGAACTGTTGGAGAACACTTTTTTCTCCCTCTATTCTAAACTCCCTAGACTAAGCTAGTTTTTTAGATTTATTATTTACATAACTGTTACAAATGCTTAGAGGACAATACTTTAATTTTACTTGAAAATTGTAAACGTATATTTCAAAGTAAAACACAAATCATGTACTACTCCACTCTAAAATTGATATTACCATTGACTTTTTGTGTTACATTTGATTTTCGTCTTATTCAAAATATCAGTTGCAATGAGTAATATAAGTTATGTTACAAATTTCTTAAGTGATAAAACAAATCATAACAAAATGTATGATGAAGTTTTAAATTTTTAATAAGACGAATGTCCAAATGTAAGTCAACAAAGATAACAATTTCAGAACGGATGGAGTAAATATGTAAATCAAGGCTATGCACCTCCATTAACATTTTGTAACTGTAACATTGTTGACAATGGCACCCACCATCTCTTTCACCAATAACTCACCATAGATGCATGCTCTTTCTTCATCAAACTTTCTTCAGCAAACAAATACTACTTCGTTCTAAAATTGTTATCGCTGTTGACTTTTTTGTTACATTTACAATTTATCTTATTTAAATATTTTAAAAACATCATATATTTTGTTGAAACGTGATTTATTTCTAAAAAACTTTAAAAATAACCTATAATTTTGAACATATGAACTAAAATTTTGAATAAGAAGAATTGTCAGACCTTAAAAAAAAGTTAACGATGACAAGAATTTTGGAACGGAGAGAATAGTAATATAAGAGCATATCCAACCGTTTCTTAAATGAGGTTGCTAAATCAAAATTTAGGATGTGACTAGTAAAAATCATTCGTCAACCGTTTCCTAAATGAGGTCGCTAAATTTACCAACTCTCAATCCATAGACTGGAGCTGGCTACAATCTAATTCTCACTCCCAAAAGGATATTTAAACTATTTAGAAAATGATTATTGTAAACTGTTAGAGTGCATGTCTTCTTTTAACTCCTAATAGATATATCAACTCTCTAAAACCAGTCTTTTGACAGTAAAATTATTGAGAACTGTTAGAGATTTGCCTAGTCTTTCCAAGTTAAAAGTGTATAAATAGAAAGCTGGAAGGCATGCTATTTTGCCACATTCTTTATATTTGTGTTAACAAAAAAAAATAACCTTTCTTACCCTCAGTACCTAGGTGTCTACACGAGTAGTTAGGTATCTTTGACCGTACTTTTCTTTGCCGAGAGCGTTAGATTTAAGATGATGGATGCCCGATGTTACCTGCACACTGTGTAAGAAACATCGTTCTGTGTTTGCTGGAATATGAATCCAGCGATAGTATAATAGTTTTGGAATATATTTTTTTGAGACCGTTTTGGAATATATTTAATTTATATTTACGATGAACAGAGAGTAATAAGTATTTGGAGTTCTAAGATAGATACATGGCTTCAGGTATTTAATAAGACGATAGAAGATTTGAACAAGGAATATCCTGATTTGGCCGAAGAAGCAAACTCGATTCTGAAGTGGTGCGGTGGACTTCCGCTTGCAATAGTCACCATAGGCTCCTACCTGGCAGGCAAACCAAGAACTCGCATGGTGTGGCAACAACTGACCGGTCATCTCCGTGCGCAGTTGGATACAAATCCAGATCTCGGGGCAATAAAAAGTGTCGTAAATAGCTGCTACGATGGTTTGCCTTATTACCTCAAGTCCTGTTTTTTGTATCTCTCCATATTTCCTGAGGACTACAATATTAGCCGGAGACGCTTGGTGCGCCGGTGGATTGCAGAAGGTTACTCAAGCGAGGTACATGGAAAGTCTATGGAAGGAATAGCAAACAGATATTTCGGTGAACTTATCGAGAAGAGCATGATTAAACCAACCAATAACTCGGCTCGCAGCAGAAATGAAATGGACTCTTGCCAGGTCCATGATCTCACGCGTGAAATCAGCATCTTGAGGTCAATGGAGGAAAACCTTGTTTTCAGACTGGAAGAGGGTGGACTAAACACTAGAGGCAGAACACGTCACCTCTCTGTGAGCAGCACTTGGAAGGGAGATCGGAGTGAGTTCGAGTCAGTGGAATCATCCAGTATTCGTTCATTGACAGTGTTTGGGAAGTGGCGGCCATTTTTCATTACTGAAAAGATGAGGTGTCTACGTGTCTTGGACTTGGAAGGGACATCAGGTCTGGTTCAGCATCACCTCGAGGATATTGGGAAACTTGTCGTCCTCAAATACCTGTCGTTAAGGGGACATCGAGGTATTATGCACCTGCCAGAATCGTTTGGTAACCTGAGGCAACTCCAGACACTAGACATTTCAGGCACAAGCATAATGGATCTGCCAAGGGCAATCGTCAAGCTTACGGAGCTGCAGTATCTTCGCGCCTGGACGAAACGTGTGGTCGAAGGCGAAGGCGACCTAAACTATTTTTACATTGCAGAAACCTGTGCGGCATGCTGCGCACCTCAGGTCATGAAGCGCCTGCTCGAGTCATCCGAGTCATCCAGTAACTATCTTCGGAGTGATGTTTGCACCTTCTGTTGCTGCCTCATGTTCCCTTCTATGAAAAGGCGACTGACGGAACCAGGAGTCGTGGTGCCCAAAGGGATCAGGAGACTGGAAGCCTTGGAGACCCTTGGTGGTGTAAATATCCAGAGGGACACAGCCATCCTACGGGACATAGCAAGGCTCACCAAGCTTCGCAAGTTATCAGTGACCGGCATCAACAAGGACAACTGTCAACAGTTTTGTTCCGCCCTTGCTCGCCTCAGCAATCTAGAGTCCTTATTGGTGCGGTCAGATTCAGCGCAGAGCCTCAAGCTCGGTGCTGACCTCACCCCCGGAAAGCCTGCAGAGCCTCAAGCTGGTTTGCACTCTGGATGAATTACCGGGATGGGTTAATCAGCTAAAGAATCTCGAGAAGTTGAAGCTGAAGTCAACTAAACTCAAGTTGGATGACACCATCAAGGCCCTTGGCGAGCTGAAAAAGCTTAAGATTCTGCGGTTGTTGAGGGACTCATTCCAGGGTCATCTCAAGTTGCAATTTAGTAAGAATTCATTTGAGTGTCTCAAGGTGCTGGAACTAGATACCCTTGGTAACCTTACATCGGTCAAGTTCGAAAACGGAGCAGCGCAAGCCCAGAACGCTCCTGATAGTCAGGCCAGTAAACTGGAGTTTCAAAACACAGCAACCCCTAAGCTTGAGTTCCTGCAGTATCGTGATCGTCTAGACAGAGGAGTAAATCCTACGTTGTTTTCTGGGTTAGAGTCTCTGCCAAGCCTCAGGGAATTTGTGCTGCCGAATGACGATAAATACAAAGGGGATTTCATGAAGGCCGTGCAGGAACAGCTTGACAGAAGCATTATTCAAAAACCAAAACCGGTTTTGAATATTTGCTGAGGGGTTTCCTTGCTTGTTGTTTCCATCATGCATATCTTGCCAACTGATTGCGTGTTAGTTTACATTTGTCTCCCTCGTGTGTTTTCTTTCAAATCAATTAATTAGAGAAACTTCAAGGTTCTAATCTTGTGCCAGCGTTTTGATGCTCAGTTGGCTCAATACATATGTATATACTGTGAAAAGAAATACTATTTGCCCAATCTTATTCAATTATCATGGTGGAATGGATCTTTCCTTCGTCTGTATTTCTCATGTGCACTTTTAAGTTACTAAGCTCTAACCAGTTGCACCCAAAAATCTAATCTGATGGCCAAAAAGTATGCAATTAACTTATGGTTCAACAGTCCCTCACATGCAGCTCTTGTGGACGCAAACGTGGAAATAAGAGCAGCGCGACCAAAATTGCAGTCGTGGGGACTTGAACTCTCATGACCTTTGGCTCCGATAACATGTTAAGTTACTATGCACTAACAATTGCATCTAAAAACCTAAGTTAATAGAGAAATATGTGCAATTCACTTATGGTTCAACATTAAGTATACTTGTAGTGTTAATACAAACACCACCATGAGTCTCTCTCACGATTTTCATAAACATAAATTATGTCATCACTCCACTTCCAATAGTACGGAACCTCGTCACTAGATTGATCTATGAAATTTTAAAGACTGTTGCGTAGGTTCAATTTCATAGATCATCGGAGGACTTAGAATTGTTATATGGCGTAATAGTCAACTTTGTCCCCGACTATCGTCCAAAGCTCAATTTCATCCCTCGACTTTTAAAATATCCAATTTAGTCTCCGAACTTTGGTCGGCAGGTTCAATTTCATCCTCGTCCTACGTGGCATGCCACGTCAGCATTGAGTTGAATTTCAAATTTCAAATTAGATTTTTGCTCAATTGTAACTCTATTTTAAAATATGTTTAAACCATTATATTTATTTTAACATAGTACTTCGTTGTATTTGTTATTTTAACATTTTATATACCACTTCAACATTTTAATAAAACATGAGGGGTTGTGCCTATAAAATAAGTTACAATTATAAAATATGTTCAAACATAGTTTTGATATAATACATTTGAATTGCTGAATTTAAAAATTCAAAAGGTACAAAAATAGATATCAAGTCGGATATCTTTTTGTTAAATTAATTATAGCACAATGATTCAAACGGATTTAAAAACGAGTTCTGATTTAAGAGGAAAATCAATTTGAAATTTGGAATTCAACTCAAATGTGACATGACATCCATGTCATGCCACATGGACATCCACATCGGATAATGGATGTGTTAGGTTTAGTCCCACATCGGATATAGATGATGGAGGAGTCCAACTAAGTTGGAGGGATCCTCATCTAACAGAGTTAGTCTTTTGGGTTGAGGTGGCAGGACCTTAGTTGGAGCTTCGGTTGGGCCTATGGTTCGGTAGGCCCAATATGACCCGGGCCGGCGGCAGGGAGGCTCGTAGTCGCGACGAGTCGGACCACACTCTAACAAGTGGTATCGAGCCATTGTCGAAAACCGGAAACATCTCGGAGACCTCACACGGATATCGGGTCGTCGCATTAGATCTCCTAGCCACACGGTTATCTGGGCGTCGGAGAAGTTTCCACCCGGGTGTGAAGGGAAAATGGGGTCACCCGATGTGTGATGGATGAGATTGTTAAGTTAAGTCCCACATCGGATATAGATGATGGGCGAGTCCAACTAATAAGGTGGGGGGGGGGGGACCTCACCTAACAAAGTCTTTTGGATTGAGGTGGCTCAAGACCTTAGTTAGAGCTCCAGCTTGGACCTATGGTTCGGTAGGCCCAATATGACCTAGGTCGACGACAGAGGCTCGTAGTCGCGACGAGCCGGGCCGCACTCTAACATAATGAATCTGAAACAACTAACTAAAGTTGATGGACTAAATTGGACCTTTTGAAACTTGAGGAACGAAATTAGGCTTTGCATCATAGTTAAGGGATGAACTTGAGTATTATGCCTTGTTATATTAAGATACCTTTTCCTTTGTTTACATTTAATATGTGCTAATGTAATGATCCGTGATTAAAGATACGAACCAAAAGTACTTAAATGTTGATAAAATGACTTAAGTATCGAGGACAAGAATATAATTTCATATGTTGATAAATCCGGACGACTAAATGTTTTAGAAAATAGTGATATTTTCTAATCGTGTTCTTTCCTTAAAATTTACTTGGCTAACATTCACGTAGAGTCAATACAATATGGAAGGTAAAGGAATGTCTCGATAAACCCTTGATTTCTATTTACATTATAATACTCAAATTTACTCTATCTTTTCCTCGCCAAACGGTTGCTCAAGTTCTTTATAAATTACATGTTTCTCAAATAACTACTTTATGTATTCAAATTTTACAAGTCACACTCTGAAAATATTATTGACCTGCACAACTTAATCCGGATCCAACCATTCAAAATCATGGCCCATTGGTCAAAAAGTTACATCAAGATCCCTCCCTCCCCCTCTGTTTCTTACACATCTCTATCTCTCACCCTCCCACCCAAGCTGAGGAGCCCCAAGGCCGGATTGTCAGCCAAATGGATATCATGGATCGGACAAGTTTTAACTTCAGAAACATCCTCAATACTGCTAAATAGAGTGCCCAGCAAAGTTATAAGTGTAAATGATGAGCAAGATAGGGTGAACACCTTCTGTTTGTGTTAGCTGCAGACCTCCTCCAATCCATCATTAATGAAGCTACTGCTAGAAAATTGCTTCTGCACCCTATTGATGAGTTATTTCCAGGATACTTCCTATCCATTCCGTATGTAGATGATACTTTTATTATCATGCAAGGGAATGCCAGACAACTTTTAGTCCTGAAAAGTTTGCTGAGAACTTTTGTTTATTCAACAGGATTACATGTCAGCTACGATAAATCTTTCCTAGTGTCTATTAACATTAATGAGGATAGGACTTGGCATATAGCTCAAACTTTGGGTTGTCAGGTAGGCTCTATGGCTTTCACATACCTCAGACTACTTGGCACCACTAAACCACCAATGGATGCTTTCCTGCTAATAGTCACAAGAATTGAGAAAAGGGTAATGAGGCTCAGCAAACTTCTGACCTACTCTGGAAGATTATTGATGGTCAATTCAGTCTATCAGCACTACCAACCTTCTTCATGTGCACTTTGAAAATCCCAACTACAATTATTAAACAAATTGACAAGTATAGGAAATATGAGCTTTGGGATGGTGGGGATATCAATAGAAGGGGTTCTTGTTTGGTGTAGCAGTCATGTCGACCAAAAGATCAAGGTAGCCTAGGTATAATAAACCTTAGAGCTCACAATAAAGCACTGCTTCTAACATTCCTGCATAAATTTTACAACCACCATGATTTCCCACGGGTTCAATTGGCTTGGCAAAAGCTCTACAGTAGGCCCACCCCACCTCACATATTTTCACCAAAAGGGTCCTTTTGGTGAAAATCCGTCATCATACTAGCAAATCATTTCTTCACAGTGGCTTCTTGTTGTGTTAAAAGGGGAACTATAGTCAACTTCTGGTATGGTACTTGGGATCTAGGAGTTATCAAATGAAGTATCCAGAGCTACACTCTTATGCTCTAAAACCAAATATATATGTACAAGCTTTCCTCCAGGAAGACATAGAAAACATGTTGGGGTTGCCCCTGCTGCAAAAGCATGCTTAAGTTTTTCTTCTGGGTGATTCTAAGAGACCAAATTAACACAAGGAATTTGCTGGGGGGGGGGGGGGGGATAGACACTTGGATAGCTACAATTGTGCCCTTTGTCTTAATCAAGTGGAAGAAACTTTGACACGTCTTTTCTTTGTCTGTTCCTTCAGTTAGAGATGTTGGAGTTGGCTAGGAATTTAGTGGAATACCCAACGAGATCCTGGCCTAATGTTGTCACAGGCTAGAAGTGACTTCAATTCAAAAATCTTCAAAGAAATATTGATTGTTGGGTGTTGGACAATTTTGTGTCACATGAACCGCATCATCTTTGATATGCTGGATTGTGCTTTAACAGGTGGAAGCAATGCTTCAAGGAGGATTTTTCTCAGGTGGCTATGAGAGCTAAGCTGGTAGTAAAGCAATTAGTGGAATCCTTTATATGTAATCTTGTTTAACCTTCTCTGTTTGCTTTCCTTTTTTTCAGCCTACGGATGGGTAGTAAATTTTCTCCTTTATTTAACGAAAAAAATTGGTAAGACTCTTCCCTACTAGCTTCGATCAAAAAGAATACCGTTGACACCATATAGTTGCTACAAATCAAATACCTGTCGTTCCCCCTTGTGATTGAAACTCACAAATCACATAACACTACTGCTGCGTCTTCTTGTCCAACAAGACAATGATAGCATGGATCCTCAAACAGCTTCTACGGCGCTCGTGAACCAAGCAACCACCAGCAGCAGCAGTGCTGATGAGCTTCTAGTGTCAGCTTGCAGCACAACTTGTCCCCCTGTGTCCACTGGTTTTGTGAAGGAGACATGATATTTTTAGTAACTACCAGCCTAGTATCAGTAAGAGATAGATGTTGTAGGTTACCTGTACATTTTTGCCAAGTTGTGATTCGTTACACATGTAAGTATATTTTTATTTCTAGAAAAAATGTAAGTATAGATTTAGTTAAGTTATATTTTTCATGGATTGAACACCATATTTAGGTATTTACAAGTTCCCTTACATAATAGAATGGTTAATTGTGATGTTACTACCAACAATTTATTTGTATTTGATGTAGTGTGTTTAGATTGCATCCACTGCCTAAAGAGTGTACCTGTATTAAGAAGCATCGAAGTAGTAAGGGTGTGTTCGTTTCCTATGGTCTAAACTTTATAGCTATCACATCAAAAAGAATCTTACTATTTAGGAGTACTAAATAAAATTTAATTACAAAATAAATTATAGGCCCCTAGACTAATTCACAAGACGAATCTAATGAGATTAATTAAGTCATGATTAGAAGACGGTTACTGTAGCATCACTTTAGCAAAATATAGATTAATTAAGCTTGTGACATCCCCTCCGGGACACCCAGGAATCGGAACAGAGGGACACTCGACGCAGCGAGTTACAATAGTGTATCATCTCATACAAGCCAGAATATATACATCATGGTATAATACAACCAGGTTTTCGAAATACCAACATCGGTGCAGCGGAAATATAAACATTATTGAAGTTTAACAACCTACGAATATTGCAGCGAAAACTTGTACTTTGAACAACAAAACACTATTAGACGATCAACGTGATGCATCGAGCCCTTCGTACATCACGGTCCTTTCTCTTCACGTCGTCGGGATCCATTCCCACTGGAGGGAACCACCCTCGGGATACTCCACTTCCGGAAACTACCGTCCAAGTCGTGGAGGTACGACTCAGGTCCCGAAAAGCATAACGAACAAACCCTGAGTATTCTAATACTCAGCAAGTCCGACCCGTCAACATGGCACGCTAAGGCCGACGCCTAGTATGCAAAGGCTTTCCGGCTGTGGGGTTTACTCCTTTGCGAAAACAGCTTTAGAGGTTGAGTCCTTACTTTCAGTATTTTAGCTCACGTTAAGTTCATTAACCTCTAGGTTTGCAGACTATCACTATTGCAATCAAGTTTGCAGGAAAAGATAATTCCAAACAACAATCCTTTCATTCCTCTTCCTTCATCTTTCACTTGATTAACTACGATGTGACACGGTGAACAAGCTGTACTCATTACTGCGAGGGACAGCGATTCGAATCGATTTCACCAGCTGGGAAAACCCGTTTACACGGCGTATACGCACCCCGTTGGTCGTATACGACAACCTTTCACGCTAATTCCTGGCGAGTGGCCGGGTTAGTCTCCCATCCGCCCGAGAACCCGGGGACCCCACGCGATACCCGTCCTCGACGTTATCCGTGAGCGACCACCCATTCCTCTCCCTCCGAGACATGAGGCCTCACCTCATTCTCCAGCCAATTAGGGGATGGGCTACGTCCAACCGTCGTGGCAATTAGGTTACATCGGCTTCCCGGCCCCATAAACACCGGTATGTAAATCGGTACGTTCAAATACTTGCTCAGCAGGGCCAACAACGGTACGGTCCTTGACCGACACGGACGGGGCTACCACCTTGCAAGACCTCGTCTTTGCCCTTTCTCCTACAGGGCCCGTCCGGTCTCCATTTCATTTTCATCTTCATCTTTAACTTCAACTTGAACGACAACAAACAACTTAAAGCCTCCATGCTTTAAGATCGGACCGTACTCAGCTCGCGAGTGTGCTCGAGCACCACTCGACTTCTACCGTAGCCCTGTGAATTAAGCGTAGCAGACTATCGGGATACAAACCAACATGGGATAAACAGGTAACATAGGAATTCTACTCATGTATCTAGGGTGTCAAGCAATTCCCGAAACCTAATGCACAATCACGACACAATTATCGTGATAAAAGAAAAGACTTTAAAACATAGGTGGGATGCACCGGAGCTTGCCTTGATTCGAGTCGGGGTTAGCTTCTCGAGGGCTGGTCGACTTCGAAGCTTCCGTCTCCTTTCTCGACCTCGGACGGAAACTCGATCACGCCGAACCTAGGTCGACCAACAATACGTCGCGAATCACAACCATGCATGCATGAATGGATATGACATGATGTGTAAGGGTTTTATTATCCAAGGTCGTCAATTAGCCATTAATCATTACTTAAGTTCATTACTTTGCACTTAGCAATTAACAATTATTCATGTGCGTTAAGCAATAAGTAACAATTGATCATGCTCATTAATTATTGCTTAACCAAGGTCATTACTTACAAATTAATCATTAATCATGTTCATTAATTAATGATTAACCAGGTTCATCCATTAATAATTAATCATGCTTTTAAACAACAATAATAAGTACTTAACGACATGTGATGACACTTAAGTTATTAATTTGGGATCACATGAAATGACGGTGTTTATGTTTAATTTTGGAAAACTAACTTAACAAAAACTTTCGTCTGCAGTATCTCTAATTTTTAAAGAAATTTATTTTTCAAAATCAAACTATAATTAGCATAAAATAATAGGTCACATTAACTAAAGAAAGGTACTTAATTAAACTATGAAATTATAATTTCTCAAAATAGGTATTTGAATACATAAATAAATAGAGAATAATTTTAGGAGTCTAATGAACTTTGTTTGACATTTTTTTGATTTTTCCTGAATTTTCTACGAATATTTGAAGTTTGAAACAATTCGGAATTGAATAAATTTGGAAAAAAGATTGAAAGGCGATCGGGCCAAAAGTGGCCAGGCCCAGCAGCACTCGTTGCGGCCCAGCGGCTTGATCCGGCCCAGCAGGCCCGCGCGCAGCCCGGACCGCGCCGCAGGCGCGCGTCCATGGCCGCGGCGGCCGGAGGTGGCGACGCCACGCCGGAGCGGCGTCGGAGTAGGTGAGATGGGTGGTGCCTTGGCTGCGGGGACTCGGTGCAACGCGGGCGTTCACGGGATGGGGTCCCGGGTGGCGGAGGCGGCGGGAAGTGCGCCGGCGGCGAGATGCGGCTCCATCGGAAGTCCGGCGAGGTCGCACGCGGCCTACGGTGCACCAAACTTCCGCCCGCTTCTTCCTACGGCATCACGGGAGGATGAACTTCAACGGCATCATCACGGTCAACGTCGCAGGTGGCCGGAAACCGACGTTCACCGTGGAGGCATAGGCGGCGGCACAAAAACTCAAGAACTTGGTTAAATTCCGGCGGACCATGGAAGATAAGGGGGAGTAAGCTACTAAGGAATAGAGGAAGAAGTTGCCTAGCCATGGGACACAGAAGAAGGAGGATTCGCTCACCGTGGGGGACGAATCGGGATCGCGGCCGGGGACGTCGGGGGTTGCCGGTGGTGGAGAAATGGCTTCGATCTCCGATGCTAGGGCAGCTCATCGGAAACGGAGACCATGTGAGGCTCCAGCACGACCGTGCGGAGCGGCCGGTGGTGGTGGTTCGTCGAGAGATGGCCGGAGGCGGCCGGGCGGCGGGGAACCGGGAGAGGCGCGGTTGTGTCCGTGTGGGAGAGAGGAGATGTGAGCACCGGCCCTGGCTTTTATCTCCAAGCTGCAGAGGGGTGAGGCGGTGGAGGAGCCCTGCGTGGCGCCGGCTGCGGAGGGCGCGCGGCCAGTGCCGGCCGGCGCGGCGTGGAGGAAGGCGGTGCGGGAGGGAAAGAGAGGAAGAAGAAATTGGTTTTGTCTGCTTCGGTCGTTTTTCATAAAACCCCTTCGTCTTTGACTTAATTAAAAATCGCATTTCTAGCACTCGAAAAATTCTACGAAAAATATAGGGACGGAAATGAAAACATTTTAAGAACTTTTCTTTTTAGGTCCAGGTCAAGATTCCAAATGGTTTTTTTTTTAATTAAAAATTCCAAGATAAATAAATAAAAGAAGTTTTGTTTATTTCTTGCAAATATTTTCACAAAGCAAAATAATTTCAGAGTACTTTTATAATTCTTTATTTAGCATGTTTAAGAAATAGAAAATGTTAAACACATTATTTTCTCTTTTATTTAAATTCTTTTTAAGCCTTTCCTTTAATCTTTAACTAGTTTGATATTTTATGTGTATTTTCTCTAGCAAAATTCAATATTTTCACAATGCACAAGATGATATGCTTGATGAATGACATGAACATGCACTTTTGTATTTAGGGTTGTTACAGCCCTCCCCCTTACAGGAATCTCGTCCCGAGATTCACGATTGGAGCGACTAGACGATAGTGCTAAAGAACTCGGGGTAGTTGGATCGGAGAAACTCTTCTTGTTCCCAAGTAGCTTCGACTTCCGAGTGATTACTCCACTGAACCTTGTAGAACTTGATGGTCCGATGTCGAGTCACTCGATCTTTGGTGTCGAGAACTTTGACCGGACGTTCGTCATACGTCAAGTCTGGTTGTAACTCGTTCCACTTCAGTTGTCGGTATATCCACCGGCGGTTTCAAACACTTCTTCGGTTGAGATACGTGGAATATGTTGTGTATACCCGATAAGTGTGTCGGCAACTCCAAACGATACGCTACGGATCCACATCTTTCCAGGATTGGAAAAGGTCCGATGTATCGTGGTGCTAACTTGCCCTTGATTCCAAACATTTGAACACCTTTGGTAGGAGATACTCACAGATAAACTTGATCTCCAACCTTGAATACCAACTCTCGACGTCTTTTATCGGCATAACCGATCCGTCGAGATTTAGCTCTCTTGAGATTTTGTTGGATGAGACGTACTTGTTCTTCGAGCATCCTTCACTAAATCCGGTCCAAATATTACTCTTTCTCCGCTTTCGGACCGGTTCAGAGGTGTGCGACAACTACGTCCATACAGAGCTTGAAATGGTGACATTCCGGCACTCTCTTGATAACTGTTGTTGTATGAGAACTCCGCAGCGGTAAACATTTCTCCCAATCTTTACCGTAGGTCAAAACACATGCTCGAAGCATATCCTCGAGATATTGATTAATTCTTTCTGTTTGTCCATCCGTTTGGGGATGATATGCTGAGCTTCGAATTAACTTCGTTCCCAATGATTCATGCAATTGTTCCTAGAATCTAGAGACAAATTGAGCTCCTCGATCCGAGATGATGGTCTTGGGTACTCCATGCAAACATAGGATACGTGAAATATATAGATCTGCATATTGCTTAGTCTTGTAGTTGGTATGTACCGGCATAAAATGAGCTGACTTGGTCAATCTGTCAACTATGACCCGGATAGAGTCGTGCTTCCGTGGAGTCATCGGTAATCTAACAATAAAGTCCATGCTGATATCTTCCCATTTCCATTCAGGTATACTCGGAGGTTGAAGTGGACCTGCTTGCTTCAAATGCTCTGCTTTGACACGTCGACATGTATCACACTCGTTGACGTACCTTGCTATCTCTCGCTTCATTCTTGTCCACCGAATCTCTTCTTCGAGTCTTGATACATCTTGTTGGTTCCAGGATGAATAGAATACTTGGACGTATGGGCTTCATCCATTATCTTCTTGCGAAGTTCCAAGTTCTTAGGCACTACTAGCCTATTCTTGAACCGAGATAACACCTTCGTCATCTATTTGGAAACACTTGACTTCACCCTTCCGGAGTCGTCTTCGATGTGTTCCATACCAAGCATCCTTCTGTTGAGCTGCTACCACTTCTTCACGAATGGTAGGAATAAAAGCCAAGTTGGTCAAAGCTCCATACGGAAGAATCCGAAGATTAGGCTCATCACTTTCGGGTGGAGGTGCTTGAATCAAGAGTTGCGCCGTGAGATTATTGCAATGAACCTTGCGACTTAAAGCATCGGCTACCACGTTTGCCTTACCTGGATGGTAGTGAATCTCCAACTCATAATCTTTGATTAACTCTAACCATCTTCGTTGACGCATGTTTAGATCCGCTTGAGTGAAGATGTACTTGAGACTCTTGTGGTCTCGTGTATAGATGTACTAAATTTCCCAAGAGATAATGTCTCCGACTTTTCAATGCTAGAACGACAGCTGCTAACTCCGGATCATGTGTGGGATAGTGTTCCTCGGAAACGGAGACCATGTGAGGCTCCAGCACGACCGTGCGGAGCGGCCGAGTGGTGGTGGTTCGTCGAGAGATGGCCGGAGGCGGCCGGCGGCGGGGAACCGGGAGAGGCGCGGTTGTGTCCGTGTGGGAGAGAGGAGATGTGAGCACCGGCCCCGGCTTTTATCTCCAACTGCAGAGGGGTGAGGCGGTGGAGGGAGCCCTGCGTGGCGCCGGCCTGCGGAGGGCGCGCGGCCAGTGCCGGCCAGCGCGGCGTGGAGGAAGGCGGTGCGGGAGGGAAAGAGAGGAAGAAGAAATTGGTTTTGCTGCTTCGGTCGTTTTGCATAAAACCCCTTCGTCTTTGACTTAATTAAAAATCGCATTTCTAGCACTCGAAAAATTCTACGAAAAATATAAGGACGGAAATGAAAACATTTTAAGAACTTTTCTTTTTAGGTCCAGGTTAAGATTCCAAATGGTTTTTTTTTTGAATTAAAAATTCCAAGATAAATAAATAAAAGAAGTTTTGTTTATTTCTTGCAAATATTTTCACAAAGCAAAATAATTTCAGAGTACTTTTATAATTCTTTATTTAGCATGTTTAAGAAATAGAAAATGTTAAACACATTATTTTCTCTTTTATTTAAATTCTTTTTAAGCCTTTCCTTTAATCTTTAACTAGTTTGATATTTTATGTGTATTTTCTCTAGCAAAATTCAATATTTTCACAATGCATAAGATGATATGCTGATGAATGACATGAACATGCACTTTTGTATTTAGGGTTGTTACAAAGCTCATTAGATTCATCTCAAAAATTAGCACCAATCTGTCAAAAGGGTTTTGTCATTAAATTGATCGAAATATTGATTCTCTTTGATGTGACAGTGCTAAATTTTAGAGGGTAGGAAACGAACAGAACCTTAAGTGTTAATATAGCAAGGCGACGTGTATATTTACTCATTTCATAATACAACTAATAATGGTTTTTGAACAATAGTAGATATAAATCTTATTTGCTTACCTATATATTTATCTTTGTGTCATGATACTCATCTTTGTGCTCAACTAGAAAGAGATGTGGCAGTGGCTTGGAAAAGTCCAAGATCTAACTGAGATGCGTCCTGGTTTTAGAAATGGAATCGTGTAATTGTTTGTACCCTACACTCACCATGATTTAAGGCATCGTATAAAAAATGATAACTTTTCTGATGAAATGTGTGGTTCAAATGATGATCTTGTTCTGAGTTAGTCCAATGTATATATCGGAAGTCTATGTCAGGTTTGAGACATGTTACCAAATAAGGCAAATGTGCGGTTAGTGGAAGAGCCCGGTTTGGTTGGCTCTTCCTGGAGTTTGAAGGATTGCTGTACTCGCCTCCGGAAAACCTCCGGAGCTTCAAGCTGGAAGGCAATCTGATCCAATACCTGGATGGGTCCTTTTGTGGTGAAAGAGCCGTTTAGACTCGCTTTCAATATAAGCGGGAATATCTTTTCTTTTTTAAAAAAAAAGAGCCGTTTAGAATACTGCCTGCCGCCACCCAAGTTGCTATAAATCAAATACCTCTCGTCCCCTGTTGTGATCGAAACTCACAAATCAGGTCACACTAGACACTACTACTTGTCTTCTTGTCCAATCAGACATTGATAGCATGGCTCCTCAAACACCTTCTACGCCGCTCGTGAACCAGGCCGCCGCCGCCACCACCACCAACAGCGCTGATGAGCTTCTGCAGGCCCAGGCAGAGCTATTGTGCCACGGCTTAGGCTACCTCAAATCCATCGCGCTGCAATGCGCCATCAAGCTCGGAATCCCCACCGCCATCCATCGCTGCGGCGGCGCCGCCTCCCTGCCGGAGTTGCACGCGTCTCTCCCGGTCCCGGCAAGCAAACGGCCTTGCTTGTCCCGCGTTCTGAAGCTGCTTGCCGCGTCGGGAATATTCCGGGAGCGGGAGGCCGGCGTGTACTGCCTCACCCCGGTCTCCCGCCTCCTCGTTGAAGACGATGCCACTGGCAGCGGCCACGCATCATGCCAATCTCCGTTCGCGCTCCTCTGCAGCACGCCGTTCCACTTCGGGGCATCGCAACACATCGCTGAGTGGCTCGTCGCGGGGAACGAGGACAACAATGGCGCGGCGGCGGCCGCCGCGGAGACGCCGCTAATGATGGCCTACGGCATGAGGTTCTACGACCTCGTGGGGCGCGACACGGAGTTCGGCGCGCTGTTCAATGAGGCCATGAGCGCAGATAGCCGGTTCATGGCGGAAATCCTCGTGCGCGAGTGCGGCGAGGTGTTTGCCGGGGCAGCGTCTCTCGTCGATGTCGGCGGCGGGGACGGCACGACGGCCAAGGCCATTGCAAAGGCCTTTCCGCATGTCATGAGGTGTTCCGTGTTGGAGCTTCCCCAAGTGGTGGAGCGCGTGCCGCCGGTTCATGGCACGGTTGAGTTCGTCGCAGGAGACATGATGGAATTCATCCCTCCAGCTGACGTCGTGCTACTCAAGGTATGAATGATAATAAACCTTACTTGTTGTGATATGCATATAGCTTACTAGCAGTGTCACTGATGCTGAGTCGTTACACAGTTTGTGCTGCATAACTGGAGTGACGAGGATTGTGTTACAATCTTAAGCCGAGCCAAGGAAGCGATTTCTACCCAGGAACCAAAAGGAAAGGTGGTGATCATAGATACGGTGATTGGGTCGGCGTCCAAAAAGACATTATTTGAAGGTCAACTTTTGCTGGATCTATGCATGATGATGTTAACGACAGGCGAAGCGCGAGACGAGGGGAAATGGCACAGGATGTTACTGGATGCAGGGTTTACTCGGTACAAGATTAGTCCCGTCTTAGGATGCCGATCACTGATCGAGGTCTACCCGTAGATGGCTGGCATGCACACAGTACGTAGTGCCCTAGTGCTTGTGCAAGAGTGAAGGCCACAAATCGTTCCTTTTGTGGTGCTTGACCGTAGCCTCTTCTAATAATGCAAAGCAAATACAAAAATTGTTGTCGTCATTGACTTTTTCGTGACGTTTGACCGTTCAGTCGTATTAAAAAAATCAATACAAAAAGGTTATATGCTATATTTCAAATTTATTTAGCGGTAAAACACATTTCAACAAAATATATGATATCTCTTAAACTTTTTTGAATAAGATAAATGTTCAAACATAACGAAAAAATCAACGGCGATAACAATTTAGTAAGGGAGTAGTTACAATCTTTAGTTCTCAAATATTTTGCTCTTCTATGTGGTAAAAGTCTATTTATTATAGTTACCATTATCATCCTCATTAACTAATATAACGGTTCCTCTTTCACGTTATAGAAAACACACCTTCATGTAAAGTAGATTGCCTAAACTTCTCTATGTACATCGGGTCCTGTGTGCTCAGCACACAAAGAATGATACTTTTACTGTACTATTTAACACTATTGTGAGCATTAAAAAAGGCAACGTATCCTATGAAAATCAGGTTCGTGTGAAAACTATGAGAACTCTAATCGGACCACATGATCTTGATCCAATGCGGCGCATGAATTTAGGTGGGAGGGAGAATTTGCAAAATCACCTAGTTTTGCAAATTCCCCGTCCCACCTCTCCTTATGCGCCCTTAGATCAAGATCATGTGATCCAGATTGAAGTCCTCATAGTTCTCACACGAACCCTATTCTCATAGGATACGTTGTCCTAAAAAATATTAGAGCATCTCAAAGATCTCCCCATAAAATAGATCTCAAAAATCTCTTTTTGGGAGCAGCCTAAAAAATAATGGGGTCAAATTTTCTCTCCTCCTCCAGGAGGTCTCCCTAAAAATGGATCAATAATGCATCCGATAGGGCTACATCGAGATTTTTCTATTCTACCACTCTATACAGTGGGCTTCCCCTTATACCATGACAACCTGGGCTTCTCCCTTTTACTATCAAACAGTTATTCTCTTCCTTCCTTTACCATTGTTTAGTATTTGATCATCTTTAACTCTATTAAGGCATGTAAAAAGACAGAAATACCCTCACATGTCTCTCTCGCACATAAAGTCATTTTACATCACTTTTTGAGACAAAAAAATTCTAAAAATTAAAAAATGTCATACGTAAGGCAAAAATTAATGAAATAACAGAAAACAAAACACCCATATTCATGTCAGTTTTTATTTTTTCTGTTATTTTGAGGAATTTTTAGCTTACGTACAGCATTTTTTTATTTTCTGAATTTTTCTGTCTCAAAAAACGGCGTAAAATAACTTTGTGTGTGTGAGATAGATGTGAGGATATTTCTGTCTTTTTACATGTCTTGATAGAGGTAAAAATGGTTAAATACTAAGCAATGATAAAAGAAGGAAGAGAATAAATGTTTGATGGTAAAAGGGGAGGTCTCATGTTGTCATGGTATAAGGCGGAAGCCCGCTGTGTAGAATGGTGGAATAGAAAAATCTCGGCTACATCAGCATTTACGGTCACAACAACATAGTTCCCTTGTAAATAGAAGGATTTGAAGCCTCGACTTTTTCTGTTTCTAGCTACAAATGAGGTAATTTTAGGGGGAAGAATAAATTTGTGAGTTGTTTTGGAAAACTATTGGAGATCATTTTCTAGATTAAACCTTAACAACTAATTTGATTTAGGGAAGATTTATGAGGCTCTCTTAATATGGGCACCTTGGCATTGTTAAGGAAAATATGTGTGTATCCTCTTGCTACCCTGCGTGGCTTGCTCCATATGACGTCCATATTATTTCACTTATCCAAAATGCAAATGCACAATGCAGATTTGACGGCACTAATGTGCACGCTGGGTTGCGTGGATTGCCAGGCTTCGAATTTTGGAATGAACTTCGAGGTTTTCTTTAAAGTATGGTTGCTCTGTAGGTTTCAGAATTTTTGGGAAAGGTTGCTAGTGATTAATCATAGCCTGATGCGATCCTAACTATGTTCAGGCTCCCATGTGGAACGCAAAATTTATCATGGACTTCCTGCTTCTGACGATGCTCGGGCTTGTTAATTATTTCCACAAGTACAGTGAGGGGTTTGACGGGGATTCTCTTCTAACTTGCAAAGTCTTCGAAGTTACTAACCCCACGTCCCTTGTTGCCGACATCACCATTAAATATTTCCTAGAGGAAGCAACTCTTCCTGGTTTGTTCCCTTCCAGTTCTCGAACTCCCACCTCAACTGTCCACAATCTCAACTGCTCCGATTCCATGGTTTAACTTATCGTTCTTACCGATGATATCGCCGGGTCTTGAGAACGTCGTTACCGTGGTTACCGATCTGTAAACAGCACAAATGTCGAATTTGAAAAGTTTGAAACCAAAAACGGTTTTTTGAGCGGTTACCGAGCGGTAAGTGCAGTAAACCACTTCGGCAAGTGCGGTAAACCGCCAGAGAAAACAGAAAATCAACATAAAACTGTAAAAATGGAAAATAGAACATAAAAGGCACAAAAAATCGACATGAGCTTTGCATAATGTTGACATCAATGTCCTCAGATATTAAGCACATATAATTTAGATAGCAGTTATGTAAACCTGCAAGACATATAATCCATACTACCTCTATCCCAATGAAATTGTCATTCTCGCTTCCCAAGAAGTCAAACCTTTTTAACTTTGACAAAAATATATGAAAAATTACAAATATTTATTGAATATAATTAGTATCATTAGATAGATAATTGAATCTACTTTCATAATCAACTTATTTAGAGATAAAAATATTATTAATATTTTCTACAAATCTAGTCAAAGTTTAGAAAGTTTGACTAGCACTGATACCATAGCGACACTTTCAATAGGACGAAGGGAGTACTACATATGGTTCAAATAAATTGTCTATTACAACACATAGTTTTTAAACAAATAACGATACAAGCTAGAATATATTATGCATATTACACTGAAGACCATGGTGATTGCATCCAATTGGCGTATTCATCCATCGATATGAGCGTAATCCTATGAGTAGCCAATAGTTGTGCCTTGTATTGTTTTCAAGTAAGACCCGTCCATTGGGAAGTGGTCTGTCACTTCTCAAAATACATATTGTATAATTGGATAAGATTTTTTGTTTTTTTAATTTATTTTCTCCTTTTTTTACTTTTCTCATTTTTTTACCCCTCAAATTTATGAATTTTCGCTACATCATTTCACCAAAATTCATCATATAACATCTATTCTTTTTATGAATTTTTACATCAAATGCCGGTAACCGGCTGTCCACTATTACCGGACCGGCTCGGTAACCGGCGTGTTACCTACTGGTAATTTCAACCATGTCTCCAAACGCAGTCTCGGCGACGTCGATCCTGCTGACAACAGTCTCGACATGTTCGACAAAACGCCCGGGCGGGATCGGGATGCCATCTCCTCCAACGGCTCAATGCCACCATGGTTGGCATCCAGTTTCATTGACCGCTCCTGGAAGCAAGAGTATAGAACAAAAAGTAAATGAGACTGCAGTAGGCGTTCTGTACGGTTGCTATTGCTATGCAATGGTACTGCAGCAATCGACGTCAGCATCCATTCCCAGAATTGTTCCCGCTCATGAACGCATTTTGGCTGGCATAGTCATTAAGTAAACAGATCTAGCGCATCCTAAAAGCTAGCTGCCATTCCAGGATCATCCAACATCCCAACCTTCCGCGTCGATGCATCATTCAGAATTTCAAGACATACATGATTGGTATATGCAACATAAGAGAACTTGTAAAGCACGTGGTAAGTAACACTGGCAAAATACTGCACAACGAGAAAGCCATCATTGACGAGTCAGCCACAATCCCCGCAAGTAAGAGGAACAATCACGCTGGGAGGTGTAGGGCAAACAAGAGATCATGGAAAACCACGGCGCTCATGCATCATTCTGAATTTTGTATAAGCAACTGCACAAATGAATACATATGCCAGGTGCAATGGCAACATAGCAGCACCAGTTTTTGGTGGTTCGTGACCTACCAGAGCTGCGGTTTAACTCAAATTTTCAAATGGTTCTGTTCAATCATATATCAGGTAGAACGACTACAGCTCTCAATGGAAGCCCTATAATCCAGGCATACACATGCTGGTTAGTGCAGCATCTTCCCAAAGATTCCTCTCATCTCAAATTAAATATTTTGACTAATTTGGTGATATACACAAGAATCAACTGGATAACCGGCCTTCACTAATCACAAGAATGGTGGCATCCTCTGGGAAGGCACAGGCTGATAGACGTTCTCTGGGTGACTCTGCGGTATCCTCTCACCACCAAGCCTTTGACTAAAGCTTCCATGTGCATAATTCTGGATAGGACTGAAGGTGCCCCACCAGTGAGAGTCGCCCTCAGCTGGGATCCAAGGAAACGGGGTAAAACCCTCCCGTCCCCAGGTATATGGCCGTTCAACGGGTCTAGACATGCCCTCAGCATCAGGAATGCGACTGTTCACAGCCCCAGGGGCGAAAATCCATGAGGCCCTCCAATCTCAGCCGAGGATGCTGCCGCAATGAAAGATGTAATTGTCAAGGCCCTCGGCCTAACCCTTCTGGTTGTAGGAGGGAATGGGCTGCTCTGCATGGAGTGCATTGACTGTTGGTACATATGACCTCTTGCACCATGACCATGGCCTCTAGTCTGGGCCACAACAGCTGGAACTGCCCCTAATGGTACAGCCAAACTGCTTCCATTGCGAGGTGTTGGCCTGTAGTAGTTGAACATTGTAAGAGGTCAAATATGCAGTCTAATAAGGCAAGAGAAAGCTTAAACCAGAATTGCCATGATTTGAGGCAAACAATATTCAGTAAGCTTTCCAAAGTAGCCAATGAAAACAATAAACTAGATCACAATTTCAGGTTTCAGAGTTTGCAGACAAATATTTAGCTCCCTGCAGCTATGAGGACAATACGTTTGGTGCTGAGTACATGTACTATTTAAGCATAAAATAGCATCCACATAGCAAGTAGAAATTTGGAAAACAATGTCACATGATACAGCCTCCTCCATGAGATACAAACCTATTCAGAATCAGATTCTTAAACTGTGCATACCTGTGGATTAGGGGAGGATGATGTGCATATGATCTGGACCTTTGGCTACTGCCGTCGTATCTTGGTAGTCCTATTCCAAATGCAGTCACAGAATGATCAGGAATTCCTGAGACAGGAAGACTACTCAAATATCGGTGCTCACTGTCATGATTTCTTGACTCAGCAGCTTGGAAAGATTGAGAATTGCTCAACTCAGAAGTTGCATGGCCTTCCAAGCCAGTAGAGTGTCCATGAAATGAACTGCTTTCAGCACCAGAACTAGAAGGTACATGCAAAGGATGCAGAATACCACGCAGGGCAAGATACGGGCAAACAAGTGAACTGCTTGCAGCATTTGAGTGATCTCCAACTGTGTGATCTTCATAAAAAGAAAACAGCCATACAGTAAACAAGATAGAAGTATAAAAGGTTCAAGTTTATGTTTCAAATGCTTACATGAAGTTGGTTCAGCTTCACGTTCCCTGAAAATGGAAATATAAGTTAAATCCAGAGCTTGAATAACTGAAATATCGTTTTAGTGAATTGAGGTTCTGTATACAATATCGCCATGAAATAAACATGAACAAGTGTGGCATAAGTGTAGTAACTACAATATTAACATCTACTCCCTCCGTCCCAATATGTTTGGCATTATAGCTCTGGGCACGGAGATTAAGAAGAGAAGGAATAAAGTAGGTGCGCAGGAAACGAGGAGGAAAGAGATAGAGATAGAGGTGTATTGGGAAGAGATAAATGTGTCTCGGGAAGTGAGAATGCCAAACATTTTGGGAAAAATGGATGAGCCTAGAATGCCAAATATTCTGGGACGGAGGGAGTAAGTGTCATGCATAGACCAACAATGGCAATACACAAAGTGGGCAGGATAAAATATCCAGTTATCACAACATAAGGCTTGACAAACTAACTGAAGACTAATCCTAAGCACATACCTATGAAGAATAAAGAACCAAAAATATAGCATACAATTATGTATTCATGAATTATGCTTAAGTGGACACTAATATTTAAAAAAGGCATGTAATATGTGCAACCTAGTGGGCTAAACATAATCATATACCATGAATAGCAGCATTAAAAAAATCAATGCAGATTTCTATGTTGTACCTTGGATAGTAAGCATTTGGACAAGTGAAGCTCAACGACAAATAATTAACAGTGAGGCAAATCCACTATCAGCTCATATCCAATGCAATGCCATAGCCCATAATAAGACATAACAGCACATTCCCAGTCTAGATTCTCAATCAATAAATACAAATTTCAAAGCCCAAACAATCCAAGAAGTGCTTACTCAAACACAGATGCTAGCTGAGTGAATCCACTAAAAGGGCACCATTGAAATCCAAATGGCTGTGAATACATCCAGGACAATGAGAAACAGGAGAGAGGTCAAATGATGACAACGTACCAAAACTCAATATTGCATTTTGTGCAGCAGCATAATAGAATACAAATCACTAAAATGAGCAAGGCAAAAGAAAATATAACACCTGTTCCAGTACATATAACCATATACTATATGACTAGTAATGAAGAAAATTCACAGGATAGCATGCCCATACTTTTATGAAATAAATCTGCAAGTTACTCTTAGATGGATACTTACAAGATCAGAGGTGATGTCATATGTCTCACCGGTCACCCAGCCACCCATATCAATATCAGGAGAGGGACGATGTCCACTTGCATAAAGCCAGCGACCTTTCTCGATCATCCTACAGTTAGGGCATTGCATTGCTCCTTTTGCATTGAATGCGGATCCAATACAGTCTAGCAGGAATACCATGTTTAATTCAGCAAACTCATAATGTCTCAATACTGGACTTAGAATTAAATGCATTAATGATGCAACAATGTGCTGGCTCTCTTACTACTAAACATAGGTTATCCATGAAATGATAAGGTATGATTCAAGAGATATTCTTTCAGATGTGTCAGTTGAAAATATCCACTAGCATACTCATCAAAGAAAAATATAGTGAACAGCATTACTAAATGATGTGGACTTGTAGTTAATGTTTGAAGATAAGTAAGTTCTTCATTCAACTAGCAATGAGCTCTGCATGTATGACTCATCTGGGCAAAACTACAAGATTATGTCTACAAATTCCAAATGATAATTAGATATGTAACATTGCGATCCCTGAACTATGCTTTTTTCTGAACATTTCATCAATCTTCTACTTCTAATGAATTCAAAATATATGGTTAAGCCATACTATAAATTGTCAGATCAAAAGTGACAACCACTGGGAACATACCTATCATCTGCTAAAGGTTAAAGTATCACCGTTTTTGAAACAACTAGGTGGAATTAAAAAAGGCACAACTTTAAAGAATAATGAATCAAAAAGTAAATAACAATCAACTAATCATAAAGCGGTAAAACACCCTAATACCGGTTACGAATGGAGCAACAATTGACGCCACAGGAAACAAGTTGGCCCACCTTAATGATGATCAAAGAATCACCTTATAAACATGCAAAGGATGATCAATCAATTAATGAGCCTCGCATGTTTTTAGGTTACTCTTAGCCACATTGAAGAAATGGATCGAATAGGAATGACAAACACCTAAGCTCCATAGCTCAAGCTGCAGCTACGGCTTGAGCTGTCCAATGACCTATTTCATGCTATCGGCATAGATCCTTTTCTCATGTTAGAAGAAATGAAGGTACAAGCCTAACTCATAGTAACTGAAATTGTCTCGATTCTCAAAACAACAGCAAGTGACGTAGTGAACTAATCCAAATTACCCTAAACCCGAGCTTAAAATTACCATTTACCAATTAAACAGTTCAGACAGGTTATAATTCGGTTGCGCAGCACTAGCTTTCACACATGCAATTTCCACCCGAATCATCAGCCTCAGCATCATGTGGACATGTACGCATGGATCTTTCGTAATTCAGGTTTCAACGAAGCTGATCGTCCTATCAAAATACTTAATTTACCCGCTAAAATTTCCTCCCCAAAATTGAATTACGCCAGCGCGCGTCTCACGAACCAACGCAACCGTCCCACACAGATCCACTTCAGAAACCGCAAGGAGGCAGGGGCGCGAGGGAATCTGACCAAGGTGGAACTCGTGTCCGCATTGCAGCTTGGCGACGGACCTGCCCCCGCCGCGGCCGAGCACCGGATCCAGGCAGATGGAGCACGCCGTGGCACCTGATGCTTCTCCCGGCGGCTCACATGGCGGCGACCCCTCCAGATCCATCGCCTCCCACGGCGCACCCGCACCCGCCTGCCTCTCGCGCGACGGACGGACGCAGGCGCGAGCTCCCACGGGAGGGAAAGGAAATGGAGAGAGGAACGAGGAAGGTGTGTCTGAACGGAATGGAAAGAAACGGGTAACTAGTGAGGAAAAAATGACCAAGAAAAATGGATATAATTCCTCTTTGTACGAGTTTAGCTCGTGATGTTGGTGCAAAATGCGTGTTGTGTTTCTAGGATGGTTACCTGTAGCGATGCCATTTGTTTTTTAGTAGTAGTATGGTTATTTTTAGATTTGTGTTCAAAGATAAGTACACCTGTCTGAAAGAATAAAACATGCAAAGAGTATATTCCTTTTATAGGGGCTTGAGATAGAAGTTGCGATCATGCCACCCGCGAGTCTGAGCTCATCAAAATTATTTTATGTCCTAATATCACTGGTCATATTTTGAGCAATTTCAACACTTGGCTCGTGCTGTGAAATTGAATTGATATGGTTAGCAAAAAAAATTGGTACACGTTATCAATTCGAACCTTGGGCCATGTCATCACGAATTACTTTTAAAAATAATTAAATTTCACTTGAAATCAGAGATAAAATAGTTTTTTACCCTCTACCTAATACTCTTAGGTGTTATATTTAACGGTAGGATCAAAGAAGGAACTGAAAATTAGTTTTTGGCCAAGTTCAATTCTGTAAGGGCCAGCGAGGGAAGGAGCATTTTTTGAACACAATTTCCTATGTCTAAAACAGTGGCGGACCCAAGATGCAATATGTGGGCATTCAAACGTGCAGTTAGAAAGAAAATTTTCATGAGGATCCAGGCTGTTAAGATTTTCTTGAAAAATAAATTGAAAATTGTTATGTTGGCCTTATTTTCTAAGCTTTTGTACTCGAAGGAACTTGATTTTAATCCTACAGTTATTTATGTATAAGTGTCTGCATTAAATACACAAACGCATACCTCATGATTTGGTCAATTTTCTGGGCATTCGGTTGAATCCATTGAATCAATGGATATCCGCCCATGGTCTAAAAAGCATTCGAGAGCCAAGAAAAGCGGATTGGATCGAAGTGGATATTATTGTTCCTAATTGTAATCCTTAATTATTTATTGGATTTGGAACGGAGAGGATAAATATATGGATGCGGCTAAGAAGACGGACGTTTTCGAATGTTGGACATGGTATGAATTCAGACTAGTGAATGATTGAAGCGGTCTTTTATCGGATAATATATATGATACATCTAAATCACAGAGAAATGCATGTTGATTAACAATTTATACAATAAACTTATTGACTAGTAACATACATGAAGCATAAAAGTTTTGTTGGAACAACTATACAATAACCTGAGTATATGGTACAATTTAATCCCTTTTAATTGATAGGAAGAAATTACATATTTTACTTATAATTGTCAGATAATCTTATTCTAAACTTTGGATAATCCGCTTGTAATGTTTTGGTAATCTTTGTCCGTTGGAATTTTGTTAAAATCAATACATATCCTACATCCACATGTTATCAAATTTGAATTATTCTATGTCCGTTATAATATCTTAAATACATCTCTACATCCTCAGAAATCGGATTTGGATGGAAATTATCAATACTGTTTTCACTTTCACCCCTTGTGACCAGTACCTATAGCTACATAGATGTCAATGGCAAGGAAACTGAATGCTGAATTTCTGCACACACAAAAGTCAAATTTCACATTACCTGTAGAGCACATAATATCAACCATTACACGAGATCCTAAACACTTTACAAGTAATCATGTGACATTTAATTTGAGTTTGGATTTAATTCAAATTAACAGACGGAATTTTAAACTAAAGGAACCTCCGGGAGTCAGCTATGACAGAAGTGCCTAGCTAACTAGAATTGTTGATGGAAGTACTCAGTCAAATATTTTTTAAAAGAAAAGTACTTAAGTCAAATCTCATGGACCCGTGGCAGTAACGAACTAATGGAAGACGCAGACTAGCCCCGATGGCTGATGCTCATCCGACGGCGGCGGACTCTGGTGATGAACAAGTCGGCAGCATGGTCGATCTCGTCGTCGATCCTGAACTCCTTCCCCTCGTCCTCTCGGCGGCTCCTGATGATGTCGATCACCGACGGCTCGTCGTCGCCGTCGTCAAGCCCTTCCACGCTATCGTCTTCTTGTCGTCGAGCAGCGAGTGTCCAGTCCTGGTGATGGCGTCCATCGCCGTCCTCCTCGACTTCCTCGAACAAGCTCGCCAGCTCGGCCATGCCGATGTTGCCGCGCTCCCCGGGCGGCGGCGTTGCTGCGCGGTCGTTACCATCGTCCGCCGGCCGCGAGACGGCCACGGCGCGGCTGCCTGGCGCCTTCTCCTGCCCCTTGTTTTTGGTCGGCGTGAGCGCGTGGATTTGGCGCGATATCCCGGCGACCACCGCGGCCCTGTGGCGGAGCGAGGCGAGGAAGAGGAGCCGCGCCCTGAGCACGCCGGCCTTGCCCCGCAGCGCCGCCGCCGCCTTCCTCAGGAACTCGGCGGCCTTGCCAATGCTCTTCGTCATGGCTGTCTCTCTCTCTACGGTGAGTGGTGACGGCTTGATGTGGAAACGATTGTGAAATGCAGAGCAGGGGTTCCTTCGTCCTGATGATGCTCTGATGCGTGCCCAGTTCGTGTCGTTGAAGTCCTTTTTTATAGAGTGAAAAAGAAACGAGATTGATGCGTGCGAACTCAGTTCATCGGAAAAGCCGAAAGGAAAAAAGTGTTCGGATTAGGCTCTAAGATAGAAAAGACTCGGGAGATTGACGAAGCGGCAGGAGTAAAGAGCAGAAAGACACAAAAGATAGCTGATTTCTGAAAGTTGGTTACAGCTTAGACGTATCTAGGACACACCTGTCTCTGTATCTCAACGACTGTTGTTGACTCATAGTACTGCTGGCTGCCTACATTGATTGTGCAATCTCTCACGCATACCATAACGGGAACTTGGAGCACTGAACCTGAGCGGCCAGCAGTGGTCGTGTCGTGCGCAACACCTGCTCAGCCGTTCCATACTTAGGACGATAGGTTGCTTGTTGCTTCCCTGCACGCTTCGTTCGAAAGCTGGCCCATGCCTTTGCTGACCACTTATCTTGTGATGAACAACTGCTTCGGTCATCTTACTTATCTGCCCTCGTGCGTGGTCGCGTCGTGTGTTCGCCACGTACATGTGTCATGTGTATGCGGCGCACGCAACGCAATCATTCGTTGGACAATTCTCTGCATCATCTTGTTACCTTTTTCTGAGATCGGATCAACTTGGAAACACACGTGGTGATTGATGTGTTTATACTTATGTGTTGTCCGATCCTCCCTCGTGGCTCACAAACCCGACTTCAACTGATATCCAAAGGGGAGAACACAGAGAGCCGGCAGCGACGACCACGCTGCGATGCCCGCGACGGCCGCCCACAGAAGTCCCACTGCTTCCATTTGATTTAATGAAATCAAATCAATCACTAAACGCCAGTACTTGTTTGGTTCTGGCATGTAAATTTCTTTTTGTCACAAAAGTTGGCATATAACGATATCAATCAGGACTATTACAGCATCTAATCTCACTTGAAGCCAGTTGGTATCAACTTCGTAAAACGCAAGAATCATTTTGAAAGCATTGAAGAAGCAGCAACTTTCCTCAATGCAGTTTGAGCCATCAAAACTTAAATTCTTGCTCGAAAGGCAAGTCACGCAACCAAGGAGGCAAAACAACCTTTGTGGCAACCCGCAGTGATCAGTATTGGAAAGAAACGAAGTGAAATCACAGTTCATTACCAAAAACTGCAGAATGACATTGCATCAGACCCATAAAACAACATTAGAACAACAAATAAATTGGAGGAACTCGAACTTGTTGCACCAAACGCAGCAGGTCTTTCTTCAGGCAGATAACAAAGACATAAGACTACACAATCCGATTAGCATACAAGCATACAGTTTGCATGTGGTTGAACTGATGCCCAACGTCTATCGTCTAAGGGTGTGTTCGTTTCCTCCCTCTAAAATTTAGCACTGTCACATCAAAGAGAATCTTATTATTTATAAATATCTCGATCAATTTAATGACAAAACCTATTGACAGATTGGTGCTAATTTTCGAGATGAATCTAATGAGCTTAATTAATCTATATTTTGCTAAAGTGATGCTACAGTAACCGTCTTCTAATCACGACTTAATCAACCTCATTAGATTCGTCTCGTAAATTAGTCTAGGGGCCTGTAATTTGTTTTATAATTAAACTTTATTTAATACTCTTAAACTTTAGAGCTGTCACGTCAAAAAAAAATTTTAGAGCTGTCACGTCTAAATTAAACTTTAGAGCTGTCACGTCAAAAAAATTAAACTTTAGAGCTGTCACGTCAAAAAAAAATTTAAGAGTTTAAGAGTATTAAATAAAGTTTAATTATAAAACAAATTATAGGCCCCTAGACTAATTTACGAGACGAATCTAATGAGGTTGATTAAGTCGTGATTAGAAGATGGTTACTGTAGCATCACTTTAGCAAAATATAGATTAATTAAGCTCATTAGATTCATCTCGAAAATTAGCACCAATCTGTCAATAGGTTTTGTCATTAAATTGATCGAAATATTCATAAATAATAAGATTCTCTTTGATGTGACAGTGCTAAATTTTAGAGGGGAGGAAACGAACACACCCTAAGGCTCCAAGCAAATCATGTGGGAAAGGACATCTGAGACAAAAGTCGAGTTCTTTTCATGAACAGAAAGCACTACACAGCAGAGGCAGCCGGGGCCAAGTGCGTGGCCGCATGCACAACAGGATCCTCATACCTACTTGAAAATGAAACCTGTACAATAATTTAAAGGAACAGTTCAGATGATGGATATTCCTGTTAGACTATCTGCACTGCTGCTACTCTACATTTTCACTCTAAAAGGAATATTCTAGCCACATCATCGAGATTCTTTACTCTACATCAATTTCTCCCGCACTCCTATTACTCTATATATTTACTCTATATCTAACTATCACATATTTTATTCATCCCCTCCAATTATCATCTTCAATTTAAATTTTATTTGCTATCTTTTGCTGCAGTCCGTACGCATAAAGGAAGAGGAGTTGAATTTACCGTAGAGTTGGAGTTACGCTCTATTTGCCGTGAATGAAGGTTTACGGCTCGATGCCGTAGCTTTTGCCGGCAAGCGCTGCAGCTGTTTTTACGGTTTACTTCCTCCGTTCCTATATGTAAGCATTCCTAGAATCCCGAGGTAAAAATAAAGAGAAAAAATATCACATATACCCTCTTATTTTACACTACCTCATAAATTCTTCACCCACCCACCAACCCATCATTTTTTATCTTATTCATAGGAATGCTTACATTATGGAATAAAATTTGAATCCTTAGAATGCTTATATAATGCAAGGGAGGGAGTATGTCCTTTACCGTGAGCTTTGCCGGCTTGCACTTCGGACAGGCTAAAGGCAGCCAACCAACGGTATTAACTTCTCACAACAATCCCATTCAGATATCTATTTTACTACTCAGAACTAATTAAAATCAGAAGTACCAGAATAATAAAACATTATGTCACAGTTAGCTTCCATTTTGCAAATGGTTTTTCCCACCCTTGCCAATAAACAAAATTTTACAAATACGGAAAGTATCAAGAGTATAGTGAGTTCACTTACATATGCTAAATGCAGACAGAAACTTCAAAAGTTCGTGAATTTTCTTATCAATCACTTGACATTTGATTTTGATTTCCTTAAGGTGCTCTGATATTGCAGCAGGCGTATCCGTTGAATGGTACCTTCCTATTATTTCCACTTCAGGTTCCTGACATTTAACATAATCCTTTAATAATGAATAATTGACTAATGTATAGATAATCAGAGGCAGTGCACTCAGAAAAGTTTTTATATACCTGAAAAAAATTTTCAAGAGTAAGCTTCTCTAACACTGGTGAGTGCTTGAGAATACAACACAGTGCGAGGAAGTCGGGAGGCACACACCAGCGATCATTGAGCAACAACGTCTTCAATTTGCTAAAAGTAGGGCAATGCTTCAAGTCCCGTTCAAAAATAAACTGGCGAAAATATATTGACAAAATGCTGAGTTGAAATAAACATGGTAATAGAGAAACTTTATGAATGTTTAGAACTAGATATGTATACTGAAATAGAAGTGAGATGGGCAAAAGAGTTAAAGGGTAAGCATACCGTCATAGATTTGGGTATGAGTGTCAAATTTGTAGCTTCTGATAAACTCTCCAGAAGCACACTCTTCTTTTTGTTGTCCTTTATGATACCATGACAAGAATAACAACCAACCTCGCCACAATGCTTTTGGGCCTAAATGCAACATTGGAACAATAATTGTAGGGCACTCTAACAAATGCCTCTTGCAATGATGGCATTCTCCCAAGAACAGGAGCCCTGTACAAATGTGCGTCTAGTCTCAGTGAAACAAGTCTTGGGACAAAAATGTGAATGCTCATCTGTCTTCCCAAAGCACAGCGAGAGATGCTTAGGTATTTTAGTGATGGGGATGAGATAATCTCGGTAGTCCAATCAGTGCAGAGGTCAAGCTCAAGATATTCCAGTGATGGGCAGCTCGAGAAGTCAGAGAAACACTTGTTCACTGGCACGCCAAAAAGGTTAAGCCTCGTCAAGTGCTGGGAGATGAGAGGCATGTCATCCAGCTGAGGGACATCGTTCCCAATCCCCCATTAAAGAGTATGAGCATTTGAACTTGGCACACTACAACGAAACGATGTGTCGGAACCAGCGATTCAGGAAGAGTTTGTCGTCATCATCACGATTGCCAAATGTACCAAAGATGATCTCATGCTATTTGAAGAGGCACACATCCTCTGAGCTGAAGCAGACGGCTCATGAAATCACGACGATTCTTTAAGATCTCACGTTCCTTCCAAGGGCGGCGTGGCAGCTGATACGAAGGCCCGTGGCGGACTTCCAGACGTTGCGCCAGCGCCGTTGCGGGCCGTAACCACACGTGCTTTCGTCCCATTCTTCCGCGAAGGCATTTCGTCGGGCAGTTGGGGGCGTCCACTCTGCGGGAGGAGAGGTCGGCTGAGCCACGGCCACGACCCTGCACGTGCCTGCTCAGCCTCTTCCTTGAGGCGTGACTTCAGACGGTTGGACCTTCTCTCGGTGGCGGTGCCATTTTGTTAGTCGAGGGGCTTCCACCCTGCGGGAGGAGAAACGACCAAACATTCACTGGCGCGTGTTAACCAACATTGGGAAAAGAAAGGCATAGATCCTTGCCGCGAGGGGCGACCACCTCACCTGACCGCCGGCGGCTCCGGTGTGGATGTAGCGGCGTCGAAGGCGAGCCTGGGCGCGCGGAGAAAACGGTGAACGGAGTAGGGTGGCGTGCAGCGTCAAAGTTCGGTGCAAGGACGGTGGCGACAGCTGGGGTGGGGAGGGCAGCGGCTGCGGCTGCGGTGGCGGCGGTTGGGGTGTGGTTGTGGCCGTGCGGGAGATCTGCTGAAGGGGACGAGCAGTCGGGTCGGCCTAGCAATCGCGTCAACACGCCTTCCCACTTCCACTAGGCCACTACACTGTCGTTAGTCTGTACTCCTTCCATCTAAAAATATAAGAATTCGTTAACTTTCAATTATCGTATGATTAGTTATCTTATTAAAAATATTTTTAAAATATAAAAATTAATTATTAATATTTAAATAGTATATTTAATATTAAAATATAATATAATAAAAATATAATATTTTTACAAATTTTTTAAATAAACAAATGATCAAACATGATACTTAGAAAGTCAACATACTAGTATACTCATATTTATAGACGGAGTACCATGGATGCGTGTTCCAAGTCGTAGATTGACACCACCAATCCTAATTGCACTAGTATTGTCACCACGGCATTTGTTGCAAGCGGGAGAATTTTGGACTTGGGGCTCATGACACTTTCAACGGCTTTATTTATTCTTTATTTTTTCGTTCTTCTAGAGTTTGAATTAAAGCGTCCCTCTATCAAAAGAAGTGTGCAATATCAAGGTTGTAGTAGTAGTAGCGTGGGAAACATACTCTGCGGTCAAACGTTGAGCAATATATCTAATGCAGACCGTGATTGTTTAACAGCCCACTAGTATTTGAATAGAAGCATGGAGTAGTAGATAACAACCTGCACTAGTACCAAAGCTTTCACACTTTGCTTTTTTCATCTCCAACAAAAAGAGTGCCCCTCCATTTTTGTTTTAAGCTATAGCTGCTCTGCACTCTCATGTCGTAAGGAAGGCAAGCAAGTTTGCAGCCTTTGATTCTAGCTTTAGCTTTTCTTGCACGCTTACAAGATGAATTAGCAGTTTTAATAAGAAGCATATATTACAAAAAAAATATTTGTGCTGATTTTCTCTTATACTAATAAGAACGATGTCAATGCTGATGCTTGATGTTCATGAATTGATGCATGACAATTTATGAATTGTACTACAGAATCTTGGGGTACCCATGTTTGCACCAAATAGTTTTTATATAGTACTAGTTTAGAAATGTGAATCACAGAGGCCCCTGTACACAATATGATATTACGGTAGGGGCTAAGTACAAAAGTGTCACTCCACTCTTCAGTCTTCACAGCAGAACACCCCCCAAAAATTATTCAACTCTTCCTCCGCGAGCACTCTTGATTCCTTGGGATCCGAAGGTGGCATCGCTGCCGATCCTCTCGCCACATCCGGTGCGTGTTCGCCGGCTTTAGCCGACTCCTTACATCTCTGATCTGTCCTCTTTGCGTGCTGGGATCCGCGAGCGGGAGACGTCTGCTAACCGAGCTTCTGCAGGGCTGGCGCTGGAATCATTGAGGCTTTCGTGGCTTGCGGCACTGGAGATTTGTTGGTTGTTGAGTTCATTAGAGATGCTTGCGTGAACGGTTGAGCTTTTGGGAATCTGTGGTTGGGTGGAATGGAAGGGAGGATGCAGGGAAAGGCACAGTTCTCGGATTCCAACCGGCGGATCATGGAGGCTGACGCGCCACGTCGGCGTGTGTACCAGGCCTGGAAAGGCAGCAATGTGAGGGATTCTTTCTATTTGTTCTTTTCTGATTCTGCAATTTAACGGGATCGGGAAATTAAGAACCAAATCCATGGTTTCTGTTGATTTGTGTTGTTACATTGTCAGATGGGTTCGTGAAATACTTTAATGCTGTTTGAGTGAAGCAGTTTAGTGTCAATAAATATTCTAGAGTTTTGAAAGACATGTCATTTTGTTATGAATGGGTCGTCAGTTGTAGGATAGCAGTTTTATTACAAACGTGTTCCATATTTATGGGGACTGTATTCATTTTTTTATCTAGGGATAGGAAATCTAGTAGGATCACTTAAGATCTGAACTCTGATGCAACTAGCTTAGAAATACACAAAGAAGTAAGACCGTTGAACAATTGGATATGATGTTCATGAGAACACAAATGGAGTGAGATGAGGAGGCAGGCAGTATCGGAAATTCAGAGGTTTGAAGAAATATGTAAATGTATTTGACTCGCTTCATAGTTTACATTGCAGAATGCTGGTTGTTTGAATATTGGTTTCATGTGCATGAGGAGATTTCAGAGCTCATCAGCTTGGGCTTAGTTTCTTCTTTAACCTGTCACATACATCTTCACAATCTGTAATTGAAAAGGGGTAGCTCTATTCTAATTTCTGTCACTTATATTGTTTAATTTTCGAATTCAAGAATATTAATTGGTGCAATCTTTTTATTAAAGTGTTACAAAATTTGATCATGCTTTTTTTCTTTCTTGCAGATATTTTTCCTTGGAGGGAGACTTATTTTCGGGCCAGATGTAAGGTCACTTGTGCTCACAGTAGGTTTAATTGTAGTACCCGTGGTCTTCTTTGCTGCTGCTGTTTGTCCACAACTTGGTCATGGATACAACAGCCAAATTGGAGGCTGGGTAGCGTCTGTAGCTATCATATATACAGCATATGTAAGTTTATGAGCCATGCATAGACATCTGAAAACACAACAATTTGTTTCTTTCTCTGCTCTTTTTTGGCCACTTGGAGTTAAAAATAATGCTGGAAATCTGATTTAGAAATCCTCCGCATTGGGCATTGGTTCTACCAGTTTAAGTTATATCTTATTTGTATCAGGGAGAATGATTTATAAATATTAATGAAGTTGAACTTCTTCTATCTGGAAGACTGCAACTTGGTAACTGCAGCCTTACAAAGTTTACTAATTCACTGTGGTTCTTCTGTCAGATTCTTGTTATTCTTCTTCTCACATCTGGCCGTGATCCTGGAATTGTACCTCGAAACGCTCACCCTCCAGAGCCTGAAGACATTGGTGAATCCTGCAACTTATCAGACTGGCCTGGTGGTCCACATGGTTCAACAGGTTTACCACTCACCAAGGATGTTATTGTTAATGGTGTTTTAGTCAAAGTCAAATATTGTCATACATGTATGCTGTATCGTCCACCAAGGTGCTCCCATTGCTCAATATGCAACAACTGTGTTGAGCGTTTTGACCACCACTGTCCTTGGGTAGGCCAATGCATTGGAAAGGTATGTGCTATTTTTATGCTTGAAAGACCATTGATCATCTGAGGTTGTCCCTATTTAACAAAACATTGTGATATGTTCTCATTCACATGTTCTTATTTAGTGGCATTGTGTGGAAGATTTTATGGATACTAACCAGTAGTGCTAAAATATGAATGATTTAAGTGAAAGGAGACAAAGAAGAATAAGAAAGAGAATATGTACAGTTGATATACATATTTCTCCAAGACCAGAGTGGAATATAATAAAATCTGTTATTGATTAATAAGAATATATGGATTTTTCATCTTGCTTTGTCTATTCTCTTTCATCGCAGAGGAATTATCGGTTTTTCTTTATGTTTGTATCTTCGACAACCATGTTATGCATATATGTGTTTGCATTCTGCTGGGTTAACATCAGAAAAATAATGGAAATGCACGAATGCAAATTTGGAAGAGCTCTTTTGAAGTCTCCTATATCTGGCCTTATCATATTATATACATTTATTGCTGTGTGGTTTGTGGGAGGGTTGACATCATTCCACCTCTACTTGATTTCGACAAATCAGGTAAGGCTATTTTCTGGTTACTGTAATGCCATTAACTCCACTTTCCAATTTCGGGCATAATCACATCTCATGCAAAAAATAATTACAGACCACCTACGAGAACTTCCGATACCGCTATGACAGGAAAACAAATCCTCACAACCGTGGTTTGGGTCAGAATTTTGTCGAAATCTTATTTTCAAGGGTACCCAGCTCAAAACATGATTTCAGAGCAAAAGTAAAGGAAGATTCTGCAACCTTTACTTCGTCCCTCAATAGGGGACATGTACTAAGCCCACCCAAAATGAGTGCGGACCTTGAGATGGGATTGAAAAGGCAAGCTGTGGCTGCAGAGGAATTGGAGGACTTACACAGCCAAATCGACAGTGCTATGGGTCTGGAGAGATGTGGTACTGAACCCCCTCATTTTGTCGGTCGAAAGGGCTGCTCTGAGATTTCATCTGACATAGAGGCATTTGCAGAAGAGTTTGGCGTGGAAAATGGTCTCACAGGAAGGAAGTAGATTGAACGGCATTTAAATGATGATTCATAGGAGTTTGCCATGTGATGAGCCTGCTCTTCAACCTTAGTTGCTTGGAAAGAAGAAAGAAAAGTAGGAGAAATGTTAGAACTAGATGATGAAGTATTGGTCATCCCAGGTGAATTTTCCAGCCCATACTTCAGTAAAAAATCAGTAGGAGCTATTTGTATATTAAGTGGTTGACACCGTAGACATTATGAATCTGAATGATTTTGTCCTTCGGCCTTTTATGTACTTAGTTCGTAGTCCATGTGTTGTGCTCTTCGTCTGTTTTGTTTGGGAGTGTGTGACACTGTTGTTACTAATTTTGTTGAAGCTGTAACTTTGTACATGGACCTGGAAATAGAACTTATGATCAAAATTTTACTATACCATGTCTCTGGTTCTCTTGGAGGACAAAAGTACAGGTTCGTCGTCACAATGGTTGATTTTATTTCATATTGAAAATTTTAAAACACAAGAGCACCACAAATTCAGTCCATGGTGCCATAGTTATCCTAGTTTACACAAGTGTTTTTGCAATTTTGTCGTTTACCTGGATTCATGTGGCCTTATTTTCATCCTATAATTACTTCACGTTTGATGATCCAATAATAAATCATAACTAACTGTTCAGAAGTTTTCTAATTTTGAAAGGACTGCAAGGTCTCAACTGCACATACTGGACATGAAGTGTACTAATGTGAAGAAGAATGCCAAGTTAGGCTTTGTTTCTAATCTTTTATGTGTCCCATAAGCCTTTGCTCCATCTTGTGTTATGTTGGCTTTTTCTCGGGTCAACTGTTTGACAGCAACCAGCCTGAAACTTTGGTAGAATCTCCAAAAGCAATTACAGGTTTGAACCTTTTTAGATGCTCACACCCAAAAGCTTATCTTATCCAAATCTTCTGCAGTTACTTTCAAGATACTATACAGCGGATTTTAAGGGATTTTCTTCCTTTCAATGATACCATGCATGTTTATTTTAATCACCACCCATATAAATAAATAAAAAACTGAACTGGTTTTTTGTGGATGCATTTTTTCATATATAAAATCATTATGCACAAAAAACATGACACTTTTCAGTAACTCTCGGTGTAGTTTGGTAGACATATAAGCATGAACGTTTTTGCAGTTATTGAAAATAAATATGTGTTGAAGTATAAGTGAAATACATAATTTTTCTAGTTAGCTTAACTTTTTTTTGACGCATTTGGTAAATGCGTACTAACTCAACATTCATCACTAAATTTTAGGTATCTAACACTATCTATATCTCGAATAATCGTGCTGCACATGATACGGTAGTGTTCCTTGGTGTTGCCCAAAGTCCATGATCCTAAAGTTAACTATTTCCAGCCGGTGCAACTAGTACGAAAAGGATATAAAATATTCTGAACAGTTGACTCACTGATATGGGGGATTCATTAGCATCCTTTACGGCCTATATAAACCCAAGCTTCCTCTCAACAAGAACCATGAAGCATGAAGACGAAGAATTTTCCCTTCTTCTCCCTCAAAGGCCTCCAAGCGAAGGACTTTGAGGCAGAAGAAGAGGATATCTCTTTGTATTATCACAAGATTTTCTCAGCTATGAACATCCAAAGAATGCAAAAATGTTTCAAAGCTTACACACGTTAGGCTCTCTTGTTTGCAAGTGTAAGGTGACCTTCGAGAATATTTTGTTGATTATTTATTTCTGTAAAAATGTTTGTGGCGATGAATGTTATAACTAAGCAGGATATGAGAGTTCCTCATAAATATTAAGCAACATTTGTTTTTAACAAATATATATATATATCAAGCAACATAAATCACGAATACTTTAGTGGTGCGGGCCGGGTGGCCGGCCCGGAAGCTTGCTTCGCCTGCTTTCTTGGCAAGGCCCACTAAAAACTTTCTTGAAACGGCCCACACCTCAAGCTGGCTGCTGTCGGGTCGGGTGTCGTCCTGTCGCTAAGGCTGTCTCCAACGGAAGGAGGCACCCAAAACACCAAAAATTTTTTTTTGAGAGGATGGTAGGATGGTAAATAGGCTCCCAAAATTCGTCAATCTCCAACCGTTCACCCAAACCCAAATACTCACGCGCCGCCGCGACCCGCTGCCGGGACCTCGCCGTCGACGCTTGCCCTTGGCCGATATAACAGCCGGCGGCGCCGTTTCCGTCGACGACTGGGAACATCCCACCGCGTCGTAGCTGGTCGACGCGCAGCGGGAGGACCAGCCTCGGTGATTCCCTGGTATGGAACCTTAGCTTCTCGGATGATTTTTTTTTTTTTTGGGGGGGAGGGGGGACCCAAAGCATTCCGGGAAATTTTCCTACCTGTTTGAATTAGATCAGCTGCTGCTTTTGATACCTCAGTCTAGATCGCAGTATAGTGTGATATAAATCGATGAATTAATGAAAGCAGATGTGATTCGAGTTTAGCCTCTTAAGCTAGCGAATCCTTCATTTATGTTAGTGTCAGTTCATTATGTTTTGAGGAATCTCGTACTTCATAAGAAGAAATCTAACTGATATCGACCTGTATGGAGCTGTGTTCCGGATGTTGAACACTTGAAAATGCACGGTTGGTTAGTGAAAATTCATCTGTCATCGGAATATAGCTTTTCTAGATCCCAGAGACCCTTGTTTAATCAAAATGTATTCCATGCCGTATTTCTTCTTTGCTATGTTTGCGTGAGTGTGATTCGTGTTGTTCAACAAATGAACCAAAGTTGTAGCTTCTGCTAACTTTTTGTGTTTCCCTGGGTATCCCTCATAATTTTAATGTTTATAAGCTGCTCTTGGTCTTCCAATTCCTAGACATCAGTGTGTACTAAGTACCTCACCAACTCAAACTACTGCTGTCGTTTGTGCTGAGTTTTGAAGTTGCAGAATTCTTAACATTGAACCCGAAGCTCTCATTCCTGATACTTACAGAAGTTGCAGAATTCTTAACATTGAACCCAAAGCGCTCATTCCTGATACATACATACATAGGCTACATCTACAGTCTGACACTAAAGAAGACATTTTCGCTCATATCAGGTTCCTTTGCATTGTAGGTTTCAGTGTCCAGTGCCAGTATCTGTACTCCAGTTGCTTGCCTGCAGTGACATATCAAAGTGCATTGGAGGTTGTGATGAACAAACTAAATGGGACGTTAAAATCCTTCTCCACTGCTAGAAACTTCGAAAATAGACACATCCTTTCAGTTTCAGTCGCACGCCTATCCCACTGCCATCTTCCTATCCTCCTCTCTCGTGCGATCATTTTGGGTATTTTCTTCAAGCTACCCCTTGTCCACAATGCCCTCCGATCTCTGTCCTTGGGACCTGTACCATCTCTCTCCATATCCTTTCTCTCTTTGCTTCGTCGATGTGGTTACATGAACCTGGGAAACTACTCCCTTAACATTGCTCTCTCTGCTGCCTCCCGCGTACCCTCTGTTGTCGTTGGAGGCCAACTGCATGCCCTCTCTTTGAAACTCAGTCTAGTTTCTGACACTTTTGTTCTTAATTCCCTTATCAACATGTACTCATCTTGTAGCTATCCAGATACTGCAAGGCTAGTTCTTGATTCTGCTCCCCAAGGAGCTTGTGATGCGGTCTCTTGGAACACGATAATTGCTGGATACCTACGAGGTGGAATGCCTAATAGGGCTTTGCAGGCTTTTGGCCAAATGGAAAAGGAGAAAGTTAATCTGGATCATGTCACTTTGCTTAATGCTCTGGTTGCTTGTGCCAGGACAGGTAGTATGAAGACTGGGAGGCTGTGTCATGCTTTAGTTGTGGTGAATGGGATTGAGATTAATTGTTATATGGGTTCCGCTTTGGTTAGTATGTATGCAAAGTGTGGGCTGGTTGGAGATGCGCGCAAAGTGTTTAATGGACTGCATGAGAGGAATGTGGTTTGCTGGACCTCGATGATTTCTGGGTACACACAGTTGGGTAAGTTTAAAGAGGCTGTTGAGCTGTTTAGGTACATGCAGATTGCTGGAGTGAAGGCTGATGATGCGGCAATTGCTACTGTTATGTCTTCATGTGCTCAGATGGGAGCACTTGACTTGGGATGTTATGTCCATGCTTACTGTGATTTTCATGGTTTAGGGAAGGAGCTTGCTGTGAAAAATTCGATGATTGATATGTATTCGAAGTGCGGGGACATAAAAAAGGCTTATGATATATTCTGTGGATTGAACAAACGAGATGTGTTTTCTTGGACTGCAATGATAATGGGCTTTGCTGTGAATGGCCTTTGTGTTGAAGCACTAGATTTATTTGCACACATGGAAGGAGAGGGTAAGGTTCTGCCGAATGAGGTCACTTTCTTGGGTGTCCTGACTGCTTGCAACCATGGAGGCTTAGTAGAGCAAGGTTATAATCACTTTCATCGCATGTCTGTGATCTACAATCTTGCACCAAGAATCGAACACTATGGATGCATAGTTGACCTGTTGGGACGTGCAAAGCTATTGGCAGAAGCAGAGCAGTTTATCAAAGATATGCCTATTGTTCCTGATGCGATAATATGGCGGTCGATGTTATTTGCCTGCAGAGCTTGTGGAGAGGTGGGACTTGCTGAGTATGTAGCAGAAAGGATCCGAGAGTTGGAGCCAGTAAAGGGTGGAGGACACATTTTACTTTCTAACGTCTATGCTACCACATCAAGGTGGATCGATGTAGATAAAGTGCGGTCATGTGGGGACGGTAGTAAGATGAATAAACAGCCCGGTTGCTCTTTCATTGAGGTGGACGGATGTGTGCATGAGTTCTTCGTAGGAGATGAATCACACTTGGAGACAGAAGTCATATACAACACTCTTTTGGGTATCAATAAACTAATAGTGGCAGAGCCCTTACTCATGAGATAACAGTCTTAAAATGTACTGTGCTGTTATATTACAATTGTCATTTTTTAAAATGCTAGAATCGAGTGGGTGTTTACCATTGTTTTTATTCCTCAAGATGGGAAATTTACATTTCCTGATTTGTACAGTTCAGCAAGTAGCTTGCTTATTGCCAGCACTCTAATCCCTGATATGAATCCTGGCCAAAAACTTCTTTGCTAATGCAAGGTGTCCCTGTCAATTTTACTTTGTGCGTCTTGTTTTGCAAGAATTGTTAGCCACCGGTGCTGCAAGAACAGTCAGTAATCCATTATTATTTGTTCTGCTTTCATCCTCTTGTGTAAGGAACTAAGCAGTACATTTTATTTAGAATCCTTTTAAAATAGGCAACATATCCTATGAGAACCAGATTCATGTGCGAACTATGAGAACTCAAATCTGGACCACATGATCTTGATCCAAGGGACAGGTGGGAGGGGTGATTTGCAAAATCACCACCCCTTAATCATACTTTTGCAAATCCCCCTCCCACATCTCCTTACGCACTCCCTTGGATCAAGATCATGTGGCCTAGATTTGAGTTCTCATAGTTCGCACATGAATCTGGTTCTCATAGGATACATTGCCTTTAAAATATGAATTATAGTTGAAGAACTCTTGTTTGTCCTTTTTGAACTGTACAATTACAGGCGGTTTATCTTTGGTTGATTGACTTGTAGTAATAGGACTTTGCCAACTATTCGAACATCTACCAGCAATGAGTTCTGATCAACAAAAAGATTTGCCGTAGGTGTAGGTTCTTCAATCATAGTGTTCGCCTGAAGTGAGCAATGGATCGGAAGAATCAAACCCCTCAAGGTTGCTTACTAAAACTGTGGTTGTTGATTTAATCGTTACTCATTGTTCTCTCTGCTAAAACTTGAGTTCACTTAATTAGGTCAGATAGCACAAGTGGTTGTTGAATTTCTGGAGGTAGCTGTCAGCTGCATTGTCTTCCTCAAAGGCTTCTATCCCCCTCGTAAGGATTTCCATCCTTGTTGCGTTTGTATGAACTGTTTTGGCAACTCTTGAGTTTGTGAAGTTGGGGTTTTGTATTAAAACAAAATTCATTGCCAGGTGCATTTGAGAGGAGAAGATACATGAATGTGGTGGTTCAAAAAGCAGTGCATCCCCAGCTTGCTAGCTATATTCACTCTGCAACTTCTGGCCTTCTCCCTTTCATACAAAAGGTGGGTATTATCCCATTTTCAACTGATTCAATCGGCACTAGTTAAAGTGTATGTTCTATTTTTCGGTCATGCCCTCAGGAGTTGTTTTTCTATGCTTTATCTGTGCATTGAAATACATATCTGAAACCTAGAAGTAAACCCTTGCTGAAATCTTTTTAGCCAATATGTTATAGCATGAATTAAATTGATTGTGTATTGAGGATAAAGTATGCAACATGTTAGCAGTTGATTAACCATGACTAGCCTTATGAGTCATTGTTATTTTAAAATTTTAATATACTTGTCACAACTGAATATTCTTTTTCCTATAAGTTTTCAAATGCAGTCGTTTTTCATCATTAGAATGAATGGAGAATCCAATATGCTATGTGATATATTGCCCCTTATTCGTTTCTTTTCCACACATGATTCAATCATTATGTGCTATATGAAGGGAACTAGGATAACAGTTTTTCGTTCCTCATTTCAATATTTCTGTTTTGATAACCCCTTGGTTTTCCAAAATTTGGAATGTTGAAATATGGTTGTTTTCTGTCTTTGTGTCTGTAACTAGCTCTTAACCAATCCAGGGATTGATTGAGAGGGTTGTCGTCATCTTTTATGATAAGGAGCATGTACCAATCGAGAAATTTGTATTCAAGCTCACGGTTAACCAATCATATGGTTCCAAGTTGGAGGAGGCAAGCCTGGAATTCGCGCTGCGGGCTTTCTTGATCAAACTGACTGTTGCTGAGCCCGTTACCAAATCTGTTCCATCAGGTTCTCCTTCTCATCTGCATTGTTTTCAGGTTATTTTCTAAAACACAGGAAACTAGTACTAGCTCATAGGTGACATGCTTGTGTTCTTCTGGTAGATGGCAGCTGGGAAATCACTGCCTACTTCCGATCCCTCCCTGAAGGCGAGGGAGATGCTCAGCTGTGGATCCCCACAGACACCAAACTGTGGATGCAGCCTCCACAGATCACTCCGGTCAAGTCAGTTAGCTGTGAACCTCTGAAGATGCAGCTGTACTTGGAACACCCAAGCCCAACGGAGAAGAATTCAGTGGCATGACACGAACCCTGCTGATTACTGCGCGGTTGGCTTGCACGTGAGTGCAGGCGCTGCAGTACTGCACACCACTGGTTAGACAAGTGTTCAAGGTTTCGGGTCAAGACCTTCTGCGTTAACCTGAGCAGCACACAGCTTTAAGCCGTTGGCCTGGTTCGGTTCGTCACTTGTGTCCAGATGATTCAGGTTCCGAGAAGTGGTGATCTGATGTTGGCAGGCAGATGATCATTCAAAGGCAAGCAGAAGCAGCAAAGCTACTCCGTACATGACGAGATGTTCTTCAGAATCCATTCAGAGAAGTGACCATCTCTGATCTATTTGAAGAAGAATGTTACTACTACAGATCGCAGGCCGTGCGATGCAGGCCGTGACAAACAGATCGCCGTCTTGCATGCCCTCTGTCTTCCTGCTCGTTGCACCGTGTTGTGGTTAGGCATTTTAAGCTTTTATTCTAGTGGCCAGATCGAAGTATGTACGATGTCTTTTTTTTTAGTGTAATGACACTCAGCATAAACTGTGTTGTAGCCTTGTAGGCATGCTGGGATACGAAGCCATGCATGGATTTCTTGTTAATGGCATTATTTCTTTCCTGTGAAATTTCTTTGTGTTTCTATCGAATATATCATATGTTTCGATTTTCACATCACACGTAGTTTTTTTACTTCTCATGTACCATAATTACTCTTCACAGTAACTAAGAATAAGGGAATTTCACCATAGAAGAAACTAGAATGGGAGGCGCGCTTCGCTGCGCCCGCCCCTGCTGCACCGAGATGAGGGTCGCTGCAATTCATTAGTGGCACTGGCACTGTGAATTTGAAGAGCGGATAGTAGAGGCCACGTACATGGAGAGATAGTAAACGGGAACGTGGATGAGACTTCAACATAAAGAGTCTTTCACTCTTATGCTCATACACAGCAACAAAAGGCATAGTTGATCATTACTGCTCCTGCATAACCATTTTCTTGGATAGAAAATGATAGACAAACATGTAATCACCAATTACTCATGAATTCAAAGTGCTTAATTTTATAATAATCCGCAGCCATACAGAGAAGGAATGAAGGATTTCTGATCTTGGAATGTATTAGTTTGTGCACATATGACTAGTGGTGTCTGCCTCTTATTCATCTCTGCTTGTTATTGGATCAGGCAGCATAGAAATGTGCTGCAACACTGGCAGCTCACAGGTAGTACCTTTGACAGATGTAAAAAAAAAGGAACAAAAAATTAGAGGAACAGGATATAGATGAAATTGAAACGTGTATATGTATCTAATTAAAAAAGCAAACATAGCGCAGGATTGCAATTTTCATATGAACTGAATGTCCTATTAAAAATAACTTTTCTTCCAAAATTTAAAGAGAACAGGCAAACACGGCTGAGTCAAATTAAAACATATAAAGGAAAAGTAAAACAGTATGCAATCATTGTCACGTAATCGGTAGAAATTCATGTGCTCTAACTCGTTAACTATATGAGTTTAAATGACGATAGGACATACTTTTTTCTTTGATGCAATGTGCTGGCTTAATTTTGGTATAGTCTGTATGGGAGCATAATGTTTTAATTCATGACACTATTTGTTCGAGAGTAATAATGTTCTAATTCATGCCTTGTAAAAGCAGGCATGGAAATAAAATAGTACATGGATGACCCTACAAAAACTTTGAAGCCCCACGTGTAAAATGATCTCCAAGTGCTGAAGTGAGATCAAAAGAATTTGAATATAACAATATATGCCTAAAGTTTGTAATAAGAAATAGGCATTTTTCTCCAAAAACAAAATCTAATACAAAATAGAATGTGATCAGCTTTCAGACAAACGATTTAATAGAATGGAACACAACTTATGTTTACACTACATAACAGAAAAAAAATTCCAAATAAGATCTTTATGCACCATATGTGGTCAGCACCTCGTGAGTGGATAGGGACTTTCAACAAAATCGAAATAATAGTTCGATTTGTAGAATAACTAATTTATTATTTTTTTGAGACGGGGGTGGACGTGCGGAGATTGACTCACAAAGTCTTGAGAGTTTTGAAAAAATCGTGGGGCATATCATCCATGATAATTTCAGTAGGAACAACCAGCAATAGTATGTTCCAAAGAAAACTGACCAACAATCTGGATCTTGCAGAGCGGATATTGCAACTGAAATGAAGTAAGCAATGGAAACTAAATAAGGTTTTCCACACACATGAGCAAGGAAAAACTGCATCTACTAAGGAAATCAATGTAAGAAACCATAATCTGCTCAAGAAGTACCATATTGAGGCATCATGACAGTAGGACCAGTTGGACTAAGGCAATAACATCCGATAACTAACCCAACGTATGCTGTAACTTGATAAACATGTTCAAAGCCCTTGCAAAAACTATATAAAGTAACCGAGTCATAATTTTGTCATGAGCAAGGATCTGCTATGCATTTTCTTTACGATACAGTTCTGCAATCAACATGCACAACACAACTGATGGGCAAAAGCAAAAATGCATCAATAAGTCACAATTGAGTCAATTGCTATAATTGTGAAAGGAGAAGGTTCAGTACTTACCGACACTTATAGTGCTCACTCTAAGGTGCAGAACCAAATTTATCTAGCATTACAACAACAAAAGAATATGAAACCTGATGATCAATAAATATATATGTTCAGGCTCCAAGGACTGAACCAGGTGGCAGTGCACACTTCTGACTGAAAAGAAAATATATCAGCGAACACTTTTGACATGTAAGTTACAATAGATTTATGTAGGCTAAATCATATCTTTCAGCACTACCTATAGAGAGCAACAAAATTATGAGCCAAATTTCCATAACTTTTTTCATAAAAAATCACAAAACAAACTAATAGAGAGGAGATTTGTTACATGTGCCAGGCAACAGTAATTTTGCAATATAAGAATGACAACAAAGAGGTCTTATGGGGATGAAGCTAGTACAACAATTTGAGGAGAGCATAGCATAGTTGTTACATTTATGTGTGTGGCTTCTTCTCTGAGGCTTTAGTGATGTCTCCGGCTAACTTGAGGCTGGAGTAGAAGCGGTCATCCTTAGCAGTAAGTCCTGCAATCGATTTAAAATTTATGTCAACCAAATGTTCTATATGAGCCTTGGAGAGAGAGGGGAAGGGAGCCGGAACATGTACACCTGACCTGGGAGACGCTCGATCCACTGAAACATATGGCCGGAAGAGACGTTGCCTGACCATGAGAATCTGAATCCATTTTCTGATCCGAATCCATGGCACTGCTGATGGAGGAGCAGATATGAAGGGAAGCCATACCTCTAAGGCTCCAACCGAGACCCTCATTTGCGACTGCGTCCCACCACAGCGTGGCCCCGCGTCGTCGTGGCAGCATCACCGTGCCGTGGCGTGCGTGCATGGGCCATCTCGTGTCTCCGGCTCTTGTTGTCGTAGAGGAGAGGGCGGCAGCTTCGGCTAGGGAAAAGTAGTAGCGGGAAGGGCAGCTGCTTTGGTTGCGAACTTGGGATGAGGAAGGGCGCGGGAATGACGGCAGTGGCATCTCGGAGGAGTGGGAATGGCGGCGGCGTTCACAAGCGTGAATGACAGCGGCTTGGATCGAGCGAGGAATGAGGAGGAAAGGATTTCGTCCGTGTCTGAGGATGACCCGCTGCTCTACACGAAGTGGCATCCCCTCGCGTTGGTTTCACGCATTCCACCAGTGCGTCTGCCTGTGGGACGTGCGCCTGACCGGATTGGCCGAGAGTAGGCCGCACGTCGCGTCGAAGCAACGCTAAATTCAACTATTCGTATAGTAAACAAATCTGATGGTGAAAACACAAAGTACCACGCATCCAACGGTTGAAATCACCAAATTAACCAGGAGGCTGGAAATCTTTCCGCCATAGGGAGTTAGATATATGTTCTCATCTCATTTGGTTAATCCAGAAGACTCGTGCTCTGCAAGCCTCAGCTCTGCGCCGTCCGTCAAGTACACTTTTCTTTCGGACGCATCTGCCCTGCCCCGGCAGCCGCGCGGCGCACGTGGCTACGCATCCCGACAACCCCACCCACCATACCTGTAATGTGGGCCCCAATCCTGATTACCCGGGTCCCACTTGACCCCTTCCCACCCAAATCTCCCGCCATCTCCACACCTCTCCCGCCAAAACCGACCGACCCCGCCACGCCACGTGTCTCAGCCTTAACCCGCGCTCGCGGGCCTGGCCCAGCACGCAGCGAGACAACACGTTCTATTTTGCCGCGCAAGATACCCGCGCGATATAAAAAGTCCGCGCGCGCGCCGCTACAGAACCGAATTTTTTTGGCGCGCATCCCAACAGCCGCCGCCTCCTCCTCTCGCCTTCCCGTCACTTCTCGCGCTCCGCCGCACCCACCACGCCGGAACCCTATCGGTCTGTCGCGTCTTCACCTGCCGCCGCCGGAGGGATTTGGTAGCCGTCGGGATTCCGGGTACTGAGGCAACAGTGTTTGGGGGAGGTATGGAGGCAGAGGGAGTCGCAAAGCCGTCGAGCTCCGGGTCTGGGGCCTCGGATGGGGGCTCGGGCGGCGCGGCCGCTGCGACGATGGAGGAGAGGTTCGCCGATATGTGCAAGGTACGTGTCGTTGCCTGTTGCTGGTTTTGTGACGCTTGGTTGGGTAGGGCTTTTTGGTTGGGCGTTACATCGATTTGAATGTGCAAGTTCGGTTTTCCCCGCTGGTTGTGTGTTTTATCTTCGTAGTATGGTTTTATTGACGAAAGCGCAGTGGATAATTTACGGTTTTTGCAGATTTTGTAGTTTTGAGTTCATTTGGTACAGATCTGCTTGTTTTTCCGTCCAATATTTGGGGGAAAAAGTGAACTTTTTGGCGTCGTGCTCTGGTTTTGTCATCTCGTCCAAAGATTCTGTTTCCTGGAAATAATTTTTGTGCTCCGACGCTTTCAATTCCATTTTTTGGGAGGTTTTATGATGATTTGTGTCTTGTATCTTTTTTTTCCCACAGGATATGTTGGAGCATTTTGTATGTTTACTGAATTCTTTAGTGCTCTACGTCGTTTGATCTTACGATCTGTATCTGATATTCTGATTATTCAGATTATCAAAAGAAAGTTTTTTTAAGTTTGCTTTGTTTTCGTCACAAACTGTTTTACTCTTTATTTGACAAATTGTGTTCATCAATCTTAAATGTGCCTTTAGATTTGAATTGCTATACACATTATTTTCGAATGTTATCCCTGCTACTTTTGCAATATGTTGTTTTAAGTGTAGGAAGTTCCCATCTAATTTCTTTCAACTGTGATGTTTATACTTGTGTAGAGCAAGCTGGGACTCGACGAGAGCATGACAAGGCAAGCAATGCAGCTCTTCAAGGAGACCAAGAACATTGTCGTGTCCAGCATGTCGTCGTTGGTCAGTGGATCGGTAAGACTGCATATTCTTCATCCCATGGTTGCTTAGTACCACATTCCTTCCTGCATTGGACCTTGTCTTATAGCTAACGGATGTGTCTGCTGCCTATTGGATGTGTGTGCAGCCTGAGGAGATCGAGAAGTCCTGGTCCTCGTGCGTTCTTTACTCTGTATCAAAGCTTAGCAAAGCGGGGAGGTCGAAGGATGACGGTGTCATCTCACTGTGTCAGATCCTGAGGGCATCTAAGCTGAGGTAAGAAACTAAAAAATGGCTACGGGAAATGCAATCAGCTGCTCAGTTGCCTGATATGTTTTTATTTTGTCGATTTCTGTAGCTTTCGGGATTTTTTCAAGGACATGAAACAGTTTTGCATCAAGGCTGGACACGTTCTGACTGGTCTTTATGGTTCAGACTGGGAGAAGCGACTCGAGGTATTCTTGCAGTTCTTATTTCTGCTTGTACGTTCCCTCTGTTTCAGAACAGATTTCAGAACAAGCATATCTTTTTACTGACTAGTACCTATTTGTTTCATGTTCAGTCAGAGGAACTGCAAGCGAATATTGCCCATTTAGGAATGCTAAGCAGGTAAATTCTGTTTTCCTAATGCCTGTTTTGCCTGTGACTGCTTCACCTATTACTGTACTAGATCGTGTAAATTTTATAGCTTTTGTTTCATCAATGGTGCACTAGCACTTTGCAGAATTAAAATTATGTTGGGTCAATCTTTTTACTGCTTCGTAGATTTGGCATGATTCCAGCATTGATCGAGTGAGCTAGGATTTCATTCCTGTGATTAATGTAGTTTTTTTTTCTTCAGTTGGTTAAAATTTATCTGTTACTCTCTGTACATTGTGTTCATTACACACTTGACAATAAGACAGCTGATTTAACTGTAGTTAACCCTTAATCTAAAAGATATGTAGTTAACCAGAGGGATTTATTGCAGTAAACTTATGCCCTTGAAGGAAGCTCCTTTTTTTCGTTAATAGTTTCCTCTATACAATGAACAATTATTCACTGCTGTTAGATAAATGGCTATGTTGTTTGTTCGGCTCAGATTCTACAAGCGCTCATATGAGGAACTGTTCCAGTCAAATGATTTCAAGTCTGCAGAAAATTCCTCTGAGTCAAGAACCCAACAGGCTCCAGACTATTTTCGTTTTGGATGGTTGCTCTTCTTAATTATAAGAATCCAGACATCCAGCAGATTCAAGGACCTTGTGACATCCATAACTATGTTGGTTTCTGTATTGGTAAGGACTGCTGCTACGATCAATTTGCCTAAAAAAATTTGGCATATGTACTTTATTCAGCTTAACGATTGATGCCAATTAGTGCACTTGAAAGTGATGAACACTGATGATTTTATTACATGCCTGCAGGCTGTACTTATTATTCATGTTCCTGCACATCTAAGGAACTTCAATATAAAAGACTCATCCTGCTTCAGTAAGGCAACCAACTCTTTATTTCGCATAAACCATTTCATAGTCAGGCATCTAATTGTTGCAGCTTAGGCTTAAGACTGATACATTCTACCTATTTTTAATGTGATTTAGGTAAGAAGTCAGCTAAGGGAGTCAATCTTATTGCTTTCCTGAGCGAGAAATATGGTACATCTGAAGATCAATTGAGCAAAGCACTGGAGATGACAAATAATCTCATAATGGATATTCTGAAAAAGAAACCATGCTCTCCTTCAGAATATATACAGGATAATTTGTCTTATATTGATCCAGGTCAGAAGCTGCTATGTCAATGAAAGTTTGTTTTCCATGAGTTTTTTGCTGCGAGAACTAACATTTCTTTTGTGATGCAGAAGGCTTGACAGTTTTTGAGGATTTGCTTCTGCAAGATTCGTTGAGATCAAGTTTGCTAGTGCTGGAACAGGAATATGAGACAATTAACACTAAAGGTGATCTAGACGAGCGTGTCTTTGCTAACGATGACAGCAGTTTGATTGGCAGTGGAAGTTTTTCAGGGGGTGCCATTTATTTACCAGGCACAAAGGTAACAAATAATGAGCCGATTCATCTATTGCGTCATTATTTGAATGTTTTGATATTGCTTAAGATATCATTTGCATGTTATTGCAGAGAAAGTATGATGTTATGGCTTCACCTACAAAATCAATAACAAGTCCTAGTCCAATGTCTCCACCTCGTTTTTGTTTGTCACCTAAAGGCAATAGCTTTTGCAACTCAAACATCGCTCCTATCACTCCAGTGAGCTCAGCCATGACAACTGCCAAGTGGCTTCGGAATACAATATCTCCCCTCCCTACAAAACCTTCTGGGGAGCTATTGCGCTTCTTCTCAGCGTGTGATAAGGATCTAACTGATGATATTACTCGCAGAGCTGGCATTATACTGGGAGCGATTTTCACCAGCAATTCTTTTGGTGAACGCATCTGTACAAATGTGCGAAGCACAAATCGAATGGATGCTATCTGGACAGAACAAAGAAAAACGGAAGCCCTTCAGCTGTATTACAGAGTTCTGGAATCAATGTGTAGATCAGAGTCGCAAGTCTTGAGCGGGAACAATCTTACATTGCTTCTGTCTAATGAGCGATTTCATCGATGTATGCTTGCCTGTTCTGCTGAGTTAGTTCTTGCAACTCACAAGTCTGTCACTATGATGTTCCCAGCAGTGTTGGAGAAAACTGGCATAACCGCTTTTGACTTGAGTAAAGTCATAGAGGGTTTTGTAAGGCATGAAGATACACTTCCAAGAGAGTTGAAGCGCCATTTGAATTCACTTGAGGAACGGCTTCTTGAAAGCATGGCATGGGAGAAAGGCTCATCAATGTATAATTCCTTGATTGTTGCTAGGCCAGCACTCTCTTCAGAAATAAACCGGTTATGTTTATTGGCTGAACCAATGCCATCACTTGATGCTATCGCGGCTCATCATAATATCTCGTTGGGTGGCCTGCCACCTCTTCCTTTTCAAAAGCAGGAACATTCTCCAGGTAACACTTTTACCATGGCATTACAAGTACATGCTTGTTCATGTTTTCTCTATGGTTTCATACTTTTCTGTAAATGGAAAGTTGACTAAACTATGTACATGTTACTGATATTTCCTGTAGATAAAGATGAAATCAGATCTCCCAAAAGAGCATGCACTGAGAGGAGAAATGTGCTGGTGGACAGTAATTCGTTTAGATCACCTGTCAAGGATATTCTTAAATCAAAGTTACTGCCGCCTCTTCAATCAGCTTTTGCAAGGTTAACATTCTTTCCTGATTTCTCCATGAACGCTTCTCAGCAGGATGGTTAAGTGAGTTTTTATTTTTATTTTTATTATTCTTGATTGCAGTCCAACGAGACCTAATCCTGCAGCAGGAGGTGAAACATGCGCAGAATCAGGAATTGGTGTGTTCTTCAGCAAGGTAAGTGTTCCCTTTTAATGTATCATGACTTGATGAGCCATGATACTTGGTGTTGACTTTATATCGCTTTATCTTCTGCAGCTATCAAAACTTGCAGCAATTAGAATCAGAAGTCTTTGTGAAAAATTGCAACTTTCTCAGCAGCTTCTGGAGCAAGTTTATTCCCTTGTCCAACAAATCCTTATCCAAAAAACTGATCTGTTTTTCAACAGACACATTGACCAGATTATACTGTGCAGCATATATGGAATTTCTAAGGCATGTACAAAAATTCTCCAACTTACACTAATCCAAAGAGAAATGTTTACCATTATGATCATTAAATTTTGGCTTCTACCTATGTGCAGATAACTCAAATGGATCTAACATTCAAGCAGATTATTTACAGCTATAGGAAACAGCCTCAATGCAAACCACAGGTTTTCCGTAGTGTTTATGTTTGTTGGCCACCGAGGAACCGCAAAGGGGTAAGATTCCATCTGGATTTCCAATCTTTGTTCTGAGGTTTTGTAGTTACTGAACTACCAGTATGCAAATGGTTCAAAAGAATTGTCTGACAAAACTCATGTCATGGCAGAAAACTGGAGAGGAACATGTCGATATTATCACTTTCTACAATGAAGTGTTTATTCCTGCTATCAAGCCTTTGTTGGCGGAAGTAGTATCTTGTGCTAGTTCAAATAAAAAGGATGAGGAAAAAGGAACTGTTGATGGTATGTGCCCATATACAAAATCTAAGTGATATTACTACTTCATCTGTGAAGGCTTTGCTGAAGTATGCATTTTTGTCATGTATATAGGCCAATTTCCAGAATCCCCTCGTCTAGCTCGGTTTCCAAATCTTCCTGACATGTCTCCAAAGAAAGTTTCTGCTACCCGCAACGTATATGTTTCACCGCTACGTCCATCGAAGGTATGCAGAAAAAATAGTCTGAAGTTTTTTTTGTGTCTTTCCTGCTACTTAACTGTGGTTACAACTTTGTAACTGAACTTTTCAGATGGATGCTTTGCTTTCCCCAAGCTCTAAGAGCTATTATGCATGTGTTGGCGAGAGCACTTACGCGTTTCAGAGCCCCTCAAAAGATCTGAAGGCTATCAACAACCATCTAAACAGGTAAGTTTTGTCATTTTGTAAACAAGCTAACAGCTGGATTCTCATTCAGTATTATGGAGAAGAACAAGCCAGTGATGTCTGAATTACTTTGCAATGTCTGCAGCCCGCAAAAAAATGTGAGCAAGAAGAAACTTAGCTTTGATGTTGTCAGCGATCTGGTTGTCGCTAGTAGCCTCAGCAGCAATCAAAATTCCAGTGGAGCAGCTATGAAAGTAGATCCTGTCAAGACGCCAGTGAAATGCGAGCCGGAGCCATAGTTGCCTGTCATGCTTCATCACCAGTCCCACAGCCATTGTTGGTGTCAACTTGATTTAGATATTAGATCTAGGTCTTGTGGAAAAAAGTTAGATATTCTTTTGTTTCTTTTCTGTTTCTTCTTGACATGGGTAAACTCCCCTGCGAGCAGCTCCACCTGTCAAATATAATCAAGGCTGCCCTGGGAACACCCCCTAACCTGGCTCACTTTACTTTGTTGCCTTGTAAGATTTGACCCAATGATGTAATCTGACAAATTAACAGTTTTGTAAATGAAAGCTTTTGTCTGTGCTGCACAAGTTTGGAATCTTTGGATCATTATGCCATGATGTTATTTGCAGTCCTGTGACAGTCACCCATCTAAGTACGTCTGTGCATTAAAAATCGAAGCCTTCACGGTGTGTACTTTACAAATTTGTTACAAAACAATATCCAGTATTTTTTTCTCTGGTGACCCGCATGCATGTCATTGCGTAAAGAAGAATGAGTTCTCAATATCCCGTACTAATATTGTTTTGTATATGTCATGCCTTGTGTTGCAAGATTTTTATTCATATGAGGCTCATTTAGAGGAAACTGTGTGCATGTCATGCCTCAAGATTTTTATGACAATATATTGTTTACAATACTCCTTTCTAATTTACTTATGATTCTGTTTCTTTCTTTGGGTATGAAAATTAATGAAAAGTAAATTGAAATAGAAAGTATTTGAAGTCCTACTATTTCCACAGCCTATATTATATTATTATGGCCATATTCTGCGCTAACTTATACTTGTTTTATACTGATAAACAATGTTATCATTTCCCATATAACTAAGACCCTGCCTGAGCTATCAAGGAAAAAAAGACTATTGGCTCTGAGATCATGGGGTAGTCTCCTCTAGAAAAAGATCATGACATCATGTGCTAGTGGTACTTTCCAAAAATGATCGGCTGATTCACGTCAATACGTCATGCCTGCATTGGATCAAGAGTTTCAGATATAATTTGCAACGTTAACTTGTTAAGGTATACTTCTTTCATTCTTAAATTATTGGGTTATCATCTCTTTAAAAAATAAAAATTATCCTATGTTTTTTATGATTTGTTTTATTAAAAAATAAAACATAAATCATAATTTTATATGTTTGATAAATATATTAGTCAACTAGGACAACAAGTTCAATCAATGAACTCGGTCGTCGCCGCACATGGGCAAGGCAGAAATAGCAGCTCAGATGCCCTCACAGAGAAAAATACATGGATACACCATTTTTTTAGAGGAACATGGATATACCTAGTACAGCCGATTCAGAACGAATACGATTCGTTTGGGTGTAGGCTGGGCTGGGTTAAATGGGCCTATGCATGGTTCGATATGTACCGTTGGGTTAAATCATTTGGTAATAATTAGATTAGCTAAGTCTAGTCTCGGTGTGGTTTCATTTGTATTAAAAAGCTGACATAGCAGTGTAATTGATATGAAATAGACCATACTGTTTTATGTATATGAAACTCTCATTAAGGCCATTATTGATGGGTTTTTCATTTGGCATTTATTAGGTGATACATCGTAAATAAGATGACATGACATGCTATTTAATATGAAAGAGGAGGGAAGCCTTTCATTAGGATGAAAGGGTGGTGACACTCTTTCCAAATCGATAAAAGGAGAATGAAAGATATATTGAGACTCTTTTCCTTTCATGTGTAAGAAAACACGAATTCTCATTGATATACCTATGCAACAATTTAATATTTTATTCAGCCTATTAAAACTGTGAAATGAAAGTGCTTCTCTTTCATTTCACAAAATAAGATTAAAAAGCTGACATATCATACTTAAAAATGTGAAATGAAAGGACCACTAAGAATGACCTAAGAACATAAAGTTTCATCCCAACATATTTTGATCAATATCAATGTAATAACTAGATGTTAATTTAATTCTACAACTTGTCTATAAAACCGTGAAATGAAATCGTGCATTGAGAAATACTATTTCATACACCAAACCATATCTTCAAATCTGATATGACACTCTTAGTAAGTGTGAGATTAAACTATGAATTGAGACTGTCTCCAGATTCGTACAGTTTTGTAACAGTTTACAGACCCATCATCCCGTGCTAATATTAACTGATCCTCTCTAGAATCTCTTCACAGGTTGATAGACAGCCATGCCGGTAAGCACCCTGCAATACATGAAACAACAATAAATGGGGGCATGATCAGGATCTAAGAACGAGGACGTTCAGTCCATCGTATTTGCAAGGCGACAGATCAAAGAACGAGAGAGCACGTGAGTTTCAGAGAACCTCCAGAAATGCACGGTAGTTCCAATTTGCTGCTCCGAGGATGATATTAACCGGGTTCGGGAGCTCCTACCATGTCAGGTGTCAGACTTACCCATCACTTACCTAGGCATGCCACTCTCCACCGGCCGATTACGCAAAGAGCACTTGGAACCGGTCATTGAGAAGGTACAACGGAGAGTACCCAACTGGAAGGCCGGACTGCTCCACAAAGCGGGCAGATTATCACTTGTCAAGTCGACCATGACGGCAATTCCTATTTACCCGCTGATTTCCATCAGACTGCCACAATGGGCCATTTCAGCAATCGAAAAATGCTGCAGGGGCTACTTCTGGGCAGGCGAGCAAACGGCCTCTGGTGGCCAATGCACCATGGCCTGGTCCACGATCGCCAGACCGAAGAATGTGGGGGGGCTAGGCATTACCAATCTGCAGATAGCTAGTTTTGCACTACGCCTACGATGGCTGTGGCTCAAGAGAACGGATCCGAGCCGACCGTGGGCACAACTACCGCTGGACTGCGAAAAGGAGGTGCAGGCCATGTTCAATGCGTCAATCCTGATAGAAATTGGTGACGGGAAAACCACTAAATTCTGGTCCGATCGGTGGTTCAATGGCACATCTATCCAATCGCTCGCGCCTGACCTGTACGCAGCAATCAACAAACGGGCGCTGGAGCGAACAGTGCATCACGCCCTACGGAACCGGCAATGGATAAAAGATATCAGCGAACCTCCGACGACCATGGGCTTTGTCCAATATCTGCAGCTATGGCCACTAGTACAGGCAATTCATCTGCAGGAGGGAACACCTGACAGCACCTCCTGGCGATGGACATCAACACGGCAATACACAGCCAAATCTGCATATGAGATGTTCTTCAAGGGAGCAACCAAGCTTGCCGGCGCTGACCTGCTATGGAAGTCCTGCCCCCCCCCCCCCCCAAGTGCAGTTGTTCATGTATACGGCACTGCATCGACGGACCTGGACGGCAGAGAGAAGAAAGAGACATGGACTGCAGGAGGACGACACCTGCACCCTTTGCGACCAAGCCACTGAATCAATTGAGCACATCATCCTGCATTGCCCGATGGCAAAAGAAGTCTGATGGAACATACTTAGCTTCATCGGCCTAGCACGCCGGTTCCCAGAGGACCACATGGACATCCCTCAAGCATGGGAAAACATGAGAGCAGGTCTGCAGAAAAAACAGAAAAAAGGCATAGACTCCTTATTCCTACTGGTGGCATGGAACCTATGGCTTGCAAGAAATGGTCAAGTATTCAGGCAGGAGGAGGCGGACGCCCGACGGACCACCAGCCACATCATGGACGACGCCAAGCTCTGGATAGCGGCGGGGGCTGTAAACCTAGGTAGACTCATAGCGCGAGAGTAGGCTTAAGGGAAAACCTAGCTGTTAGGTAGCGAAAGATCAACTGTAACACATGTAAGCGCTACCTAACTGTCTGCGGCCGGCTTAACGGCACGCGTCGTGTAAGGTCATCGACCAACTTCTTCTTAAATACAAAGATACGCAGCTCTCCTGCGTATTCTAGAGAAAAAGTGAGGTTCAGAGTAGCTCACATGAGACCGGGAAGCTGAAGCACATGGCCGGCTCGTTGCGAGCCTGCCGCTGCTCATGTTCTGCCACGAGGATGTAGAAGAGGCCCATGACGCCGGTGTGCTGCCGCGCGCTGCTGTAGTTGGAGACGACGGTGAGCGCCTCGCCGTCGCGCACCCTCACCGTCCCCGGCTCCGGGTAGCACGACGACATGCCCACGATGTAGCCCGCCTCGTTCCCGGCCTCCTTCCCCGTGCCGTAGCTCGCCATCGACGCGCACAGCAGCCGCCCGTCCTGTGATCAGTCGACTGCAAGTTCAGCAACTTCCATTGGCCATTGCCAAAAAGAAGATGCAAGTTTGTGGTGCAGAAACTGTTTCAGCAGCTACCTGTCCGTGCAGAGAAGCCCCTATGCCACCCGAATGCTGGTGCGCGATGCCGAATACGATATCGCCGCCGCGCGGCAAGACTTGTTTGGCCGCCATGACATGGACGCACTCGTTCTTGGCTCGCTTCTCTGAGCTGCATTCCTCCACCTGATACTCAATCTAAACACACACAAATTAAACCGACTTAATAATAATTCGTAATACATCTCTATTCAATCAGATTCTGCAAATCAAGCAACAAACAAGTGTCAAATGTCAACATCAGAAACAACGACTCCTACCTTGCAAGCAGGTTCAGTCTGTCCCTCGAGCGGGGGCCTGTAAGTGGAATCGAAGATGTAAATCTTCACCGGCACGACTGCGTCGCTCCAGTCCAGCCACATAACCGTGTACCGGAAGAACAGCTTCCTCTCCTCGCCGCCGCCGCCGCCGTCGAGCCCGTCCTTCATCCTGCACCGGGTGCCGTCGTAGCAGCAGCGCAGTCCGCCGGTGTACTCCGCCTCGATCGCGCGGCCGTGCTCGTCGACGGTGGCGTTGTACAGGTCGCACCTGCACTCGGCGCAGGCGAGACTGTCGGCGACGCCGCGGGCGTCGATGGCGTGGACGTTCATCAGCCACCGCTCCTCGTACCCGGCCGCCGGCGCGCTGGCCGGGTCGCCGACCTCGATGCCGTACGGGTCGGGGACCCACGTGGCGGTGTGCCGGGTCTCGGAGCCCAGCCCGTAGTACTGGTGCAGGTTGTCCTTGCACACGCCGGCGTTCTCGCCCGGGATCATCCGCGGGAGCCGCGCCGCCCGCGCGGCCGCGGCGTCCGTGGCGGCGTGATACGGCGCCACGACCCAGTGGTGGAGGTAGGCCTCGTGGAGGGGCACGGGGACGCCGCGCTCGTCGACGACCTCGCCGTTGAAGCTCTTGAGCGCGAGGTGGCCGCGGGGGAACGCGATGTCGTAGTGCCACTTGTTGGAGACGCCGCCGGGGCGGAGGAAGAAGGGTGGGGACAGGAACGTCTGCGATTTCAGCAACTGGTGGCCTCTTCGCACGTTGAGCGCTTCCGATGGCAGAGGAGCAGTTGCAGATGAGAGCGCCACGATTATTAGCAGCACGAGAAACGAAGGTATTGCCATCTTTGTAACCACTCACGATACCTGCAGAAAAGGTTCACAATCTCTGTATCACTGATGAATTATAGTATCTCAGAACGAAAAGATCACATGGATATAGGAATAGGAAGCTGTTCAGGCAAGTCACAGGAAGGAGAAGCAGAGGCGAAATGGAACAGAGAGGAAGCGGACGGTCGTACCGAATCTGAAGTTGTCAACTGAAGAGGGTGGCGACTACGGCCGCGGGCTTGCCGCTTATAGTTGTCGCGATGGAACAGCAGGAACCACGCAGCGGCGCAGCGGCGCTCACGGCAGTGTTTGCGTCTTTTGGATATACTTTGCACTTTGCAGCGGCACTCCCAGCTTATCTGCATTTCATTATTTTCCCGCTTTGTACTTTTTCCAAGGAAAATATTCGCGCCATTCAATATCGCTTACCAGTCGTATTGTTCTTGCCTTTGTAAGAGCATCTTCAACCGTTACCAATAATTTTACTTTTAAAAAATTAGTTTTAGAGAGTTGTTATATCTATTGGAAGTGAAAAGACGACATGCGCTCCAACCGTTTCCAATAATCGTTTCCTAAATAGTTCAAATATCCTTTAGAAAGTAAGAATTAGGTGGCTAAATGTAGCAACCTTTAGGTTATGGATTGGGAGTTGGTAAATTTAGCAACCTCATATAGGGAACGGTTGGAGAATGATTTTTATTAATCACATCTTATATTTAGCAACCTCATTTAGGGAATGATTGGAGATGCTCTAATGTTCCCAAAGAAAACATTCACACCGATTCGAAATCGTGTTAGCATTCCTGTCCATCAAACTATTATTATAAGTTTGTGTTTTGAGGCAATAATTTTGATCAGAACGTTTATAAATTTAACTTTATGTTGTGAATTTTGTATAACATTTTAAATAGCAGGCTAAGAAGTTTAGCGATATGCCTCCAAAACAGCTAATAGCGGAGCTAAATCAGGTTATAGCGGGAGATAGCGGTTAAAATGTACATAAACACAAATAACGGTGCACCACCTTAAAAGACTATAACGAACTATAACGGTAACTATAGCGACCGATTTAAAATTATGGTTTTGTGGTAGCTACAGTCTGTGCCTAGTAGTAGATTAGGAGAGAATAGGATTTAGGTGTTATTTTTATGTTTTGAGTTCTCTAGCAGCTGCAAAGTCAACAGTTATGCACTACCCCGGAAAAAGGAAATCGATGCAATTAAAAAAGTAACAGCTGTGTACTTCTGTCATTGTACATGTCATTGCCTTTTATTGCAAGCATTTTCGTGCAATGTGGACCAAGCCACCAAGGTTCACAATGCCTACATAGGTTTGGTTTTTCACAAAAAATCAACCGTCCGAATAAATCGAGTCGGACCAGTTTTACTGGTTACCGTGAAAAACCGAGTACTATTCAACGGTTTTTTAAACCAGTGTGGACAAGTTGTTTCAATCTTCAACTCTCTAAATTGTCATCCCCTCAGATTCAGGATTGGCTGAAGAAATACTGAGAGAAGAAATCCATGCTGCTTAGGTGACGTGTCCTGAAATGATGTTGGAAGTTGCTTGGAGGATAATGCTTGAGGATTCGGCATTGAGCTTATTGGTCCTTCACCATTTTTCTCTTGCTTTCTCTTTTGTATCAGACAATATGACTCTTTTTTATTGATGAAAAAGTACCCTCAACCTCAACTGGTGATATTCTATACATTACAGTTATTCTCTGCAAGGAAGTTTCTTTCCTGATAAGCTCAGTGCTGGCGTCTACAAGAGACGTACAACTGCAGATTTACCCTCGGAGACCTTGGATAATTATATTTAGTTTTATCTTTACACGCCTGATGCTAACATGAATACAGGCTATCTGTCATGTTCGCATGCTTCGTCTCGTGGTATATGACTCTCTACCCATTTCATGGACCATGGATTGTTCTGATGTGGACTACAGGACTACTGATGCTGAAATCTCGGTCGCTATTTTGGTAATAAAAGCATTGTACTAAATAGTAGAAGCAATTCAATAATTGAAGGAGACCGGAGAAAATTGTTGACAGCGATGACGATGTATTGTTCCAGAAACTGGAAATATTACGCCAATCGCTTTCTGCCTTGAATAATTGTGCATGCAAGACCTTATTGCATCCAATTGAAAGAGCGGCGACACTACGTGTCTGACGTATTATCCGGCCTGACAATGACGACCATGCAGCAACAGAAACCTCAATGCAAACTCTGTTTTTGTTGCTCCTCTATACTGCAACAGTGATAGTTATATGATTGATAGTTATATGATTTTTGACAAGGTGTCGTTTGCAATGACATTGGCTGTGAAACGAAATCGTCTTACTTCAACCGTCTCAATGTCAGATCTTAATGTCAGATCGAAGTTGTGTAGGAATCAGCCGTCCACCTACATCGGACGGCGTCGCCCACTACATCCCTTGTTTGTTACATAGGTCACAAAACCGCTCAGTTCTTCCATACAACAAAAGCCAAGCCATAAATCGTAAAAATCAAACAAAAACCGTTTTGCTACTGTAACTAGATTCGGTTTTATTGAAAAAACCGATCAATTTTAGAAACTGAGCCGGACGCATAACTCCAGTTTCGCAGTTTTCGAACTGTTTTTAACGGTTTATGAATCCATGGTTTGTTCCCACCTCTCTATCTCTCTCCATTGTTTCCTGCCGGCAGTAGCCGGCCCAATCCGGCCCAGCAGCAGGCGAACGCGTCTAACTTTGAGGGGAAAACGTGAAGACAGGAGCGTGCTGTACCATATACTATATGCTAGTACTATTCTATGTATAATCTCACAAATTTATTTGTGCATACAAGAGATTTTACATCTACTTCTCATAGTTTTATTATAGTAGCTTCTGCTATGCCAAACTATTCTTGGAGGAAGTAATTTTGCAGTAGATATCACAAAACTCAAGCTAATTAATACTATAGGTCACCAAAACAACCCAATGGCATGCACATCGTCTTATCGCTATATATTGACTGTACTTTTCTGCAGCTTCAGGCATCGCTCCTGCACTCTGTCAATGAGAACATACAGTACATTATAATACTGTAGAGCTCTTCACAGGTTGCCGGACAGCCATGCCGGTAGACACCCTGAAATATTTAAAGGGGTAATCTCAGGTCAGAAAGTCTTGAGAAGAACAGGCAATTTCTGGAATCTGCAAGACGAGAGAAATCGAGAGGATCAAAACAGAAAACGCTTTGCTCACATGAGACTGGGAAGCTGAAGCACAAGCCCGGCTTGTTGAGCCGGCTGCTGCTGCTGCTCATGTTCTGCCACGAGGATGTAGAAGAGGCCCATGACGCCCGAGTGCTGCCGCGCGCTGCTGTAGTTGGAGACGATGGTCAGCACCTCACCGTCGCTAACCTTCACCGTCCCTGGCTTGGGGTAGCACGTGGACATGCCCACGATGTAGCCTGCCTCGTTCCCGGCCTCCTGCCCATTGCCGTACGTTGCCATCGACGCGCATAGCAGGCGCCCGTCCTGTCATAGATTGAGTGCAGTTCAGCTTCAGCAGTTAGGTGATAACACGGCACGGTGACATGTTGTAAGGCAACAATTTCAGATGATAAAAAATGACTTGATATTTTTATCAGATACCTCGCCGTGCAGAGAAGCACCAATGCCGCCTGAATGCTGGTGTGCGACGCCAAACACAATATCGCCTCCACGCGGTAAGACTTGTTTGGTCATCATAACATCGACGCAATCGTTCTTGGCCCTGTTTTCAGAGTTGCACTCTTCAACCTGATACTCCACCTGCACAAAGAACCCGATTCATTCATAAAAGAACTGCTCAAATGATTCCGATTGTGCATGTATTTCAAGTATGTAACTTATTCTCAACGTTAGAAATAGCTCTTGACCACACAAGAAACTTGTAGCATAGTAGTACCTTGCAAGCAGGCTCGGATTTTCCCTCAAGCAGAGCTCTATCGGTAACATCGAATATGTAAATCTTGACAGGCACAATCGCATCGCTCCAGTCGAGCCAGGTCACGGTGTACCGCAAGAACAGCTTCCTCAGCTCACCATTGAACCCTTCCTTCACCTTGCACTGGGTCTGGTCATAGCAGCAGCGCAGCCCACCGGTGTAGTTCTTCGCAATGCCACGGCCGTACTCATCAACCGTCACATTGTAGAGATCGCACCTGCACTCGGTGCACCCCAGCTTGTCTACCACGCCCCTCGTGTCGATGGCGTGCACATTGAGCAACCATTTCTCCTCATAACCCTCAGGGGGTTCCCAATCTCAATTCCGTAAGGATCAGGGACCCATGTCGCGGTGTGCCGAGTCTCAGAGCCGAGACCGTAGTACTGTCCCAGCGTGTGCTTGCACACACCAGAGTTCCTAGCTAAGACCCTCTTCGGGAGCCCCTGCGCATCAGCGGCAGCACTGCTCTTTGCAACATGATATGGTTCCACAACCCAATGATGCAAATAGGTCTCATGGAGAGGGACGGGCACTCCGTTCTCATCGACAACCTCGGCGTCAAAGCTCTTGAGCGCAAGGTGGCCTCTGGGAAAGTCAATGTCATAGAGCCACTTGTTGGAGACGGAGCCGGGGTGTAGGGGGAAGGCCGGGGATAGGAATGTCTTGGATTTCAGCAGATGGCCTCTTACATTGAGCGCTTCCGACTGAAGCGGCGCATACGCAGATAAGAATGTGATGAGCAGCACAAGAAACACAGCCATTTTCATCCTGTCACCACCTGCAAAGTTGGCCTTATATCAGTAATCAGGCAAGATGGACAGGAACCACGAAATGGACAGAATAATTCCTCAGTTTGTTAAAATGATATTGGACTGTTGGAAGAACCTTGTACTATCAATTAAAAACTGAAAATGGGTAACTGGAACAACCTTGCACTAACAAACAAGCTTCTTCCGAAGATATTTGGATAGAACTAAACGGTACTAGCCTAATTTTCCATTTTGCCATCTATCTAATTTTTTAGATAAAGGAACAAAGTTCCCGCCTATACCTGAACATCCAGGCTGCCCGGACCGGCCCGGCGAGGCACGCCGAGCTGACCAGGCCATGCCTTAGCATGCCCTGGGCCCGGTGGTCAGCCCGCAGCATGGCCCACAAAGGCCTGCGCAGATAGTTGATGGGCTAAATCACTTATACGAGCTATTATCGGACCTGCCTGTTTTCGGGCCATGTTGCATGTCTAGGGGTCAGCCCGAGGCATGGCCGGTACCGTGTTACGGGCCGGTACGAGCCCGCTTAATACTAGGTCGTGTTGTTTCCAAGTCGTGCCAAAATGGGCGTGCTTCGTGCCAGCCCGTTTGAGCCGGCCCATATTCCCACCTCTACACCCGAGGGTGTACACAACGTACCCATCTATCTAGAATATAACTGTAAAATGTAAATACCTCTTCAGATTGTTACTGTATGTTGCTCTAGCATATGTAGAACGCTATTAGCACATGGCAATAAAAAAAATGGGTGCAGTTACAGCCACAGCCCCAAAATCAAGCAGGATACCTACTGTATCCACATCATTCCATAAATTCTATTACTACTAAGAAAACGAGGGATACATTAAGGTACAGTTGTAATCAACGAGTCACTATAGGCACGTCAAATTATTCCACCTTGCATTGAGCTGAGTGTAAAAGGTACTAGTCCCACTCCCACTTATATATAGTCTTTGAATAGTCAATAAACCATGAAAACAACAGACTCAAGGACAAAAACTAGCATCCATTAGACAGCTGCAACAACTTCGTTATAAAAAGTCATAATGTATAGTATAATCCAGATGAGAAGTGCGACACATTTCAAATTTTCGGCCATAAAAAAAACTGTGGCACCACCACTGACCGTGCGATTTCCCCTATGCCCTTTTAATAAGAAACAAACGCCGTGCTTCACATGTCTCCCTCGTGATGTTTTCCCACTTTACCAAGGAGCGATGCATCTGTACTCAGACAATAATAATTCACAAGAACTGGGCAGCCCACAGTCTGGTGATCCTTTTTAATAAATTAGTGAAAAATAGCTCCTTTTTTAAAAAGAAAATAGGATTTGTAAGAGGAGGAGGATGGGGGTGCACAAGCAAGCTCTCATACTCCCTTCGTTAGGACCATATAACTACGGGAAAAAGAAAAAAAAGAGGGGAACGATAGCTGAAGCTGCTGATAAACGGAAAAAGGTTTTGAATCTTTCAGGAACCAAGCCGCTGCAAGCTTGCAAGAAATATTGATGAGCTAATCGATCGGACAGGGACTACTTGAGCACAGATTATAACAGGCGATAACTTAAGGCTAAGACACAGCAAAGGGGATCTCCAGGCAGAGATGAAACTGAGAAGGGGGTAGGAAGAGGGCGGCGAAACGTACCAAGCTGAAGCCCCGTCTTGGTCAGGGAGTGAGGAGGTCTCTATTGGTATGGCTATGGCTGTGCTGCCTCATATAGGACGCCTCGCGGCATGGGTTCCCTGCACCACGTGGTGGTGCGGTGCTGACGACAGCGCTGGCGTTTCGGTGAAGCCCTTGGAGATGTGAACAGGACCCTCACACGGTTTCTAGAAGACTGCGTGGCTCGAAATAATTCCCATGCTATGGAAATCGCGGCGCAAGAATTTTCTTTTTTCTTTTCTTTCCGAAGAATCAAGAATGTGCGGCTCCGTAGTTGGATAATACTACTACAATACTACTTCTTTCCAGAATTTTGTCTTGCTGGTATCGCTCCGTCCATTCGGATCTTGAGCAGTGTGGCCATCCCTAGCAACAGAGCTTGCTTCGCACTGCAGACTCTGACTAAACGCACAACAACAGTGTTTACCCACCAAAATTAGTCAAGGCGCGCTTCCATAAGTGCAAACGTCAAGGTGCCCAATGAAAGAACCAAGTAAAACTCCCCGTAGGAACAAATACGACGATAGAGAGAAACGAGAAGATAAAGTGGACGAGGCGAACGAAAGGGACCGGCGGCACGAACAAGGCCACAAAAGCAAAGCTCTCGCATTAGGCCTTGTCACATCAAGTAGAATCTTACTATTTATGAATATTTTGATCAATTTAATGACAAAACCCTATTGACAAATTGGTGCTAATTTTCGAGATGAATCTAACGAGCTTAATTAATCTATGTTTTACTAAAGTGATGCTACAGATAACAGTCTTCTAATCATGACTTAATTAACATCATTAGATTTGTCTCATAAATTAGTCTAGAGACCTGTAATTTATTTTATAATTAAATTTTATTTAAGACTTCATAAATAGTAAGATTTTTTGATGTGACAAGATTTTTTCGATGTAACAGCTCTAAAGTTTAGACGCAGGAAACGAACACACTTAATCTCACATGTTCCGCCTGTACTTGTGCTGCTGCCACAGTTATCTGCCCGAGGAAATCATCTGTTCCCTCGTGCATCCTAGTTATGTTGTGGGCTTGTGGCAATGGAAACGAGGATGGCCTGTTGGCCCGCCGGCGGCCGACGCTCGCAAAGGCGAGGTGGAGTCCGGTGAGGAGGAACGAACTGGTACTTGCTTTGTTTGATTTTTTGAGGGCAAATCCTCTCTAATTCGGTGCAAAATTTAAGCTAATAAATGAAAGGCACATCGAATCGACAAGATGATGGTGGTTACCTGCGGCGCGGCGGCGTGGGGAAAGGGCGGGGAGGTCCGGCCAGAGGATGGGTGCAGCTGCCGCAGGAAAGGAGGAGATCGGGACCGCAGGAGGAAGGCGGTTGCGTTGCCGCACCCGCACCGCCGTGCCGTTTGTTTGCGATAGTACTGGAGGTTGAATTCTGACGGCGGTGGGTGAATGAGCACGCGCAGTACTGGGGGAGAAAAAATGAGCAAAATCGAAGGGAAAAAAATAAAAGTATTGTTGAGAGTGGGATTTGAACCCACGCCCTTTCGGACCAGAACCTTAATCTGGCGCCTTAGACCAACTCGGCCATCTCAACTTGTTTGTTTGATCTGGCCCTAAAATATTTACAAATCCATCTTAAATTATGTAATGACCGTACTCCTCTCCAGTGTATAACTATCTCACATGCTTTACATGTTCTAAACGAGAAGCAGCTGACAGCTTATTTGTTCCTGTTAGTACATGAAATATCCAAAATGATGAAGTCGCTCTGCCCATCGTAGTGTTGTACCTACATCAGGGAACATGGCTAGCTAACACTGCCCCATATTCTCTGTTTTTTCTCGATGAGCTACAATAAACAGGCAAATGGAAACCAACTGTGTGTCGTCAGCGTGTGCCTACAAAAAGTCAGAAATGCAGTGACCAGCAAAATAATCCTTCATATAATTCGAAGTAAGTCATCCTGGCTCTGGCCAATTACAATACAAATCTTGTCATATAAATGTTTATGTGTCCTACTAGCACCGTATATAGGAGGTACCCGTCCACACAACACACAACACAACACTAGCAAATGCTAGTTACTCATTGATGATGTTGATGAAGTAGGCCACAAAGCGCGCACATAGGAAGCATGCCTTATTTTCCTAGAGAAACCATATTTGTCTTTTTCACATGTTGCTCCGCATCCGTGTCGGCAGGCACCCTGCAATTATCAATATTGGAAAGAACCAAACATGACTATTAAATCATGTTTGGGAAAAGGCATATGATGTGAACTATGGTTTGTTCGTTATTTTCAGAGATAAACTTTAGCTCTTAAAGTTTAGTCGTGGCTAGAGCTTTAGTTTTCACTTTGAAAAGACTTCTTTGCCCATAATTATTACACAAGACTTGCAAATTATGCAAGGGTACGTGGGGTCCAGGATGGGGCAAGAAAGTTTTAGCCCATTTTAGCATCTTATTTGGACTAAACTTTGGCCCACCTGTTTGGTGTTCTTTAGGCTAAACTTTAGTCCAAACTTTAGCATTATCCCTTTAACAGAGGAAACAAACACCCCCGACGTAGGCTTGTTTCGAATTGTTGCAATATACGTAACTCACTTGTGGTCCATCGGGAAAACGAAGCAAAGGGACAGCTGCTGCTTCTTGGCCTGCTCCTGATTTGCTCGCCCGGACCACAATACGTATATGTGGTAGGAAAGTCCGATCCGAGCGCTCCTCGCAAACCGACACTCTCCCTCCTTCCTATGTAACGCGCTTCCCGTGTGTGGACTCCTCTTTTTTCTTTTCTCCACCACTCCTTCCTTGTTCGATCTCCATTCTCCTTCCTCATCTTCCCTCCTCCTCAAACACACCAACGCCGCCACCCACTGCGGGCGTGCTGCCCTGACTCGTCGGCCCCTCCCCGATGAATCGTGCCCCACCATCGGCCTATCTACGGCGCGCCACCCCCACCATCGGCCTCTTCCTGGTGCGCCACCCCCACCGTTGACCTCTTCCCGGTGCGCCACCCCGACCGCACGCCTCTCCCGGACGCGCTGCCCCAACCGACGGTCTCTCTCTCTCTCTCTCTCTCTCTCTCTCTCTCTCTCTCTCTCTCTCTCTCTCTCCGGATCCGAAGAGATTGTTTTTATTATTATTATTATTTCGATCCGAAGTAGGGTTTTGGATTCAAAGTTTGGGGAAAAGTTTCAATGGAACTTTTGATTGAAATTTAGATTCAACTTTGATTCAAAGTTTCAACTTTCAATGGAACTTTCCGGTTAAATTTATGATTCAAAGTTTGGATTAAACTTTGATTTTAAAACTTTTTAGGAAAACTTTTCTTAAATAGAAAAGTACGGTAGTTAAAGTTTTCCTAGAAAGGAAAGTAGAAGGGTTGTTTGAAAGTTTACGAGCTAACCACCCTCACGCGTGTGAACTAGATCCCCAAGAAGCAACCCATGACCCTATGTGTGTGCTGCCGCTCGCTGCTTGTAGTTGGAGACGATGATGGTCAACACCTCGCCATCACGAACCTTAACCGTCCTCCGGTTCGGATACCATGTCGACGACTAGCGATGTAGCCCTAGCCTATCTTGATGTGCGAGTAGCCGACCGTCTTGAATTTGCAAAAGAATTATTCGTAAGTTTCTACCTTCGAGATGAGAATCCATCCATCCCATCCGATCCACGGCTAGAGGAACATGCCATATGTATATACCTAGCGAGTGCAATGAGGTGGATTATCCGATATCTCTGTTCAATGTGAATTTTTGGAATTATGATTAAAAAGGCATATCTAGTGTCGTAGACTCCTGCACTGCGCAGAGTGCGGAAAAGGGTGTTAGCAAACAGCCTTACCTGCACACTGTGTAGAGGCTGATTCTGAAAGTTAAATTTGTATAGACAGAAGAACTCGCATTGTTTTTCTTTATTCTCGGAGGGGTATTTTGGTCATTATTAATTTCATCCCAATGCCAAACCTGACACATTCCAAACATAGGAAATGGAGGGCATTCTCGTATCCGTTTCCCTAACCCTAACCCACCCCTAGGCGGTCCTGATTCCTGAAGAGCGAACCGTAATAAAATATCGAACCGAACTCTCCTCTTCCGGTTCGACGCAGCGCTGCGGCGGCGCCTGCCCTTCCACCTTCATTCTCCCTTCCCTTTCTCTCTCTCCTCGCTTTCTCTAATCTCTCTCTCCCCGTCACCCTTCGTTCTCCCCCTTTCTCTCTCCTCTCTCCTCGCTTTCTCTAATCTCTCTCCCCGTCACTCCCACAAACAAGTGAAAGCTGCCCACGCGGGTAGTCCCCTTCAAGGTAATTTCCAAAACTCCTGTTGCTAGTGACCACTACCTGCTCCAAGTGAGGGGGCGCAGAGAGAGGATGAACTTTTATTTCTATTCCTATTTGTTTCTTCTTTTGTTATTGCTGTTATTGCCATTTCCTTTCTTGGCCAAGCCGGCCCAAATCCGCACCCTTCCAGCAGATCCCATCGACAGATTTGATTTTGCGCTGCATCTTGCAATGGAGATCTTGCTCGATCTGTCGAGCACAGATTTGAGCTGGGTCGATGCGGATTTGGCGAATTTTAGGACTGTTCGTCAGTCCTAGGGTTTGCCCCACCTGGAATTTTGAATTTTTAGGCCTTTATTCTTTTGGATTCTAATCTATCTGTCAAAATGGGTGTTCAGGGATTGGCAGCTGAAGGGCGAGCATGAGGCTGGAGATGGGCTGATCCGAACTGCATCCAATTTCCTGTCCTGGCATTGGATTTGTTTGCTGGACAAGCCGAGATGGACGACGACGGCAGCCTCGGAATTAGGAATTGGGGATTCTACGAGACGGTGAAAGGCAACCTCGGCCTGCAGCTAATGTCACCCGTTGCACCTGACCGGGACACTAAGTCGCTGCTCCCAAACAGCACATTCTTGCAGCACCATGGGCACCAAAATGCGCAGAACCAGCACCACCAACAGCACTCACATCAGCCCCGTGACTTTGGCGGTGTTGGAGCCTCTGGTGCCATGCCCACAGAGTCACATTCTGTTCACATGGACTTTGCGCGCAATGAAGCTTGGCTGCACCCCGTGCAGCATCAGCGTGCCCATGAGCAGAAGGTCGTCCTTCATGCTCGCCCTTTTGTACCAGCTGGGCATGTTGGACATCCTGGGCTTGGTGGCCATCCTGGACATGTTGTGCGCCATCATCCCACCGGTTATCAGATGATACCAGATGCACGGCATACTCTCCAGATGATGCAACCGGAGGCACAGCCGCCACCGCCGCCGCCACAGCTTCAGCCACAGGAGCCTCCTCCAGTCAAGCAGGATGGCACATCTCCTCCACTGGTTGAGGACCATTCTATGATTAAAAATGAACCGCCTATGAAGAAGAGGCAGCAGAGTCGGCAGCCTAAATCTCCGAAGCCTAAAAAGCCTAAGAAGGCTCCTGTTCCACGGGAGGACGGGGCACCCAATCGGCCTGCACCCCGACCTAGGGGGCCAAAGAAAACCGTGGGTATGGTGATTAATGGTATTGACTTGGACCTTTCTAGAATAGCGACACCTGTGTGCTCATGCACCGGAACTCCCCAGCAGTGCTACCGATGGGGTGCAGGTGGCTGGCAGTCTGCATGCTGCACAACTTCTATTTCAGAATATCCGCTACCAATGAGCACAAAGCGACGGGGTGCGCGTATTGCTGGAAGGAAGATGAGCCAAGGTGCATTCAAAAAGGTGCTTGAGAAGCTAACTGGTGAAGGGTACAACCTTAATAATCCGATTGACTTGAAGACGTTTTGGGCCAAGCATGGTACAAACAAATTTGTAACTATCAGGTAAAAGAGCTGTTGCTTGTCATATTGTAGGTTCCAGTGCTGCAGTTTGCCCTGATTTATTGCTCATATGTAATTGCCAATCTGCAGAAGTTTTAGATGTAGCTTTGTTGGCATGCTTAGGCTTGTGCACTTAGTTTACATGGCAATTTCAGAGCTTTAGATATCGGCACAACTAAAGTATCTGTATCTTTGAGTTCACAAGTTGAAGCGTAATTACATCTCTAATTTAGATGGCACTGAATTTAATGTATTTGTGTTTGAGAAGAATGAATGTATCTGATGATAGTGTATCTCAAAAGTTAATGATAATATGCTGATTTTCTTAGGAAACAATGTAGTATTAAGCTGGTCCTCTTTTATCTTGTTTTGGGCCCTTGAATCTTGGATTGTTTTTTGGTGGGAAAAAAATTGCAAGCTGCCAGATTTGTTCTTATTTCATAACTTTGTTATTATCGTTGATATGTTGCTGGTTTACCCACATATCAGGGAGACATTGCGTGGCAAATCCGTGCTAACAATAAATGCTTACCTTATGTTACTGGTATTAATTTTTGTATGCAGTTTCATTCAGGCTGTGACAAAATAGCATGACATGATACTATGAAAGTTGGTTTAACTTGTGTCTATGCCGGAAATATTCTTGTGTTTGAAATGGGAACGGTTAAACTACTGATTGGGGTGGAAAACTCTCCTTCTGTGCGTGCTGTTTTCTATTGTTATGTCAGCCCCTTCCTGGCTCGAGGATATTTTGCCTTGAAATACTGCTTGTATAGCTAACTACTGTGGTCAATTTCATTACATTATTAAATCTGATGCCTTTCTTTTTCTTGAATGAAACGGTGGGGAAAGTTCAAATACAAAGAAATGACTTATCCACTTACCTAAACTAAACCCAAACAAAAGAAAAAGAAAAACTGAGTTTGTTCTGGAACCTAAAAGGACTTCAGCCAATCAGATATACTATACTGTACTGATTGTGAAAAACTGATTGAATGCAAGAGCATTTCATCCTTGAGCAGTTGCCACCATCCTTAAAATGTTGGTCGGGTTCCTTCGTAGATCTCTGCATTCCCCACTTTCCAGATGCACCATGCTGCAATGAGGACAGGTTCCATGAACACTGGACCTTAAAAGTGCTCTTTCGTTATAATGAACATGTCATAGAGCCAAACTGAGGGGACCCTATGGAGCATCTGATGGTCATCAAAAGAAAGATGACATCCAGTCTCTTCTGTGTTGGCTGGGCATAGTGTGCATAGTTTGTATCAACTTGATAGTTTCTTCTCCTTGAAACATTCCTGATGTTTAACATGTTCATAGCAGCCAAGGAAAGATTTTGATTTTTGGGATACACTTAGATTTCTAAATCTATTTAATTGGCACGGGGCACCTCATATTCTGGATGGTGAAATTGTAATATTTAAGATGAGTAGTGTGAAGACCCCCATTGAAAGGACCAAATATCTTTGTTGTGTATTCCTCCATTCGTTAATTGGTGATGTTAGGACAGGAAAAATGAATTGGAAAAGAACTAAGAAAGGCTGTTGGAACGTCATCAAATAAAAAATGGAGGGAGTAGGTTGTAATCTGCCATCCAGCTCCTCTTGCAAAGCAAACATTTCCTGATATGTTTGATTTGTTAGAGGTAATTGGACAAGCAAATGCACTTTATTATGGGTCATGACTGCAGGGTGGATAGTTCTTGGTTTTTAACAATATGGTATGGATTGGGGGTGCTTCATGGCCATGATTTGTCCCTGCCATAAATCATCCCAGAAAAGCACTGCCCCCAATTCCTACGTGACAGTTGGCAATATGATTTGTAGATTGTGTTTAACTTCATGATGTCTTTCCATCCACTAACATGAATCCATTTCTCTAGCAGCATGTGGCACTCTATTTGTGCCAAACAATTTTGACCCATGGAACCTCCTGTTTACTCTATTCTTCCTTGATACCTATTGTTGCACCTACATGTGGGGGTCTGGCAAGTGGCAAGACTTTGTAACATCTGATTGTTTAGTTTGCCCAAAGTATTTACCATGTTACTTATATCTGAAAGTTTTATTACTTTAGTGTTTATGATGTCCACGTTGAAAGCATGTATGGTGTCTCCTTACTAAGTATGAATTGAGAAACTTTCAGTCCACAAGAAGCTATGGGGGCAAAAGAGGGAGTTGATATGTTGGAATTAGACTAAACTCTGTAATTTACCTGATCATTTGGTTCGTAATAGAGTGAGTAAATCACTATTCTGAATGTGTTTGTACTAAAATTGAACCGTGTGAAGACATGCCATGCATTTGTTTCCAGCTGCATGTAGAATGTGTCTAACTGTTTGTCTTGTGCTGCGGAGGACCATAGCTCAGAGCGCTTGAATTCTGCTGGAGATCATGACCGTTCTCCAGTTGCAGCTTTGTGCAATTCCCTGGATCCTGTCATTGTCATTGTCTGAACAAGTGCTTAGCTTGAACCATCGATCGCGTCCTGACTTTTGAACCATTTATAGGAATTGAAAATCTTCCATGAAATTTCACCCAGGTCTCCGATTATGCTATTGTACTGAACCTCTTATTGAATACTAGTAATATACTATAATGAGTAAAATGCAGAAGATATAAGAATTACTACGTTCGGCAAGTCATGCCGTCTCGGACATACGGTTTGCACTAACAACAGCTCAGTTCTGTGTCTGAAGGACATGATTTTGGGAATGATTTTCGGAATGGAGCGAGTATCTAAAACATAGGAGTATCTAGAACATATCTACTACCTCCGTTCATAAATATATGTCATTTTAGCTCTAGATACGGAAATTAAGGAGATGTGACAAAAGTGGATGCATAGAAAATAAGGAGAGAGAGAGGGAGGTACAATGAGATGAGAGAAAGGTGTATTGGAAAGAGATAACGTTGCATTGGGAAGTGAGAATGACATGTAATTGGATAAAAGTGATAAAGCTAGAATGACATGTAAATGTGAACAGAGAAAGTAATACAATTAACAATATCCGAGCACTGAGACAATGTTAGTCTTGTACGTCTTAACTCTATAAAGGCATGTACAAAGGAGAGCCTTCTTTGATCTCTTGGGCACATGTATCTAAGAAAAAAACATGAAACAACTATAGTTTATCTTTTAATAAATGTATATTATTAATAACAGTATGACATGAGTCGTTTCTTCACATGTACAACGGTGTTCAAAGTTGTTTCTTACATCGGAACACGTGATAAGAGACCGCATCTTCGTCAAGAGTCCATCCAGCCGTCTCTTCATGGGTTAGAGGGGCTATTTGCAAAAATACACTGCCACATCAGCTTAAGAGTCCACTCATTTATTAACGTTGTACATGCCCTAAATAGAAATAGCAACATCCAAGGATAAATACCTGATGCTGCTATTACACTCCCCTGAGCTTTTTTTGAAGGGTAATCTGAGTAGAGTGCTAATTTCAGTAGCTGATATACTCAATAGACTATACGATATACTTTAACGATGTCAATGGTGCAATGCATCTTACAGGTCACTCACACGGCTCTACAACAACAAGAAGAAAATGAAACCAGACAAAATCCTAGACCGACAGAAGAAATTACATGCAGGAGCCAAAACGGTGCTGTCAACCCCACCGTATCAGCCTTCATCAGAGTGAGACCTAATGTACAGCTCCCCGGGCCCCAGGGCAGGTGACATATACAAGAGAGCACAGTTATCTCCCGGACATAAGGTTCACCAGGCCTTGATTTTCGTGGATGGAGTTCATGTCCCAGAACTCACTCGTGGATGAGAGTGTCATCAGAGCCACAACCACGGACCTCATTGTAGGTCTCAACTTCGGATCTTCTTGTGTGCATGCCCTAGCGAGGTGTGTCATCTTCAAAAGGCAAAACAATGTGTAGACGGTCACATTTTGTGAACATATCAAAGAGGGTCATGTTAATTTTGCAGCAATGTTGCTCAGCCTGTGCGTGGTTCTACTAACCTTGAGAACAGAGTCCATGGGATAATCCTCTCCTAGCCGTTGATCAATCAGCTTATGAAGGCCTTCCTTTGGATCCGGTCTGCTGAGAGCCTCCTCAAACTGCAGTTTCAGTATGGTGAGAGGAGGCAGTGAGTCATCAAGCAGGGCGTGATAGGTGATTGCAGAGCCAATATACGAGAACAAGAACCAGTGTGCAACTGTCAGGCCACTGGAAAAGATTTATTTACCAGATAAACCAACCCTGTTGAATCACTAGTAGACTCAGTTGATCTGACAATAGCTTCTTTAGCTGAAATAAGTTCATAAAGAACGACGCCAAAGGCATAGACATCAACCTTAGGAGAAACATCACCATATCGAGCATATCTGCAAACATCATATTCCGCAGATGTCAACACATCACACAGCGGTTTGCACAAATATGTACTGATACTTTGAAGAAAAAAACTGATACACACATGGAGGGCACTTACTCCGGAGGCATATAACCAAATGTACCAACAATTCCACGAGTGGGTAATGATGTATTACCAACTTCTGTGAGTTTCGCTAAACCAAAATCTGCAACCTGGTTCATAGACATAATTATTCCACGAAGAATGCAGAAAACATTTCCGGGAGAAATAAATAGAATTCGTGAACTATTTGAACCTTTCCCCTGTAGTTCTTGTCTATCAAAATGTTTGCTGATTTGATATCTCGATGTATGTACACAGGAACAGTATGCTCATGAATGTACTCAAGACCTCTAGCTGAATCCAGTGCAATTTGAACCCTGGCAGCCCAAGAGAGAGGTTCATGGCCTGTAAAAAAGTCTGTCTGAGATTAATTGCAGGAAACAACAGAATAGGCACAGACAGTTGACCTAAGAGGCGATTCATTACCAGTTCCACGCAAATGTTGGCTTAGGTTCCCATTGTCAATAAACTCATAAACGAGGAACAAAGAACTCTCGGTGCAAAAACCAATCAAACGCACCTGTGTGGAATAAACATTGAGAATGACAGCAAAAAAGAAAAAGATAGGGAAGCAGGAAAACTGCATAATTCTTCCTACAACAACAACAAAAGCCCTCTTAATCCCAAACAAATTGGGGTAAGCTAAGTTGAAACGAACTAGTAAGGAAATTTTAAAGAAAGGAAAGGAAAAAATAAACAAAGGTGATAGACTATATTAAACATGTCGGCAGAAACTAATAACTTTTATAGATAAGTTGATACGAACATGGTAAAACCAGAACACGATGATAAAAAAAACACATACAATTCCTCAATTCACAATAGAAAACAGTAATAAACTACAACTACAATCAATCTTCTGACTGACAATATCACTTTATTTTAAGCTAATGCGAGTCAGCAAGACCTTGGGATATATAACCTTTATAACCAAGATTATGCATGTAACCATTACTGTGGTGTTTCTAGGAGTTCTCTGATTGATATAATTTCTTTGGATTTTGAATGTTTTGTCAACCTTAGGAACCTAACCTAGATAAGTTGGATAATGGTGTGGATGTTACCCTAAAAAAAAGGATATGCACCTACACCCTTACCACACATGTTTAAGTCCTCTATAATGCAACTTTGTTTGCTCATTTATTTTTAATTAAAAGCCATCTAATCCCTCCTAAGTTGATTAACTTTTTCAAAAACAAATTCCCAGCAACCTCACCTACAACTTAGAAACGGCACATGCTCTAAACATAAACGTTGACTGCATAGTTTATTTTGAGAAAGCTAAAGAGAATATAATGGAAACCAAGAAGATATATACCACCCAAGAAAAAAAACCAGAATTAGTGAAGGAATCACTAACCAAATTCAAATGATGAACATGTGTCAAAACCTTTAACTCAGCGAGGAACTCATGAGTAGCCTGCATATCCATCTTCTTTATGGCAGCTTTCTGGAAACACCAAATCATGTCATCTCCAATGAAAAAATGATTGTGATATATGCATTATCAGAATGCATGGACCATTGAAGATCTTATTTTATTTTATAATTTGTATGTGTGAAAGCAGGAACATGTTTGTGAGCTTGTAAAATGCTAGTTTGTGTGTTTACTACCCACAGAACTGAGAAATGTTTGAACTAACCTCGCCTCTGAGCTCAGCGTAATAGACAGCACCGAAACCACCTTGCCCAATCTTATAGCTCAAGCTAAATCCCTCTGTAGCATTAAAAAGTTCTTCATATGAGAACTCTACTGATTTGTCAACTGTAATTCCTGGAACTGCCAAGGCACTGTCAGCTTGACTGGTTGACAGGGGAGTTTTATCCAAGGATGCTGTTGTAGCTGGATGGAAAAAGATGGCAGTGGTTCAGAAATTGTAGAAGCTCCATTTCATAGTAATTGCTAACAAGAAAAAGTCTTAAGAAAACAAACTAAGAGATGGTGGAAGAGAGAACAGTATTCAAGGTTATCTGAATTTCCGTCGCAGGGTTATATACATAGAAAGAGAAACCTGCCATATCATTACCAAGTTGGGTAGAATCTTCAGAAGATGGAAGCAGGGCAGACTTTTTTGCTTTTCTTCGCCTATTGAACATGATATATAGAAAGATACCCAGGAGAAGTGCAACAATACCACCAGCAACTCCTCCTGCTATAGCACCTACAGAAGATCTATGTCCTGGGCGAATGGATGAAATTGCCAATAAGCCAAAAAATAAATTACAATTTTCTCACTAGAATCACTGATGTCCACTTTTTTCTTGAAAACATCTTAGAGCATAATTAGCTTGTAAAAGACAGAGGCTGCCTGTACTGCACAAGATGAGAGTATTTTATCAGCACGAGTGCACGGTATTAGTGATATCCAAGTGAGTACCATAGTGAGACAACATAGCAGGAAGCAACACCTACCCTGGTTTCAGAGGACGGTAGCTTCCCTGGGTATCTGGAGGACCAAACAACAAGAGTAAATCATTTTAGTAAGATGAAGCCAATCCGGTAGAGCCTATGGATAGAGTTGAAGCTAACAGCAGTGACATTTGACAAGGAGAAAAACTTGCAGCAAAATAACTATGAACTGAATCAAGCCTACAGATAGGTCATGTGTTGAGAAATTCGCTAGAATTTGTCTAATCACATACACAATCAAGGTATTGCAATCCTAAAGCTAGTAATAGCAGCCAATGCAAGTGACCTTCTATAATTCAGAGTACAAAAACGGTTGCTACAAGCCTGGAGTTACCCTACAATTAGGCACGGGAACACCCAACTTCCTGTCCTGCAGGAAAAATGCGCAAGAATCCTCCATTTCTAGAAAAATCTAGCTAAAATTGAACTGAATTGTGCACAATTCAGCTTCAGCACGCGACATCAGCCGCAGCATCCAGAAAAAAAAAGGATAACGATCCTCACCTTTGACGGGGATATAGACGAGCCCGCTTCCCGTGACGTTCTCCATGCCCGGATTATACTTCCTGAGCAGGGTCATCTGCTCCGGCGACGAGAAGTTGTTGGCGGCGGCGGCGGATTGGAGGGTATCGCCGCTCCTGAGCGGGTACGTGAGGAAGAGCCCATATTCATTGGACACGTTCGGGTCGCCGCAGGAGCAGTTGATGGAGACGTTCACCGTGCCGGTGTCGGGGATGTTGTTGGCCGGGTACGTGTTGGTGGCCTGCAGCCACCCGCTGGTGGTGAGGTTGTTGTACAATCCGGCGATGGCGTCGTAGGTCTGGCCGCTGGCGACCTTGTGCTCGACGGCGCTGGCGAGGTACCTGGTTTCCGGCGCGTTCGGGAGCGAGAAGCAGCTGCAGCGGAAGTAGACGTTCGCGCGCTCGCCGGCGGGGATGGAGTCCGGGTTGTCGAAATTGATTGTACTGCTGCAGCGAGTGGTAGTCTGGGATGCCGAAGAGTTTCGCGATGTAGGTGAGGTTGTCGTTGGGCGAGATGTAGTAGGAGCCGAGCGCGAGGTCGCAGCCGGAGCCGAGGCTGCAGCCGTCCCCCGCCGCCGCCGCGGCCCACGCCGCCGTGGCGAGGAGGAGGAGGAGCAGAGGGGCGCGCGGTGAATCCATGGAGGCGGGGAGAGTAAACCCTAGCTGCGGGGGCGGAGAGCCATCAGAGAGGAGGAGGAGGGAGCGGGGAGTTGGCTGGGGGTGAGGAAGCAGCCGACGACGAGCGCGACAACGCGGCGGGAGTTTGACCCGCCGAGTTTGGCCTGGCTCCCGGTGGGCCCGGACTTCATCAGTAGGCGGTGGGATTAGTGGTGTCGCTGGCACGTGGGGTATGGCGCAAACGGTCCAACGGAAGCTAGACGCATAGCGCGCTACGGATCCGGGCCCACCACGTTGCGTGGTCGCATCGGGAAGGCGTAGGCGACGGCGTCAGAGACGACGGCGGCCGCCGCCGTGGTCAAAGGGCCGTCGGCACTGCCCGCAGCCCACGGGAGGTCGTCTCACCTGGGGTGAATTCTTAGGTGGCTTGCTGTTGCGAGCTCTGATACGGTCCGTAATCAGTTAATCCTCTCTTCTTTTTTGGCGAGAACGTAATCAGTTGATCCTTGTGATTAGTCTGGCTGGCATTTGAAAAAGAATCAGAGAATCGAATAAGCATCACGCGAGGGACTAGTTTTATCCCGTTCCGGAATCCGGACTGCTCTGTCCTCACGCTTGGCGGCTTCTGCAGCTTGATCAGGGCAGGACAAACATGAGTGATTTAGTGACGAAGACTCACCAATGAAAGGATCGGATTGGTTGGCCAGTCTCTGTCACTCACTTCCGATTGCCGTGTACGTACTCTACGGATATTATTTTTTTCCTGTCTGGCACCAGTTGCATGTTGTGCTCTCTGTTTTGAGTTCCGTCCTTCCTGAGGAAAGAACAACAGAGCAGCCGTTAAAACCTAGGCGTCTCGCAAAGCTCGGTGGTAATAATGAATGGCCGAATAGGGAAGGCCGTGAAGCACCAATATAAGCTAGAGGCAATGTATGAATTGCCAAACATTTCAATTTTCTCACATAATAAGATAGCTTAAATGAGGCTACAATTACGGTCTGCGTAGCCTGAGCTCTGAAGCAAGCAAGCGAATTATTTTGACCACAGAAAAATTAGCGCTGTAAATACTCCTACGTGCGAAATCATCCCACAGAAAGATCTAGCTGGTGGGGTTGTAGTACGGCAGGACGGTGTACACGGTCTGCACGACGGTGAGCACGAGCAGCAGCACCGCGGCGGCGGCGGACATGCTGGTCCACGGGTTACTGAAGTAATCGTGCACGAGCACGGCGCGGTGTCTGTTCCAGCTCCGCCCGCAGTAGTGCTTCACGTCCACGGCCAGGTCCTTGTAGCAGTTGTTGACGAACTCGGGCGGCGGGCACAGCTCCGCGGCGAGGTGCGCGTAGAACGCGGCGGCGTCGTCGTCGGACCTGACGAGCACGCCGGCGCGGTGGAGCACCTCGACGTCGCGCGGCGCGGCGGCCACGGACGCCATGAGCAGCACGTAGCTGACGAGGCGCTGCAGCTCCCAGCGCCCGCGGCTCTGCTCGTAGGCCAGCAGGTTGGCGAAGATGGCGTGGTTGGTGTAGCTCTCCACGGCGGGGATCTCGAGCGCGCCGGAGCCGGCGTGGAAGGTCACGTCCACGAGGCTGCGCGGGGCCTTCTTGGGCCGGAGCTTCACGCCGGCGTCCTTGAGCTCCGACGCCGACGGCAGCAGCCACGGCACGCGCTCGTCCACCGGCTTGGCCATCATCGCCTCGAACGCCGCTTCCTCCTCGTCCTTGTTGTCGTTGCCGTTGCGGCCGGAGCTGGGCTCCTCCTCCGTCCCCTTCCGGCGGGAGGAACCAGTGGTAGTAGAGGTGGAGCAGGTGGTGGACCTCGCCGTCGGGCGGGCGCCGCGTGCCGGGCGCCGTGCCCATGTCGACGGTGAGGTACTTGACCAGGAGGTCGGTGAGGCCGCGGCCGTTGCCGGTGGCGATGGCGTAGAAGCGGTGGAGCACGAAGAAGGGCAGCTGGTTCTCGAGGAGGAGGAGGTCGTTGTACACGTTCTGCATCGCCCACGCGGCGTCCACCAGCGCGTCGTCCTCGCCGTCCTCGCCCTTGAGGAAGAACTCCACCAGGAAGCACCCGTCCAGCAGCAGCATCTCCGCGAACTCCCGCTCGTCCAGGTCGGCCACGGGCTCCGCGTAGCGCCGCCGCGCGGCGGGCTCCATCGCCCGCGCGGCGCGCGCGTAGGTGCGCAGCGAAACCTCGTCGGGGTCGTTGCGCGCGAGGAGGTCGCGGAGGTAGCGCCACTTGTGGGCCTCCATGGCGGCGAGGCGCGGGGAGCTGCTGCGGTGGAACGGGCCGATGGACACCATCTGCGGCTCGTACAGGTGGCGGTTGCGCTCGCGCATGGGGCCCGCCACGCGGAAGATGGTGAACGGCTCGCTCTCGTGCGGCTTCCCAGAGAGCGTGGCCAGGCGGCGCTCCATGCCCGCCGCCATCTCGTCCGCTTCCTCGGCGTCTTTGCCCATGATGGTGCTGGTCTCATCATCGGCAGCTTTGCCGGCGTTGGTGCTGGTCTCGTCGGCCGTGGCTTCATCGACGTGCGCGGGGGAAGTGCTGGTGGACAACGGAGGGCGATCACTAAGCCCCATGAGGGGCTCCGTCAGGCAACAAGAGTCCATTGCCCAGGCAGCCTGCAGTTCCAAGCGGGCGCGGTGTTTTTCAAGCCAGAAGAACTGCGCACTGCATGGGAAAGACCGGCGCCTCCGTGCTAGACCATTGGTACCAACGCTAGTTTAGCAAAGCCTAGTTGATAGTTCCAACGTCTTTGATACGGTTTTTCAATGAAAAATCCTTGACGTTTTAGGAACAACGATACCATCTACGACAACATCTTTTCCACTTTCCACGGAGTAGGTGCACAGCACAGCAAATACCTTCGGGAAGATAGCTTTACCTTGCTGCTTAAGGAAGCGAGAATGGTGGTGAAAAGCGGTTATATAAAGTAAAATAATCCAGTGACCATATAAGCACGGCAACAACCTAGCTCAACAGTTAAGAATACACGGGGATCAACACAGGCAGGCAATGAGGCAACTGACGCATGCAAACGGTAATTTCAATTCTACTGTAGGTAGGTGAATGATTACCAGCGACCTTACATAGAAGCACATGTCGAAAAATGTTAAAAGTTGTATATGGATGAGATGCTGACAAAATGACAACCATAAGGATGGGCAAACAGAGGAAATCTTGAAATGTAAGGAGTAAGGACGCCTCATCTCTAAAGCATGTATCATGTATGTATAAAAATCCTGCCTCTGCTGGATGGCATCAATAGCAGTAAAACCTTGATCAAACTTCCCAGCAACTGAATGGGTAAGATAGTCCTCGTTCCTCTAGGAAAGTTGTCTTCTGAAGATCAGACTGGTACACTTATCTTCACTCCTGGTCACCTTGGGGACCAACATGAGCAGGATACTTTGCAGAAACATCAGCCCAGGTGCTTTGGCCTTCCGTTAGCTGCTTCACAACGGATGCTACCTCGTCAATGCCCACTCGGATCTGCTCTTTACTATCCCTCTCCCGGATTGTCACGCTCGTGGTAGAATCAACTGTTACAGCGAAAGGAACACCAATCTCATCTGTCCTTGCGTACCTTCTCCCGATAGAAATAGCTGCAAAGCAAAGAAAATCCTTAAGTAGCGCATACTACATAGGTCGTGTAGCCTATATTATCATCTGACTCAGGGTTGTACATGTTCTAAAAGCATGTTTGGGAATAGAAATTTTGAACCTACAACTAACTCACAGGGATTTGGTTCCTAAAATCTCCGTACAAACAGGACCTAAGTTGCTAGTATGACCTAGAAATAATGTTTTCTGACTGTTTTCAGATGTGTAGCACATACCAGTGGTGTCAATAATGTGTGAGATAGAAGCAGTTGTTAATTCCTTTGCAATCACTTTGGCGGCATCATCAAACTCTTGATTCTTTACCAGAGGGAACACAGTGCATTTGATAGGAGCCACAAGAGGAGGGAACCGGAAGACATTCAGCTGTTCCTCTTCCGATTTGCTAGGCCTTGTGTAAAATGAATGTTCAAACAAACAGTAGATGATCCTGCCTATGCCAAATGACGGCTCGATGACTGAAGGGGTGAAAACACGTTGATGCTCCATCTTCTTCTCCATACTGATTGATACCATTTTCTTGGTAATCACCACATCCTTTCCAAGTGCGCAGACCTTAAAAGTTGTCTCACCATTAGATTCCAGTGCAGCTTTCATCTCAAATGCTTCCTTCTCGCTCATACCCTGTCATAAAGTTGGTGGACCATAATGAAATAACAAACTTTATTTTTTGAACTAGCAGCTACATATAATAAAGGGCATCATATGTATTACCTCCAAAGCCTCAACGACCATTTTTTGGTTACCTTTGAAAGCAAGCCCCAGGTCTTTCTTTGACGGTACTATGACAAGTTTCTGCAGTAACAGATACCAGCAAACAGTATAAGCACAAGTATGTTTTTGGCAAGGGTACATAAGGACATGTACATGCTGGAAACATGACTCCTTTTTAAACTAAAAAGGAATTAGCCTATTTGATACATCATCTTGAATTAAAACACCAGCTTAACGCCATTCAAACAAAACACCATGTAACTATGCAGACAAGAAAAGGAGTAGCTACAGAAGAAAACTGGACAACCACAACAGATTGACCTACCTCGACCTCTCTAGGCTTAGCGAATTTTTCATGAGCAACAAGTGGGACACCACTTTTCTTCTGCAAAATAACGAGCAGACATGCATGATCAGCATTAGTAACACTGGTTAGAATTAATTCCAGCATATGCAACAAGCAAATTGAATTTAATTGGAAACATATCCAGATGACTAGATTACTAGAATTAGCATCTCAAAGATTATTCCCGGGAGGCCAGGAGGTTAATATAAAACTACTTACAGAGTGAGCTTTCAAATCATATGCAGATCTATCAGCAATACCAACACACTCTATCCACCCGTAAGAGCACTCAATCTCTGCATCCCAACAATCAGTGGCATAATGGGCCATTTCATTAGATAGATGCTGCCTGAATCGAAGCCGGCCCTTGTCAATACCCAAACGTGTCAGGAAAAGATATACCCTTCCAATGAAGTAACCTAGTGTCTCATTATCAACAGTTTTCTGCAAAAGAATATTACGTTAAAAGGTTAGATTGACTTTGGGAGTAGGAATAAGATATAACCAGAAGAATAACCTTTGAAACAAGATATAATCAAAAGAAGAGATCGGTTGACCAGAATAATCAAAAAATAACCTTTGAAACTGCATCCCCAAGCTTCATTGGCTTGGCTGAATCCCCTGAGAGTTGCAACTCTCTAGGGAACATCAGGAACTCCAAATCAGCAACATCAACAAATTTAGGATGAGATTTGTCCTCTGGGTCCACAAAATGTTCAATCTCTGCCAATGTGAATTCACGCACTCGTAGAAGACCTTGCCGTGGAGAGATCTGCTTGTCAAGCAGGGGCAAGTATAGTGAGTATATGCCAAAAACACAAAAGCAGGGGTAACTGTTACATAACTAATTAACAGGAATGGCGCAGTAGCTCTAGAAACTGGCGAAGCTAGTGGACCAGGGTAAAATCAAATTCAAAAGCTAATCAGACTGATTTTGACCAGTACACATTGATTTAGCCCAAAGCTTATATACCTGGCGCCATCGTCATGTTAAATCCAGTTTCCCCACTGGCTCTAGAGTAAGTGCCAATGTATGGGGAAACTATTACTATTAGAAAATATAAATTACACTCAAAATATTCATTTGACTCTATACAAGTTTGTTCATACAAAAGTGTCATGGAGTTATTTTCAATTCAGGCTTTACTTTCACAATTTCTCAAATTTTACCACACGAGATACAAAATAATTGTGCTTACAAAGCATTGCAGTCATTCATTTGTAATGTAGAATTTATTCAGAGTATCAGCAGCATATACATTTTAATAAAAAACAAATTTAGGCTCTACATTGATGACGTATCAACAATCAAGTATTAAAATTGAACCATAATAAGCATGGGCATGACCATTGACTCACACCTTGCTGAGAAGCAACGATTGAAACGGTACATAGTATGTCAATAACGGGGACTAGGAATTTAAATATCACTAATGCCAAAAGATGTGACAAAAAAAAGGACAGACCTCATTTCTAAAAGCTTGCCCGATTTGAGCTGCTGCAAAAGGAAGCTTCTGGCCATTGTAGTAGTACAGGTCCTTGAAGTTCACAAAAATACCCTGAGCAGTCTCTGGTCGCATATACCTATTTGTAACCCAAAACTGAGTATATTCAGCCAGTCAACAAAAATAAAATAATTAATCAGTCTGTAAGAATTCTTACCCAACGTTAAGGCCAGTAGGGCCAATAGATGTCTGGAACATAAGATTGAATGGGTAGGGATCGGAGAGTGGATTCTTTGTGTCAGGGGCAACAATGCCGTATTCCTTGATTTTTGCACCGAGTTCCTCTGCTAAGAGGTCATCCAAAATGGCAAGAGTGCGCTTGAACTCGTCAGCCTTCTCTTGGGGCAAGGTAAGGTCCTTCTCAAGCTTCTCCTTGCAAAAATCTTTCAACAAGTGATCAGCACGGTAGCATGTGCCTGTTTTCTCATCTTTAACCATGAGGTCAGTAAACTTCTCGACATGGCCTGATGCCTTCAGGACCACTTCAGGTGTTACACAGGGGCAGTCAACTTCCAACATGTTCTCTTCCAAAACAAAGTGCTGGAAAGAATGGAGTAACATTGGTGAGTAAAATCTTATAGTGAAACAAAGTACATCTGTCCAAAAATATCAGCTAAATCACACCTATTTCAAAAACATACGAGACACACACACCTTCCACTTTCCACAGTAAACTAGAAAATCACATTCAATGGTAGACATGTAATACATCTGCTAACTGGTTCTTGTGAACACAGGAAAAATCTTATGACTAATTTAATTTTCTCATATTCAGAAATAGACTGGTACCTAGAGATAACAACCTATCTTAACCACACAGAAACTATGTGTTTGAAATAGACAGAACAGGATCTGGAAGCAAGCCATCCGTTAAAACAACTTGCTAAAGAGATGTTAGAATCACAAAATTGCATTTTGTCCGTTAAAAAGAAGCACCAAGCCCAGTTCTCCATATCTATAAATTATATATAAGCCCGAATGGAAGCCATTTTGACCTCAAGAACTGACAAGAGGAACTAGCATCATCATATGGTTTATAACTTTACTAATTTATTTAAATGCCCAAATCAGTGCTGCTCGCTCATTTGAGAGCTTTCAACTACGCGCGTGAGCTAAGATGAGACAGTACATGGGATAAATTGTGAGCATTCAAGACGAATTGCGAGCGTCACCTGGCGCCAGAAGGAGAGGACGTTGGACTTGACGCGGCACCCGGGCGGGCCGTAGTCGTAGAGCCCCGCAACGCCGCGGTAGATCTTGAAAGACGGTATGTAGAACAGCTTCCTCTCCAGCGTGTTCACCACAGCCTGCCGCATCTCCTCCCGCGCGGCGCCACCAGGGCCCGCGCCGACGGACTGCTGCAGCCGGCGTGCGGCGGCCCCAGCCTCCACCTTGAGCGCCTTGAGCGCCTCGACGGCGGCGTCCACTTCGGCCTTGGACGCGCCGCCACCGGCCTTCAGAGCGCGCACGGCCTCCGCCTGCGCGTCCACGGCGGCCTGCCGCTCCGCGAGCGCCCGCCGCAGCGCGTCCTCCGACGGCGCGGCCATGGATGTTGTGACGGCGGTGGAGTGACGGCGACGAGGGGCGGCGGCGGCTAGGGTTGCGGGCGGTGGCGAGGTTCTGGGTTTAGGGGATCTGGAAAGTGAGGAGAAGATGAGCTGGGGGCAGAATCGCATAAAGACCATTGATGCGGCCGCCGCGACCACGAAAACGAAGGCGCACAAAGATCACGGCGGGGTTGTACGTTTTACACCTTGGTGTTTTACCTTATTGCGAAAAGATTCTTCAGCAAACCGAAATTCTGATTTACTGAATAATATCCAAATTAAATTGATGCCAGATGAAACTAAAGATAGGTATTTTAAAATTTATTGTATTAGACTAGAAATATTTGTTTCCGGTATTTAGTGTCTAACTTATCAGTTGTCAAGGTCTTGAAATGATGTTTTAAGCATTAGTAATTTGGAGTGACATGTAGTTAATTGACCATTGGAGGATGTATCTAAAAGAATACTTGTAGATCTGGGCCTTCTTAAGGGATAAGATCTGGGCCATTTATCTCTGGGCCTTTGACGCAACTGGAATTTCAGCCCCATCTGTTCAAACCCCCATATTTGCATTCTACTTGAGAGATTAGCGCGGTTCATCATCTTCCCCGGGTGTGTTCGCAACCACCGTAGTCCGGCAGCGAGGTGGCCGGAAAGCGTTTGACGTTGGTACGACGATAAACCGTATGAGTGGAGGATCCTCATTGCAGGAGACGAGGATGGAGCGGACTCTCGGCAAGAATGCGAGATTTGTGGTGACGTGAGTGTCGTAGGTGACGTGGAAGGACCGAAGGAGCAACGCCAACGAGAAACCGATACTATACAAGTGAGAAACAGCATATAGTTACATTACATGTCCGGCAATAAAAGGCTGAAAATTTTTATAACATAACAGCAAAGGCAACAACTATCTAATATCACTTGGTATGGGCCAGCTAGACGATTCCAATCCATTTCCAGGAGACTCAAATCTATTTGTTGACTGCTTGCTCAACGTCAATCTAGACGAGATTCCAATCCATTTCCAGTTCAACTTTAGCCTAGTAATAATAATACCTCCATCCAGAAATATAATCATTTGTTGATTTTTATATGTTACGTTTGACCGCTTGTCTTATTCAAAATATTTGTTAAAATTTGTTTATTTTGCTAGAATTTATTTTATTTCTAAATATGTTTTAAATATGTCTTCTTCATTTTTATATTTATATAAATATTTTAAATAAGACAAATGGTCAAACAAGTAAGTCAACAAATCCTCGTATTCTTAGACGGAGGGGTAACTATTATCACACCAGATGAATCTTCATAGGTAGCCAGAGACTTCCGGAGTCGTGTCTATCAGAAAAACACAAGCTGGTGCTAGTGGTCCTCCACTTGGCAAGCTTTAGGATAGAGCTGAACCTTTGTGAGTAGTAATCCTTCTTGTGTAGCCAGAATTTAGATAAACATGAAGAGCACAAGCTGACCAAACTGTTGACGCCTGGCTTTGATTTTTTTACTTCCATGTTGCGCAACTTGCACGTACTCTATTTACGTACGGATCGAAACCAGTACGGGCACCAGATGGCAACTTGCAGGTAGTGTTTTGACCAAACTAACTGTGTCCATCTCATCGCGATTATGCGTAAGCTTGGTTTCACTGAACCAAATCCTGACGCAAATTCGTTACCTCTCAAAATGAGACAAATCAATCGATATTCATCCTCTAGTCAATTTACACTAGTACTAGTATATATACAAACTGGGATATTCTAGTAATTATGTGTAAATTCAACTCCCTCTACCGGAAGAAAAACGAACCTGCTGTCAACTTTTCCTACTGATCCAACTTTTGCTATTGCTATGGCCTATGGAGCTAGTATTTTGTAGGATGTACTACCAGTGGACAAGAACGAACAAATGAGCATCATGAGACGGGTGGTGGTCATCAGTATTCAGTGATGGATGGCAGTACGTGCTCTTGGCTGGTTAGCTAGGTCCTCATCACCATGGCGACCGCCGATCCGAAGATGGTCCCGAGGACTCCTTGTCGTCGCGCGCCACCGCGGACGACGAAGACGTTGTCGTCATCGACGACTGTGCCGGGCCGGAGACGGCCTGCTGCAGGTCCACGTCGCCGCTCTGCAGCAGGTGCGCGTACTGGTGGAGGTCCGGGAACACCTCTTGCAGAGGACGAGAAGCCGCGGGCGAGGTCGCCATCGTCAACGGCGCAGGGCGCGGCCGCGGCAGGGACGACGTCGAGGCCGCGGCGGCGGCAGGCTGCCGGCGATGCTGGAGTTGAGCGGCGGCAGCGTGGTGATGGCGGTGGGGAAAGTTGAGCTTGGCCTTGGCGCCCTTGAAGCGCACGGCGGCGTCGTCGTAGGCGCGCGCGGCGTCCTCGGCCGTGTCGAAGGTGCCGAGCCACACGCGGGCCGCCTTCACCGGGTCGCGGATCTCCGCCGCCCACTTGCCCCACGGCCGCTGCCGCACGCCGCGGTACCGCGGCCGCGGCTGGTCTGCCGCCGGTGGCGCCGCCGTGGCCGCTTCGCGCGGCGAGGGAGGTGCCGCCATCCGGTGCGCCGGCGTCACTGAAGCAATCACATCAGAAAGTTCAGCTACGTATGTGGCTGTCGTAGTGCGGTTGAGCGCGTCGAGTCGTATAGAGTGAGAACGATCGATCGATCGCCTCGTCATCTTTCGACACGACACGCAGCAAGTGCGTCACATTTCTTTCAAAGACTTGTTTCTCTTTCTTTTACCTCTTGACTTGATTTTTGATCCGGCAGTATATACCACGAATCGACAGTAACTAAATTTTTTTCTGAAAACGTACTAATGGCAGATTCCCTGATAAAAAATGTGCTGGTTTGATTTATTTTTTTTCTTTCAGTGCTTTTCGCTCTCGATAAATTATCTCTAACACTTGTCCTTAAAAAATCTCGAACACTTTCATGTCCTGATATTTAAACCGAACGATCTAGATAACGAACGAACGTTTCACGAATGAATGATGACAGAAGCACTGCACTACGCAACCTTAGGAGAGCAAGCCAGCTAGCTCGCTAGACGCGTGCACGCCAAGCACCCAAGCAAGTACCTTGCTGCCCGAGCACGGCCGGCTGCGTCGCCGTGCCGCTGCTGCCGGAGTAGCCCCGCCTTCCCGCGCAGATGACGTGCGCCAGCGCCTCGACGATGACGGCGTGCTCCTCCTCAGCGCGCACCGGCGGTCGCCATGCGCTCCAGCCGCCGCCTCCGGCTGGCTCGCCATAAGAAGACGGCGACGACGATGGGGGCCTCTCGCGGCGAGCGCTCGGAGCACCAGCACCACCACCAGCGTCTCTCGGGCGATCCACGCTTGCCTTGTGTGTGCTGTGGCGAGACAAAGGTTGCTGAAGCCACTACTAGGCCATGGGCTCACGAGTCCGGCTGTTAGTCGCGTGTCTGCTGCCGTAGCTTAGCGTCTCGCAGGATTTAGACGTGAGCAGCGGCGGTGGCGATAAGGATGGGACTCAAATACTAGTTCTCGCTTTGCCTACGCTGTGAATGGGCACTTCAAGAAGTATCACTTTATAGCCAACCACCTCGTGGGTCGTGGCAACCAAGGCACAGTTACGTTGGCGCATTAGCCTGCTCTCCTTCCTGCCAGGGAAAAAAGACACATGGGGGACAAACATCACGCAAAAAAAAGTTGTGTTTCTATTAACCAACCAACTTTATATTCAGATTTTAGCAAAGTAAGTAGGTCGAATTGTCTCAATGTTGCCAAATTTCACTAGACCATGTGTACCGGGTATCCAAGAAATGGTAACATGGATGTGCTCGCACATGGTATGTTTGCACTTTGCCCTGTCTCACTCTGGAAAACGTGTACTCCGTATGAATAAAATCCAATTATTATGGACCATATCCTAATATTGTACCGGCTTCCATAAATATGAATAGCAAGTCTGCCTAATACAATGTATATAGACGTTTTCCATAGTGGCGGATTTGGCGATATATGAAACAATAAAAACCATATAGCTCCATGATCTCCATGTACAAGTGTGTACTCAAGGGACGAATCTAACTCGTAATTGTTTGAGTATCTGCCCATATTTAAGCACAATCATACAAACCACTAATTATACGCAACAGAGTATATACTGATTTTGTTGGTTCATGCTCGCATCGATATAATTGATTACGCTATACCTAGCGTAACCAAGATGACATCTCGATTTCTTCTACTTGATATTTGCAATTTCCTCTTTACGCTTAACAAGCCACCACCTTTAATTCCCTTGTTAACATGTAAGCGGAGCAGCCAAGATAAGGTTCACATATCAGACCGCGCGACCATCTCGAGAGTCTACACATACTATAAAACACATTCAAAGAGCTACATGTGAGTTTCAGCACGGCATCTCATTGACCTGAGATCTTTTCTGTTCACATATAGTCAAAATATTTAATGGAGAGCTTTCTTGAAACCTACAAGACACGGTGCTCCTCTCAAAAAGGGTATAGTAATAGGGAAATAACTAAGTAACGTGCCTAACCACCTATTGCGTTCTTCTAATGCGAAGTCGCTGTCTACCCTTCTCATTCGCGTGGATAGTACACAGCCCACATGCCCAGTACTGAACTGCTCTTCCAATTAACTCAACATATCTCCAATAATTCTTTTAGCCATTTTTCTTACTTAGCGCAATCCTTAAGTTAGCCTTGATCTTAAACTTATTTTCCAGCAGGGCGTTAGTATCTACAAAACTATGCATCAACATATTCAAACCTAATGATATAATACCGCCCCTAATGATATAAAATAAGGAATAGAGCACCTTGATAGATAATGGGAGACAGCCACTAGTCCCATAGATTAGTTACCTTACATAAGCATGGAGTGATGATGAATGACTCATCCATTTGGCAGTCTTGATTATTTGCCTCCAAAGCTCAAGTATGATTGCTGTTTACTCATTTTACTTTTCTTCAAGTTTCTTGACTGCTTGCTCAACGTCAATCTCATTGACTTAAAACATAGTTGCTCAACATGATCCACCTTCTAGAATCCAAAATGCATTGGGGAACAACTCCCTTGTCAAGAGATAATAACAAACATACAAATCTACCTACTCAACCAGCAGCAGATTTAATTTAAACAAGCACATAGACATGTTTACAGTTGAGGTCATTCATGAGTCATTTTTTTTTATTGGGAACACACCGGAAGAGACTCCCAAAGTGATATTCGGGTCATCGGTGCAGCACCAGGGTTCGAACCCTGGTGGGCACCATTCCAGCCAGTGGACTTTGCCACTATGCTGTGAGTGCCTTCGCCATTCATGAGTCATTAGTTACTATATTACCCAATTGTACAACAACAAACTAGTCTTGGGAGCATGATTCTAAGAGTTATAAATTTCAACATAAGTAATGAGTAAGCTAGACATAAGTAAACAAGTACATGTCTGCTAGTATTTGAACTCACCAAAAATCATTATGCAGGAGCAAGGTTTACATTCCCGTTTCTCCCGGTAATCCCGGTCGAGACCGGGACGTCGGTTTCCGTGAAAACCGGTAATCCCGATCCGAAATCCGGACGAACTCCGTTTTGGCAGTCTAGACGGGATGGACCGGGATCCCGACCGGGATTACCGGGATTCCGACCGGGATTACTGGGATTCCGGACAGGATTACCAAAATCCCGGTGACTGATTTGTAAAATTTAAGAAGAGGTTAAAACATGAAAAAAAGGCGTGGAATTAATCTAAAAAGTTGACACAACAGTTCCATAATATTTCTACTCATATTCATGACACATAAAACATTCATCCATCACAAATGCATGATAAAGACATAAAACATATATCCATCACATAGTTCAATTACAAGTCCCTAAATGAAGTCCACAACTAATACTTCGATGACAAATACAAACTATGATAGATAAACATGAACTCAATACCAGATAAGGTTTTTTTATTTCTTTCTTAACTTGTATCTTACTTCATTTTTCTCATAAGTCAAACATCATCATTTTTATGATTGGATATCACCATAAATCATGATTTTTCATCTAGTTTTTTTGATATTTTCATATCAAATTCTTTCAAATTTTCAAAAAATTCAAAATTCAAATCTGGGATCCCGGTCTCCCGATGAAACCGGCCCAGACCGGGATCTCCGGAAACCGCGGAAACCGGCCGGAAACAGGTCGGGATTTCAAACCCTGTGCAGGAGAAACAGATTGTGCATCTCTGCATTAGCACCAACTGCCAACCAATCTCTCTGAACTGGATGCAGCTGCATGTAGTTTGTGAAAACCCGCCGGAGGGAATAGTGCCATGTGAAATTGAGCAAAATCTTGTTGCAGTAACAACTCTTTCATATTTACACAATCAATGTGGTAAATGCGTAGCTTTTTTAACCAACAGGTGGCTCTTCGTGCCACTAGTTCTACAATTTGAACTCACAAAAGCATTGTTCAGGCAAAGCTGATCCCCTCCCCCTGGTATACTCTTCTCTATGAGCATTCCACATAGCCTCAGCCAGTTGCTCCCCTGCTAGTCCAGCAGCAGTGTAGTTTGCAAAAGCCCTCCTGCTTAAGACTAGGGTCTTCTGGAGCCCTTGCATTGTTCTCATGGCAGTTACCATCTTATCCATATTTCCAAAGAATGTTGCAACATATGCATCACTGTTGACCGAAACATAATAGTCAAGAGCAGCTTTCGTGTTGCCATGCATTCTCTGAAAATCTTCATGAGTCAGAAGAGATGATTTTGTGTGTATATTTCTGTAAATGGAAGTGAAGCCCTCAAGTTCCATTAGCCCGTCACCAGCTGCTAAATAAATGTTTGTATTTGTCGGAATCCCTAATGCTTGGAGGATAAATGCCGTTTCACTTGGTGTCAGTGGGCACTTGCCACGGTTCCTCCATAAACGGGCAGCATCACCAGTCAAAACCTTCCTACCCTCTCCACGCACAGCTTCAATGGAAGCAATTGATTTGGAAGAAAGACCGGTGTAAGCGCATCGACTGTACGCAACCATATCTGGTTCAAATCTCAGATGAAGGGATAAGAAAGGCTTTGGAATAGCTTGGAAAAGCTCAATAGCTTTTGATTCCACCTTCTTATTTAACCTGAGCGCATTGTAGCAACCTTGGCAGTAAGAGGCTTTTGCATATGAAGGGTTTCTGAAATAAAACATGCACATCAGTTTGGAGCTAAGTCAACCCTAAGATAAAGCTTAGGATCTCAACATATAAAAGAGTCCATAATAACTTTGCTGAACTTAAGATAAAAAACTCTAGGAGTCAGTAATCTAAGGATGAATGCATGACTTTCTGATGAATTTTTTAGGGACAATAGCGTATCAACCATCATTCTGGACTTCAATTGCATTTTCACCATCAATTTTGAGATTTTGCAATTTTACCATCGTTTTGGAGAAGGGAAGGCTCCGTTAGCCATCAATTTGAAGCGGCGTCAGTTGAACTCGATTAAAGGATTTAAAAAAGAGAAAAAAATCCAGCGAAAAGGCATTGGACTAAACTGCCCCCACTATGCCGAATGGTTTGATTGCTCATCTATTCTCTCCTGACCCGTTCGACTGCTCAGGTGACCAGAGGAGGGGCAAACAACCCTGGCACAGAGAGGCGGTGTGCAGGCGTAGTTGAAGCTCAGGGCAGGCAGGCCTACGCGCTGCAATGGGCTTCCTTCCTCGAGCTCGCGAGCACGAGCTGGGGATGGCGGTGGTGGCGATGGCCTGCCGCCCTGCCTGCCACGCGCTAATGCGTGTTGAAGATGGGGGCGACCGCGGCATGCCCGCTAGACCCTAAGGTTGAGGGTCACGGTGTCCTGCCGGTGCCAAGGCTGGAGGTTGGCGGCCTGGTCGCGGCACTCTGGCTCAGCTTGCACGCACGTGTTCTGCCTCAATGATGCGGCACCCATGGCATCTATACGGTCGCTAGGAGGAAGAAACACAGTGCTGCTTCGTTCCAGACTGGAAGGAGGAAAATGACCAAAGTTCCAAGACGCCAAACCAAATTTTTATAATTACAGAATTGAATTTCTGTCTGGAATATAAATTTATATGAAGTTTTATCACAATTCTTTTTTTCTTATCAAAATCTATCCAGTTTTTGAAAATTTTAAAATTATTGCAATGTCTCATGTCAAAATTACGGTGGAATCACAATCTAAACACCAAAACTATGGTAAAATCGTGAAAGGGGCAATGTTTTCTTTGTCCAAGCAACTTAACACCGTTGGAGTCCCCTAACGGACTTGTGGTAGAAGTTTTTTCAGATTCAAAAACTGATGGCAAAATCACAAAATCTAAAAAACGATGGTGAAAACGCAATTGGAGTTCGAAACGATGGTTGTTATGCAATTGCCCCAATTTTTTAAACACCACAACTGATGAATTCACTATCAGCTGCACCAAAGCCCCTGGACACAAAATCTACACTCTTCTAGGATAGGAGAGTCCTTATATTAAACACAAGATCCATCTTAACAAAGTGAGTATAATTCAAATATTTAGACCCTATCAGTAATGACAGTCTACTTCGCAAAATAAAAGGTGCTGCTCCCAAGATGCTAGAGTTAAAGATAGTTGCACAGTAATTCAGTGTTAAGATCAGGTATAGCAGATATAACTCAGAAATTATGCAAAACTTGAATTAAATAATTGAGTGAAACAGATTATATGCAAGCATGACTTTAGAACATTTGGCATCATAGTGAACAAATGGATCTTGCTTGGATAGATTAGACAATTGAGCAATACCTGTCCCTTCTTTGACTCATGGCAGGTGTCAGTGAGACATATTGATGCTCCAATAGAGCTGGAAGTACTGCTTCCACATAATCAGAATGTCCTTTTCTTTTACTGCAGTCAACCTTAAATGGTTCTTTGGATGCTATCTCAGGAGGCACGTCCTTCACAACTTCCACATATCCCCTGGTCTGCTCAATGAAGTAATCAACATCGAAAACATCTGCAAAGCCACTGACAGAACGGTCCAGTAAGAACCAATACACTTCCTCTGAACTTAACTACAATCAGCGCATCCCTTCATTTCTTTGCCTGCCACATACCTAGACTCATTCCAATAGGCAGCAACCTCAAATTTGGGCAGAACCATCGTTGCGTTCAGAAGACGTGCAACCGAAATTCCATCGCATAGCTGCAAAATCATCAGCACAGAATCATTTGATGCAGCCTACAGAACTCAGAAGCACATAACATATAACCAACCGAGATCACTTAGCTTCATAAAACATCATAAAGCTTAGAACGATATCACTATCATTGTCAATGTACCATCCATGATACTGAAAAATAAAGCATGTGGCAGCCAAATCATGTTATCTCAGCCTAGTACTGATGCCGAAGCAGTATGATCTGACCGAACAGTGCAACAAGTGAATGACTCGGTATTCTTAAAAAACAGGGAAATGTAATTTCACTGTAGTAGGAAGGAAAAGGAAACTCAAACCGAGAACGCTTAACGTACATCACGTCGCAGCTGGTTCAGCCCTCCGTAACAATCTATCCGGATGTAACCGTTCCTCCTCGATGGAGCTGCAGAAGAAGATGAAACAAACAGCAGTCATCATCACCGCGTGCGCGCCTCAAGCAACGGTGCAAACTGCAAACTACCCTTAGCCTCACACTGGCAAGCACGCGAAGGTCTCACCGGGGATCGCCGTCCGCCACCAGCCGCAGGGCCGCCACTCCACCAACCGCCGCTGCGCCCAGATGACCCGCGCGCCCGGAGGCGACAGCTCCCTGCTGGAAACCGGAGGTCAAATTCCAGAACGTTCTAGAGCGATCTCGAAGAATACGAGGGACGAGGCGCGTGCCTGGAGGCGGGGAGTGTGAAGAACGTTGGGGAGGAGGGGGCCGAGTGGAGAAGGAAGAGCGCGGGCGCCATGAAGAGGACTGGGAGGAGGACGCGGAGGCGATGCTGGGCCCACCACGCGGCCACCGACATCGCCGCCGTGAGATGGGGGCAGCGCTGGATCTAACCGGCGGCGGCAAAAGCAAATCCTCAGCGCAGGATGGAGGCCAAACCGGCTAACGAAGAGAAGGGGCTCGTACGGGACCCACATGTCATTGACTGATTATCCATAATGAATGTGGACATGCGCGGGCCAATCGGGAACGCCTTCACACTTTGGCAGGCAGGACCCGCAGTTGTCTCCACATGTCAGTCCCCAGCACTCTTATCCACTTCGAGTGGTTTAACACGGGAAACGAACAAACGCCAGGGGCTTATCCGCAAAACGACACGGACGGATCCCTGCGCCGAGATCTCGGAAGGATCACAACGCAGACTGCAGAAGTAGAGCCTTCTTCCCCAGAGTTCTTCCCCAACCCGAATCACCGCCGCCCTCGAGCCCACCCCAAACCCCACTCCCCACCCCCGCACGCGAAGCTGGCTCGCGAGGCGGCCGACGCGAGCGCCCGGAAGCGCAAGGCAGAGGACGGCGGCGAGGCCACCGCGGCAGCGCCGGTTCCCGGAGAGGAGGTGGCCATGGGCGACGTCCCCCAGGTGGGAGGGGACGGGGCCGCGGACCCTAACCCGATCGAGAGCCTCGGCGCCGACGCGGGCGGTGGCAGCGGCGGCTGCTCGGACCCTGTGTCGGTGGAGCTCTCGATGGGCGGTGACTACTACCACGCCTGCTGCGGCGACGCTAACCTCGACATCCCCGAAGGACCCAAGCTTCCGTTCGTTGGTGACAAGGTGAGATTCCCCTGTACCCTGTTCATCCTCTCTTGCCCGCGATCAGCTATTATTTTGATTGATTATAATCCGTGTGACGGAATGGGTCCCCATCACCCTTACTGTGGTACGAGACCCGTATTGCTATTCTAGGTAGGGTGGTTGTGGCCATCTTTGTTTGTCAGATGGTATGCGATTTATTTCGATAAAGTGGGAAGAATTTCCCTTTTAGTATTATAATTTTTTCTCTGTGATAGAAAGGGAGATACTCAATGATCAGTTGTGATTTTGGTGAGCCTGCATTTACTTCTAATATGGAGTAGCCAATGGGTAGGTATATGGGGTGAAACGCAGTACACGAACTGGTGTACCAAGGCACAATTTACATGATATGCTATTCTTCGGCATGTTTAAAAGTAGCAAACATGCTAAGTCTTGCCACACGTCCTTAGCATCAGGCCTAGCTGTCATAAATGGACCGTGATAAAGCCAATAACCTTTTTCTTGACTATGGACAGTAGGGAGCTGTTGCAATAGGTAGGCTGCTAATTTGTTATCATGATTTTGTATTTGTTTTCCGTACTCGGTATCAATTTATCACTGTGGCTGTTGGATCATATACGTGACTTACCTTGTCAATGTTGCAGGAACCTCTCTCCGCTTTAGCAGCTGAATTTCAGTCTGGCAGTCCCATTTTACAGGAGAAAATTAAGGTCCTTGGCTTCTTATGCATTTCACAATTATAATGCATGTTTACTCTATTTCGTTTTGAGCTCTTGTGCCAATATGCAGTGGTCTAGTTTGTTCTTATAGTCGATTCTCTTACCTGCAGCTGCTAGGTGATCAATATGTTGCTTTAAGACGGACACGAGGAGATGGAAATTGCTTCTATCGATGCTTTATGTTTTCATACCTGGTAGTATCTGTCATCTGTGTCGTACCTTGCTCAAGAGCTTCACCGTTCATAATTTGATATCATATCTTTTGCTCCTAGGAACATATCCTAGAGACACAAGACAAAGCTGAGGTTGATCGCATCAAGAAAAAAATCGAGCAATGCAATAAAACGCTCCAATCCCTTGGATACATTGAATTCACATTTGAGGACTTCTTCTCTGTAAGTTTTATTTAATGTTTTTATGTTATAACTTTTTGTTTCCTTTTATTTTTCTTAAAAGACTTATCGTGGTCAATCTCCTAATGAACAATCTGTAGTTTGTTTGATGATATGTTATATTTTTTCTGCATGATTTTGGGATAATTGCTTGCGTAAGTCGCTGGTGATCAGGGCTCAGGGGCTAGTTCAAGTGTCTGGCTGTATATTGTTTTTATATTTCTAAAATGATCGGAGTAATTGTATATGTTGTGGTCAATTTTTTGAAGTCATAGTTGGGTGTTTGGGATGAAGTAAAAATTCACTAAATACAAAAAAAAGTACTTTTTGTCTTGTCTGGAATACAAACTTGTGTTTCTGAAAATCCTTGGAGCTCAATGTATAATAGAGCTGCAGATGGGTGGTTGTCAATTTTAATTTTTTGAATCTTGAATTGAGGTACTTTATAAATGCTCATTCCTAATAAGTTGAACTTAGTATAGATACTAATATAGTCCTGTTGTGCTACGCCGATGCTATTCTCTTGCTGAGTTATCTTCTCTGGTTGGCAGATATTCATTGAGCTGCTGGAAAATGTTCTGCAGGGACATGAAGCTTCTATAGGGTAAATATCCTGCATCTCTTATAGATATATGAATTATAAGGAAACTCGATGTTGATCATAGAAACATTATTCTGAACTGTTTACAAACCATGACACACCCATCATGATTTTCCTTTGTGTAGTAACATACTTTGTTTTCTGGTATCTTTAGACCTGAAGAGCTTCTAGAAAGAACCAGGGATGATAATGTTTCAAATTATGGTCTGTATAATCATATGTTCATCTTCTATCATTGTCGATTGTGTTTTTGTATTCTAATGCTATCTAACTCTGTTGTCTTTAGCTGTGATGTTCTTTAGGTTTGTTACTTCCGGTGAAATACAAAGGAGGGCCGAGTTTTTTGAACCATTCATCTCTGGATTGACAAATTCTACTGTGGCTCAGGTGAGGTTTATAATTCCATTTCTTACATATAGTGCAATGGATACGGATATTATAGGTAGCCATCTATTTACTAAAGGAATGCTATTGTACCGGTAGTCATCTATGTAAGCTCATTTACATTCAAAAAATATGAAGGCACCAATTGGTGATTCTATTTATTACTCCCTGGTCAACATATCTTCCATTTGTTTTTAGCATGCATTTCACATTTGTACTGAGCTGTGAGATAACCATTGCACCCAGACAGAATTTTTACTTTGATTAAATGTTGTATGAAACAAAGGTTACATGTCATGAAATTTAGAATCTCCTTTGGCTTGTATGACACTGTCAACATATGAAGTTCACCGCACGTGACAAATGTCTGTAGAAAGCTCTTGATTGAATTAAATAACTCTTGTTCTTTCAAGTACTTAACCGTCACAGCATGGTAGTCAGACCTTTGTTATTTTTTTCTCCCTTTAATATGCATGCACCCCCATCTCCATGAGCATTTCTGAAATACGCAGTTATGGAATGACCTTGTTTTATATCTTCATTTGCAGTTCTGTAAAGTCTCTGTGGAGCCCATGGGCGAAGAAAGTGATCATGTGCACATAATTGCCCTGTCTGATGCATTAGGTGTACCAATTCGAGTGATGTACCTTGATCGGAGTTCTTGTGATAGTGGCAATCTGAGTGTAAACCACCATGACTTCATCCCTGCAGCCAACTCGTCTGAGGATGCTTCTGCAATGCCATCAACTGCTGCTGCTGAGAAGCCTTACATCACTCTACTGTACCGGCCTGGTCACTACGATATTCTCTACCCAAAGTGATTTGCGCCTGATGAAACAATGTTGGCATTTCTTATGGCTAGCTTCATGAACTCGGGTGCACTGTTCAACGTGTCGGTATGTTGCTCGTACATGCTGCCAAAGGTGGCCTTAAAATGGGGAGTCGAGTTTTTGGGAGGCAACCGGACAGGCTTGCTTCCCGGTTTCTCTACTTCAACCTAGTCGGTTTTATCCTCCTTGTATGTCTTACTCTGGTACAATGATTTAACATTTTGTTGGCTCTTGAGAAGTTGTGAGGATATTGCTACTAATTGGGTTTTCTTTTCCTGCGTTGTCTTTATCCATGCCACTGATGCCTGGATGAATACTAGCAAAAATCTCCCCATCTTGTTCAGGAAATTCACTTTTTCTGCCATCAGTACTATCAATTTCCGTCTGAGGAATATTTGGAAATTTGTGACTTTCTGGTTTAGTTGTATGGGTATGATATGAATGGGTCTTGTTCTTGTCAGCTACTAGTATAACCCAACAGTTTTGTTTCTTTTGCATTTTTGTAAAGCTCAGTGCAAAAACAGGGTAGTTTGGTAGTTCAAGCTGGAAAAGTTGTATTGTGGTCATTCAGAGTCGGTTTTTAGGATCCTGGATTGAGGTGGTATCTAGAGCAACAAATGATTTGTTTTATTTTTTCCGGCCTGTAACTAACTCAGTAACTGGTTTCTTTTGGTGAAATGTGAAGACCTATGAGCTGAAATCGTACGCACTATTTTTCTACTAGAAGAGGTCCATTGTATAAGCTCCATAGCCTGGCTTGTCAAGGCTTGTATCCTGTCATATCGGCGTAGCTGACCTGGTTAGGCATCGGCTCTTAAGTGACGTAATTACATGCTCAACAGATGAGCAGTAAATCGCGGGAAAAGCAGCATGCGGCAGTTCTTTATCGCATAGATGTTTTACAGTTACTGATCCACCAGAAGCGGTAAAACCATATAAGGTATCTGCATCATTTATGCATAGGTTGGGAATGAAGTGACAAAAGGCAGGGTCTATATCTATGTCAAAGCCTTTTGGATAAAGATATGAAGCAAACTGGAGTAGATTTGCGTCTCAAAGCGACTTTGAAATCGATCAATTGAAGGTGTTTGAAGAGTGACAGATTGACAAGCCGCGAGAGTTGACTCTTCCATAGAGCTATGGTGGTACGATCCGACCTACTAAGTTTTAGACAAGCCTTTTTATTTTTAACATTTTCATCCTCCTTTTTTTTTTTTTTTTTTTTGATTCTTTCATCCTCCTTTTTTTATTCTTATAAGATGGCAGAAACAAGATTCTTCTCTAATCGATTATCTGGTAGTAGTATTGTTTTGGTTTGTGTACACATGGACCAAACGCCCTGTACCAAATGTTGTCTCGTTAAATTTATACGCTAACTAACTGATTCTTTTGCTTGCATTCTAAATTAACAGTTAATAACCTAGAAATATCTACCTTAAATCTTAACTCATATACTTCGTCCGTTCCACAATATAGGGGGTGTTCGTTTCTATGGGCTAAAGGGCTAAAACTAAATTTTAGACTAAACTTTAGCTCTAGGAAGCGAACGGGAGGACTAAAGTTTGGACTAATCTTTAGCTCTAGAGAGAAAGAAGGGCTAAAAAGAGGTAAAACTTTAGCCCTCCAAGAGCCTAAATTTTAGGAGCTAAACTTTAGACCAGTCTCGATGGAGAGTGTCATCACACGATTACCAAGAAAATTTTTTAAGAACCGTGCCGGTGCAGGGGTCATGGTGATGACACTCATCTCTCATCCCATGACACTCCCCTCTTCTCTCTCATGCCATGTCGAGCAAATTTAATGCTCATGACACTACCATGACACTCCCATTGAGACTGGCCTTAGTCCCTAGAGGAAACGAACACCCAGTAAGCATTCCTATAATTTGGAGATAAAAATAGTCAAGTTTAGAAAAGTCATATATAGTCAAGTTTAGGAGATCTCCAAGTTTAGAATGCTTACATTGTGGACAAATTTTTGAATGCTTCAAATGCTTACGTTGTGGAATAGATGGAGTATTTAATTTAACCCAAGGAATGGTGTTCGACCACGGCTACTTAAAACTGTTGGTGACTTGGGAAAGAGCGGTTAGAATTGGTCTGAATGCCCCGTTCGTTTTCACCCTCTAAAATTTATATACTTGTCACATCAAAGAGAATCTTACTATTTAGTAGTACTTTTATTAATTTAATAACAAAACCTATGTCGCGACCCCCTCTAATTTGTGAGACGAATCTAATGATCCTAATTAATATATGGTTAGCTACGGTGATGCTACGAGTAAACATCTTCTAATAACACCATAATTACCCTTGTTGGATTCGTCTCGTGAATTAGATAGGGAGTCTGCAATTAGTTTCGAGATTAGACTTTATTTAGTACTTTAAAATAATAAAATTCTCTTTGATTTGACCCTCTAAAAATTAGATAGGGGAAACGAACGGGCCCGAAGCTAAAGTGCACCATTGCGCCATTGCCTGCCAATTTCGCAATCATTTTCTGGGCCTTCTTCACACCTGAAAAAAGAAGACATCTCCCTCCATTTGGTGGCCTATTTTTCTGTTCCCACGCTTGGAGTGGTTGCTGCTTAGTTGCTCGGGCTACCTGCCATCTTCATGTGGTCACGTCATCTAATCTAACTCACAAAGAGACAATCATGTCTAAACAAGACAAAACAGGACGAAGGAATCCTCGGATCAGGTAATGCAGTTTTTGAACCGTTCCTCCGGAGAAAAAGGCGTTCCCGTAGTACTAAATTTGTTTTAGGATTTACTTAGTGCAAGACAGATGTCCTTAATCTTTGCATCAGGTATTAGCAGGGAGCAATCATGATGCATGATCAGAATTTAACAAAGGAAATCTAAAAGAGTAAAATACATGAATGACCACTATATTTGTTGGCTTGTTTCAATTTGACCATCATACTTAGCAGAGTGAAAATGATAGCCATCAAGGTTGCTCAACTGACTCGATACGGTCATTAGCTTTTTAGGAGCACGTAAAGTATGCTAGTAACATGGCATGTATACTTATAAATTTCTCCCTCTAGCTTAAAATATTTTATGATCGTATGCTAAATTAGAAAACATCTATCAGCTATCATTCAATGATCCAATGGTGTGATATTGTTCTGGTGTTGGTGAGCCTCAGCAGCTGCAGGAGGTTATAGGTGGGCTCGGACAAGTGCAATTAATTTGATAAAATTAGTTGGACATGTTTCATGAACTAGCATGTTCGAGGTATCCTACGCAATTAGAGATCAAGTGGGTCAAATTGTTACCGCCAATAGTAGTCACAACTTATTCTATCTTGTGTCCACATAATAAGGAAAGTGGGCTAAATATTAGGAGCCACGTAATGCATCTATCAGCTACAATTATTATAGAATCGGGAGATGAGGAGATAAATGAAAAAAAAATCTATTGGATATCTATGTTGGATTTATTCAAGAGTGCATTTAGTCCACGGTGGAGCATGGGTCATTAGCCCAACCTATGCCACATGCCCACATCGCTGGAGTACGTATTCCTAGAGAGCTAATGACCATATCGACTCGGTTGAGCAATCTTGATGGCCATGATTTACACTTTTGTAAGAATGATGACCAAATTGAAACATGCCAACAAATATCATGGTCATTCATGCATTTTACTCAATCTAAAATATTGGAGTGGAGAGAATAAGGCCCTGTTAGTTTCTCGCCTCTAAAATTTAGCATCTGTCACATTAAAGAGAATCTTATTATTTATGAATATTTCGATCAGTTTAATGATAAAAACCCTTTTACAGATTGGTGCTAATTTTCGAGATGAATCTAATGAACTTAATTAATCTATGTTTTACTAAAGTGGTGCTACGAGTAACCGTCTTCTAATCATGATTTAATTAACCTCATTAAATTCGTCTCGCAAATTAGTCTAACGGCCTGTAATTTATTTTATAATTAAATTTTATTTACTACTCCTAAATAGTAAGACTTTTTAATGTGACAGCTCTAAAATTTAGACACTAGAAACGAACACACCCTAACTCTACTGAAGTGGAATTGGCGGGACTGGATGGATCATCATGAGCAGACCGTGCCGTAGAATCTTTGAACGGCAGGGCCCAGCGGGTTGCGGCGCCCGAGAAAGCCGAGAGTCAAGGCCGGGGAGCATTTCCGGGCCTACTCACGAGCTCCCCGAACTGTCAAATGTTATCATTTTGTCCTTTTGTTTCTTCTTCGTTTCAAGAAAATTTTGTGGTTCCGAAGTCTAAGAACTGATCAGCATGTACAAAGAAACTCTCTAAGGTATAACATGAGAAGAGAGATATGGATATAGATAGAGAATGGAGTAAACAGGAGTAGATTAGACGGGTGGCGGTATCATAATCTCTGTCGCATTAGTGGCACTGGCACTTCTAATCTAATCTTATGGTGCGATGAGCAGTCTGCAGTCTGCCAGTGAGCACTGCTGCAGCCTTTTCCTCGCTCATCCTTTCCGCAAGTGGTGATTGCAATGGCGGCAGCGCATGATGAGTTGATGACCGCACACTAATTATCACATTTCAGCTGCTTGATGGAGTATCTCTGCTTTTGTGTGCTTAAGATCTCGTCTAAATCTAACAGGGGTCGCTCATATCATCATTTGAAGGAGGAACACTCTGATTTTTTTCGCAAAAGAAACAGAGGACGTGGTCGTCGGAATCACAAAATAAACACTGAATTTTCAAATACAATGCTCTAATTAACGTTCGATCATGTCAAATGCTCGAGTGTACTAACAGTGATTTGAGAGCACAGGCGAGGCCCAGCACGCAGTTGACATGATAGTGACACGAACTCTTCTCTGAAGAAAAACAAGACACACTTCAATTCTCAGCGACAGGCGACAGCCATCAACTCTTTAACACAGCAACAAATTCGGGCAGATCACCAAACCAGTTGTCCGCGACGGGTCATGCGGCCACTGACCTACCGCTTAACAGCGACATGGACAATTAAAATTCACGCTCTCCTTAAAAAGTTTTGATCATGTCAAGATAAGAAAACTCGAGACAGAAAAAACAGCTTTACTGATTGTGTCTGGCACAATAAATTCATTAACAGTGTTGAGTGAACGAATGAAAGGTAAGGGAATAACGCACCTGTAGTTTTTATTTTTCCAGAAACAAACGCACCTATAGTTTTTTTAGAACAAACGCACCTGTAGTTAAGATTAAACAGAGTGCTAACTAAACTCAATTCACTGTATATAGTAATATTAAACTGAAATGAAAATTCTAATCAATGAGGAGGACCCAGACCAAAACGTTCGTCGCGCGCCAGTTACTAATCTTTCTCTCTCCTCCCCGAGAAGAGGAGAGAGAAGCGCACCGTTATTTTCTGCATTCCCCTCGCTCACTCCTCTCTTCTCGCCGAGCCACCCGACCAATTCTCCCCGCCCAGATCGCCGCCATTCCCCTCGTTCCGGCGACAAGCTCCTTGCGCCTCGGCCACCGCACTCTTCCCCTTTCTCTTCCTCGCTACCTGCGCGGCGCAGCTCCCGGCGGGCGCGGCACGGCACGGTTCCCGGCGGTGGCGGCCGGAGCAGGTCATAGGCGGCGGGCCGCAAGGTGGAGCGCCGGAGCCCAGCTTTCGAGGCGGTGCTTATGCTGCGGTAGGAGGTCTGCGTGAGCGTATTCGTGGTGGTGGCGGTGAGCGTCGCGGGGCCGGCCAGCAACCATGTATTTCGCCAAGCTCGATGACTCGCCCATGTTCCGGACGCAGGTGAGAAATCGCCCACTGGATCTCGGCCTCTGTGGGACTCGCGGTGTCGTAAAGCTCGCGCTGCGGGGTGGCGCCCGGCGTGGGCGTGGCCATCTTTTTACGCGCGGCGCGAAATTCGCATATGCTCTCCGGATTCAGTCACGGCGGGTGGGTTTGATCCGTGCGTGCGGCGTGCATACGGCCAATTCCATTCTTTTTGTCCGTTGCTTCGTTGGCGCTACCGCACATGGTTGGGGATTGAGGGGAAACATTGTTAAGCCTGCGCCACCTTTCTTCTCCTGACGGTTGATGCGCGACGCGAGCCTGTGCCTTTTTCTTATAATTTTTGCTTCAGAGAATGCACGTGGAAAGATTTATTCGTAGATTTCGCTGCTGCAAGTCCTCAGGCCTGCATTGTAGCATGCCGTTGATTTAATTATTGTTCTATGGGTTGTCGTATGCCCTTGTTTCTTATCATGCGTGCCAGTGTGTGGTTTACTATGTGTGTCTTCAATGTAGCTTGTTTTATTTTTTCTTGACCGGAATAGCTTGTTGTAATTGAACTGTCACATTGACAGGCTGGCGTGTGTGTCAATTCCTCTTTGTACTTTTTGAGCCGATTTTTCTTGGCAGCACATCAAATGCTTCCAAATTACTTTTTGTTATGTAGAAAAGTAATTTTCTTGGCTATGAAGATGATTGTTTTACTGATTGCATTACCTGTTTTTTATCAAATTACTTTCTTTTCTGTAGAAAAGCAATCAATTGAACTGTTCACACTTGTTTTTGTCCTTCTGGAAACAGATACAGGCACTTGAGGAGAGTGCTGAGTTGCTTCGAGAGAGATGTTTGAAGTTCCATAAAGGTTGTCGCAAGTATACGTGAGTGATCATTTTAAGCTCTTCTTTTTTTTTTGTATTTTCTTATAGGAATTTTTAACCTTCGTATATCAGAAACACTTGATCTTTTCTTTAATGCCCGCTTGCTGGTATGTTGAAGCCGTAATTCAGTGTTTTGGCACCTATCTGAACTTTGGTTTCAGTGAAGGACTAGGAGAAGCATATGATGGCGATATTGCATTTGCAAGCTCACTTGAAACATTTGGAGGAGGTCACAATGATCCAATTAGTGTGGCTTTTGGTGGTTAGTCTAGTTATTTCTTTTGCCTCATTTTGCCAACGGAATTTTATGTTTAAACTTATCAAATGAGTATGCTGGATGATCATTTCATTATGTTTATATCCGCTGTTGGTCCACAAACTACATCCATACCTAAGAAAAAAATGTCTTCTCTCTTTAATCTTTTTCACCAGTCATTTTCTTTTGTCATTTTTTTTTCTTATCACTTATCAACATTCCTCCCCAGTCCTTATCCTGCTAGCTATCCATGCCTTTCCCTTTGTTACACTTTCCCTTAGATAGGAGAGCAGACCTTATCGCGGTAATTTAATATTGAATTTGTTTCCATCCCAGGACCAGTTATGACCAAGTTTACAATTGCCTTGAGAGAAATTGGAACATACAAGGAAGTCCTTCGCTCTCAGGTAGTGTGTTTTTTTTGTTAGAATGCGATTACATGCGTTGGTTCAGCCGAATTGTTTTGTGTTCTCTCTTCACAAGGTGTTCATCAAATTGACACATATTTGCTTTGCCTATTTTTTTCCTGCTTTGTTGGAGCATTAAATTTCTTACTATTTGTGTTCTATCCAATCTTAATACCTATATCTCTAGATTAATGAACATCATGAAATACATTTTAAGACTTCTGTGATAATGATCTTCATTAGTGGTACTCTGGTTGGATGTTGTTGGTCAAATGTATGGATATGACATTATTTCCACCTTGCTTTCACGTTTGTTATCAATATTTTTTTCTCGAACACGCAGGAGAACTGCGTGCCATTTCATTAAGAAGAAAAGGTACAATGGTGTAAGCCTTTTAACAAGGCAAACACAAAGAATAAATATATACAAAGCGTCGGGCCATGCTCAGGCGCGCCACCCTTTACAGAACACACACTAGGACCTAATTTAGGGACTGAGGTAGCGACCGAAGCAGCAGACCAAGCAGCTGATAGGCTCTGGCGAGGCACCACAAAGTGCACTTTTTGCGATTGTTTGCAGCAGGGAGGAAACTTGCAGCTGTGCTCCATTGAATATGCAATCATTCCTATGCTTCCATATACCAAAATCATGAGGGTGCTGAAGCCTCGTCTTGACTCCTTGGCAATCTGGGAGTATCTAGCACTGCTCCACCAACTAGAAAAGCGACGTACTGAAGGCTGCGGTGCTATAGACAGACCATAGCCCATATTTCTCTTGAAAAGACACAAGACACCAGAAGGTGCTCCATTGATTTCTCAGCTTGATCACAGAATAGGCAAGCTGTAGGGTGCGGCAAATTACGTTTAGCAAGCCTCTCCACTGTCCAACAGCGATTATTGATAGCTAACCACATGAAAAATTTGCAGCACGTAGGTGCCCAAGATTTACAAATCCTTTTCCTTGGTGCGATCTGATTGTTCCAAGGAAGAGAGCGTCATAAGCTGATCTGCTGGAGTAGATACCTAACTGGGTGAAGCACCATGTGCTGGTCCTGCACCTCTTGCTGCAGGTGCACATTTTCCATTAGGTCCCAAACCTGAAGGTGTTCGATCAAAATCTGAACTGTCAAGGTACCTTGTATATCTGACCTTGGGCCACCGTACCGTCTATGCTTGATGGCCCTCTTGGTAATTATGCTGAACAGATGAGGTGCAACCTCCTCAATGGTCTGCCCTTTCAACCAACAACCTGTCCAAAATTTTGTTGATAGTCCATCACCTACTGTAGTAGCCACCGCCACCTGAAACATGGCTCGTGCATTTCTTGGAAGTTGAACCGGTACGGCGTTAAACCGTCCCAAGGTCGAGAAGTGTTCGTCTTTTGCAACCACAACCAGCGTATTAATGGTAATGGTATTGATGACAACTGCAAACTATGAGATGGTAATGGTATTGATGGAGAGAAAATGTTATATTTTTCGAGGGAATGAGTGGAAACATTATATTACTTTAAATTTCTTATTCCTTATCTTGCACACACTTCATGTAATAACTTGATCTGCGAGGCACCATTTACAATGACATTACAGTCTTATTAGAACAGCGATATTTGCTGCTTCCTTATGTGAAATCTGACTTCTCTCATTTCATGGTTTACCTTTGGTGATTTAGTATCTGATTCTGTTTTCTGGCAGGTTGAGCATATGCTAAACGACAGATTGCTGAATTTTGTCGACATTGATTTGCATGATGTTAAGGTACCAGTACCATTTGCTATTATTACACTATTACAGATCCTTGAAAGCAACTCTGTGGATAATTAAATGAAACTTTTTGCTTAATACCTTTTATTTTCAGGATGCTCATAAGCGTTTTGATAAAGCTAGCATCTCATATGACCAGGCAAGTTATCTTGTCTAATTCTTATTTGCAATGTTTCCTTTTTTTTTTGCATTTTCATCTTCTCATATAATGATGGAAATTCTCCCTTTTCCCTCACGCATCAGCGTATATGGATATTGCAAAGATTTTGCCGTGCAGTAATATGTTCATGCTACTTTATATTGTCTGTTTATTGATTGATATTATGTTAGATGATTGAAGTTGATAATCATTCTTTAACATATGTGCATGCTACTTCTCAGTTATTTTTCCAACTATTTGCTATTTTTGCTTGAATTTTCAGCCGTACTTGCTTTGTTGCAGAATTTCTATATTATTTGCTTGTTTAATTTTCTGACATAGCATGCTATTGGTTTACAACTGGTTGATTTTTTTGTTATAGATTCGTGAGAAGTACCTATCACTGAAGAAAGGTACGAGGGCGGACATAACAACTGCAATCGAAGATGTAAAAACCTTTCTTATCTTGCAGTTTACATTGGTACTCTGGTTAAGGCAATGTTCCCTAACTGACCTACATTTGGTAATAACCAGGAACTGCACAGTGCTAGGTCTTCATTTGAGCAAGCTCGTTTTAACCTGGTACGAGCAACACTGGTCCTACTTTGCTTGTTTTAGGGTTGCTCCTTTATTTTTCACTTAGTATTTATATACTTATTTTCTGTTGTTTTGCCTTATCTGTGTTGATTTGACAGGTAACTGCACTTTCTCATGTTGAGGCAAAGAAGAGATTTGAATTTTTGGAGGCTGTTAGTGCGACAATGGATTCACATCTTCGATATTTTAAACAAGTACCATCTTGTATATTTACCTCTTGCTGTTGCTATGTTATGGACAAAATGAGATTAACCTTATCAGTTACCTTTTGTCAGGGATATGAACTATTGCATCAAATGGAGCCATATATTAATCAGGTAGCTCTGATGCTTTGCCTGATTAACATGCAAATATTGCCCCTCGTTCCTCCTTACAGTGCTTTAGTCCTGAGTCTAATGTGCCATTCTTTGTGAAGCATAGTTGACAGTCAAATGAGTCTAGGATGCTCTATTCACCTTTTTAGTCACTTTCAAATTGATGTTGAATTCTTATGAGAGCCTGAACGTGTGACCCAGTCCTTATTATGTTACTGATATTGAACCCAAATTTGATCACATCAATCTACTATGTCAATTAACAAGAAAATTGTTATCTTGGGAGCTTATTTATTATTGCCTACTTTATTGAAATGTATGCATATTTTAACATATAGTGCAGTTATCTGCAGTAACCATAACTAAAATTTTGTTACGGTGATCTTCCATGTTGACTGTAATTTCATTCTGACAGATATTTGCTATTTATGTTTAGTTTTCATTAGCATGCAGCTCGGCGTGTTACTTGTCTCTTCATTTTGTTTCCTTGTTCATTATACTTACATAATAAGAAGTTTACTGAGATCATTTCCTCTGATCTTTTGGATTCTTCTGCAGGTTCTTGCTTATGCACAGCAGTCAAGAGAGAGGGCAAACAAAGAACAAGCTTCTCTTGTAGAGAGGATGCATGAGTACAAAAGGCAGATAGACCGGGAAAGTCGGTCTTCTGCAAATGGTTTGACTGATTGCCATAATGGTGATGGAATACGGACAATCGGTAGAAGTTCACATAAAATGATTGAGGCAGTGATGCAGTCATCCTCGAAAGGCAAGGTAAGAGTAAGGCGCTATGATCCATTGGAACTTTGTTGATAATCCCTGTGCGTGTGTTTTAGTTGTCTAACAGTCATGTGTTAGTGTCATACTTTACTTAGTAGTCAAGTTTAATCAGTTGAGTCAAAGTCAAGTCGAGTCGGGCCACTAGGCCATGTATCCCGGCCCATGAGGCCATGTATCGTGTGTGTGGAGTCCGAACATATATAGACAGAGTCGAAACGCAGCCGGTTACCACGCTGCACAAATTCCTCGTCTCTTTCCACTTTCGTTTTAGAGTTTAGGCCAACAATTGGTACCGGAGCGGTTGAGATCTTGGGATCGTGAGAGATGTCGACGTCCGCACGCCGTCGGGAGGCCGATGCAGCCGCCGGCAAGGCAGGGAAGAAGGTTCCTCCGTCGCCGAGCGGTTCCTCGCGGGACACGCTGCTCCACGGCTCGAGAGGGGTGTTCGATCGGCGGCAATCGCCGAGGCGCGCCGCCGCGAGCGCGTCCGACCCGCTATTCGGCGCGTGATCAAGGAGATCGGCGGCGCGAGCACCTACCCTACCCCGACCAAGACCAACTACAACGAGTGGAGTCCGTTGATGCGAGTGAAGCTGCAGGCCCGTGGCCTCCGGGATGCCGTCCGCTACGGCGACACGGAGTACCGGGAGGACCGGTTGGCTCGGATGCGCTACTCGGCGCGGTGCCGGCAGCAATGATTCCGGCGCCGGCGGTTAAAGAAACCGCCAAGAAGGCGTGGGACGCCATCGCCGAGCCCGCATTGGCGCGGATCGTGCGCGCGTTGCAACGGCGGAGAAGCTTCGCCGGGAATGGGATCGCCCGGCATTTCGTGATGGGGAGGATGTCGAAGATTTCGCCCTTCGCATTGCCGGTCTGCAGCAGCAATCGCTCACGCACGGAGACGACGACATTGATGAAGAGAAGGCCGTGCGCAAGCCGTTGCGGTGCGTGCCTACCAAGTACCGCCGGATCGCGCTCTCAATTGAGACGCTCCTTGATCTCTCGGAGCTTTCAATTGAGGATGTGTCCGGGCGGTTAGCTGCGGTTGATCGGGAAGAGCAGGCTCCTACGGAGCCGGTGACCATCGGCGGCAAGCTCATGTTCACGGAGGAACAATGGTTAGCTCGCCGGCGTGAGAAGCGAAAGGAGAAGGTTCCTCCGGTGCTGGTCAAAGCGGGCGCCACGTGGAGAAAGGCGTCGCAAGCCGCGCAGAAGGAGAAGCCTGGTGGGGCGGCGGCGAGCGCTCCGGTGGCGGCGAGCGAGCGAGCGGAGATCGCTCGAGCGGTGGGGAGGCGGTAACCGCGACGGTCGTTGCCCGAATTGCGGACGTCGTGGTCACCGGGCCCGCGAATGCCGGCAGCCCAAGAAGGGTGGAGGCCGATCAAATTTGGCGCGAGCCGAAGATGATGATGAGCCGTCCCTGTTTCGGCACATGTCGGCCCAATCTCAACCCTAACCGCCGCAGCTGCGGCTCCCGCTCAATCAACGGCGCCGTCTTCCTCGACTCCGGCCTCCGCTCTGCTCCATCTCGACGAGACCGGGCGAAAGCTTTCCTTGGCTCCGGCGAGTCGTCCGATGAGAAGATTGAAGGTTGGTTCCTCGACACCGGAGCCACTCATCACATGACCGGGCGGGAGGAGTTCTTCTCCGAGCTCGATCGCGGCGTCCAAGGCTCGGTGAAGTTTGGCGACTCATCGGCGGTCAAAATCTGCGGCATCGGCACCGTTGTCTTCCTGGCTAAAACCGGGGAGCACAAGGCGCTACACGGCGTCTACTACATCCCCGCGCTCCGAAACAACATAATCGGTCTCGGTCGACTGGACCGGAGCGGCGCGCGTGTGGTGATCGACGACGGCCTCCTCGGGATTTGGGACCGGCGGCGGCGCCTTGTTGCCAAGGTGGCTCGCGGCCGAGAACCAGCTGTACGTGCTGCAGATGGAGGTGACCCGGCCACTCCGCCTCGCTACTCGCCGTGACGATGAAGCGTGGCGTTGGCATGAGCGGCTCGGGCATCTTCACTTCGACGCGCTCAAGAAGATGGCACAAAAGGAGATGGTGCGAGGCATGCCACAGCTGGATCATCCGGACCAGCTGTGCGACACCCGTGTCCTCACCAAGCATCGCCGGCGGCCCTTTCTGCTCAAGCCAAGTACCGCGCGCGAAGCGGCTCGAGCTCGTCCACGGCGACTTGTGTGGTCCAATCACGCCGGCGACGCCGGGAGGGCGGCGTTATTTTCTCTTGCTGGTTGATGATGCTACTCGCTTCATGTGGGTGGTACTGCTGGCGAGAGAAGTCCGGAGCGGCGAACGCCATCAAGCATGTTCGAGCCGCAGCCGAGGGCGAGAGTGGCGAAAGCTGCGCGTTCCGCGCACCGACAATGGCGGAGAATTCACGGCTGCGGAGTTCGCCGCTATCTGCGCGGATGAAGGAATCAAGAGACACTTCTCCGCGCCGTACACGCCGCAGCGAGAATGGTGTCGTTGAGCGGCGGAATCGGACGGTGGTGGCGACAGCTCGTGCGCTGCTCAAGCAAAGGGGCATGCTCGCGAGTTTTGGGGAGAAGCGGTGTTGACGGCTGTACACATCCTCAACCGCTCGCCCACCAAAAGCCTTTCCGGCATGACGCCGTATGAGGCGTGGTTTGGGCGCAAGCCGGCGGTGAGCCATCTTCGGGTGTTCGGGTGCCCGGCGTTTGTCAAGGAGCTGAACAATGTGAGCAAGCTGCGGGACGAAGCACCCCGGGTGTCTTCATCGGCTACTGCGAGGGCACTAAAGCGTACCGCGTCCTCGATCCTGAGACGCGGCGCGTGCGCACGGCGCGCGACGTCGTGTTCGATGAGGGCCGTGGCTGGAGCTGGAACAAGGAGGCGAGCAGCAGCGAGCAAGCGCCCCGGACGACTTCACCATCGAGTACATCCACGTTGCGGAAGACGGGGAGTTGCTCGGTTCCCCATCACCGGCTGCTTCTCCTCTGCCGAGGACGCCATCCCCGGTGGCTGCTGCACCATCACCGGAGTTCGCGACGCCACCGGAGAACGATGACGATCGAGTTGATGCCGAGCACGCCGACACGCCGTTGAGGTACCGCACCGTCGACAACCTCTTCGACAACCAGGTTGTCCCCGGCTTTGCGCAGCCGCAACATCGACGTCGAGCTGCACCCGACGCACACCGGCGAGCCCTGCACGTTTGCTGAAGCGGAGCGGGACGAGGCGTGGCGGACAGCGATGCAGCAGGAGATCGACTCCGTCGAGCAGAACAAGACTTGGGAGCTCGTGGATCTGCCGCGCGGACATCGCCCAATCACCCTCAAGTGGGTGTTCAAATTGAAGAAGAACGAAGCCGGCGAAGTGGTCAAGCACAAAGCGCGGCTAGTGGCTCGCGGTTTCGTCCAGCAGGAGGGGATCGACTATGACGACGCCTTCGCACCTGTGGCTCGCATCGAGTCAATCCGCGTTCTTCTTGCACTTGCTGCCCAGGAAGGATGGCAGGTTCACCACATGGACGTTAAGTCCGCGTTCCTCAACGGAGATCTCAAGGAGGAGGTCTACGTGCGGCAACCTCCCGGTTTCATCGCCGCCGGGAAGGGGAACAAGGTGTTGAGGCTGCGCAAGGCGCTCTACGGCCTCCGCCGGGCACCCCGTGCCTGGAACGCAAAGCTGGACCAAACGCTCAAGCAGATGGGTTTCAGGCAGAGCGGCTATGAGGCGGCAGTGTACCGTCGAGAAGATGACAGCGGATCAATTCTGCTGGTGGGCATCTATGTGGATGATCTCATCATCACCGGCACATCCAAGCGCAACACCGAGCAGTTTAAGGAGGAGATGAAGATGGTCTTCCAGATGAGTGATCTGGGTCTCCTGTCTTTCTACCTGGGCATTGAGGTGCACCAGGGAGATGATGGGATCACGCTGCGTCAAGCCCACTACGCCAAGCACATACTGGAGATGGCAAACATGGAGGGTTGCAATCCAGCGCACACTCCAATGGAGGAGCGATTGAAGTTGAGCCGGTACAGTGAGGCAGAAGAAGTTGACGCCACTCAATACCGGCGCATCGTGGGCAGTCTCCGGTATTTGGTGCACACGCGCCCGGACTTGGCATATGCAGTCGGGTTCGTGAGCCGTTTCATGGAGAGGCCAACGGAGGAGCATCAGCAGGCCATCAAGCGGATTCTGCGCTACATAGCTGGCTCCATCGACTATGGCCTGCACTACGGGCGCCAGCCTGGGGCTGCGCAGTTCGTGGGGTATTGTGACTCTGATCTCGCCGGCGACATTGACACGAGCAAGAGTACGAGCGGGGCTCTGTTCTTCCTCGGCAACTGTCTGGTGAGTTGGCAGTCTATCAAGCAGCGTGTGGTAGCATTGTCAAGCTGTGAAGCAGAGTATATTGCTGCCACCACTGCAACTACTCAAGCAATTTGGTTGGCTCGGCTGCTCGGGGAGCTCCTTGGGAAGAAGACCGCAGCAGTCGAGCTTAAGGTGGACAGTAAGTCTGCCCTGGCCCTTGCCAAGAATCCAGTCTTTCATGATCGCAGCAAGCACATCCGACTCAAATATCATTTCATCAGAAGCTGTTTGGAAGATGGAAGCATCAGGGCCAGTTACATCAACACAGTGGATCAGCTTGCAGACATCCTGACTAAAGCTCTTGGGCGAATTAAGTTCCTGGAGTTTCGTTCTAGGATAGGTCTGGTCCAGATTTCATAGACACACAGGGATTAGGGGAGAAATGTTGATAATCCCTGTGCGTGTGTTTTAGTTGTCTAACAGTCATGTGTTAGTGTCATACTTTACTTAGTAGTCAAGTTTAATCAGTTGAGTCAAAGTCAAGTCAGAGTCAGGCCACTAGGCCATGTATCCCGGCCCATGAGGCCATGTATCGTGTGTGTGGAGTCTGAACATATATAGACAGAGTCAGAAACGCAGCCAGTTACCACGCTGCACAAATTCCTCGTCTCTTTCCACTTTCGTTTTCAGAGTTTAGGCCAACAAACTTAAAGCAGGTAACATAAATTGGAAACGAAGTTTGATGTTATTTATGCAATTTCAGGTTCAGACCATTCGTCAAGGCTATCTCTCAAAGAGATCTTCGAACCTGAGAGGCGACTGGAAAAGAAGATTCTTTGTACTTGATAGTCGAGGAATGTTGTACTACTACCGCAAACAAATTACTAGACCATCTGTATGTCCATGTTATAACATTTGGGATTGAATAGTAATCAAGTTACTACCAATTGTTTTCCCCCATGCATGCATGATTTATTTAAGTTCCCATCTTTCCTCCCAATTGTTTTCCCCCATTCATGCATGATATATCTAAGTTTCCATCTTTTCCTCAATCATTCACATTTAATTGTATAGGGTGGTGGTTCTTGTCATAGAAGTGTTGGCCACACTGAACATGGTTCGGGATTGTTGAGCAGATTGTTCTCTTCTCATTATCATGGTATTGATGAGAAGACTGTTGCACGGCATACTGTTAACTTGTTGACATCAACCATTAAAGTTGATGCAGAACAATCCGATTTGAGATTCTGCTTCAGAATTATATCACCCACAAAGGTCTACACATTGCAGGTAAATGGAGAAGACTATCTTGTTGAATGTAATAATTCTGTTCTACTTTATGAACACAACTGGATATTGATTCAGGCAGAGAGTGCAGTAGATCAGATGGATTGGATTGAAAAGATAACTGGTGTCATTGCCTCTTTGCTTAGCTCACAGTCCCCAGAACAGGTTAGTAGTGGCACGGATTCCACTGTTTATGTATTTGGATTTGATTTACAAAATGTGGCGTTTCATTTCAGTGTTTTATGTCAAGCCCTAAGGGCAGTGGCCATGATCGGAGTAGCGAGAGTAGCTCCTTTACTAGTTCTGTGGACTATCAGCATTCAATAAGCGATGATTTACTATTGGAGAAGAACTCTGGAAATGGGCATCATGATGTCAGGAGCACACATCATCATAGAAGCAGCACAAAACCTGAAAAACCAATTGACTTGCTTAGGAAAGTTGACGGCAATAATATTTGTGCTGATTGTGGTGCTTCAGAACCTGATTGGGCATCATTGAACCTTGGTGCTCTTCTATGCATAGAGTGTTCCGGAGTACACAGGAATCTTGGTGTGCATATATCGAAGGTAAGTAATAAATTTTATCTGTAATTCCTTATTATGGAAGGCCTGCTTCTCTTAATGGGACATGCACACATTTTAATTGTTGCATGAATTGATTTTTGAATATAGAAAGCTTCAACTTCACCTTTGGGACCATAAGTGAATTCACACCTTTCCCCATCAGCTTAGGCTTTTAGGTGCAACTGGTTAGTGCATAGTAACTTAACATTGTATCGAGCCAGAGGTCTTGAGTTCAAGTCCTGGCGACCGACATAGTTCAAGTCCTGGCGACCGACCATAGATTTATTTTTGATGCAGAATACTTGTTCATTTGATCAATGCTGCCACTTACTGTTCCGACTTTGCTATAATTTTACATCCAGTCAACAACTGGTGCCATGAGTGACATTTTAGACATCACTAGCACCTTGACAATATAACACACAACATAATTTTTAATTTTTATGTAATTTTATATGGTAATATTTATGAGAGTAAATATCAGGACAAGTTATGCTGATATTCTTCTAAGAAGGTATTTGAACAATAAGTTTAGATGGCTTGGACGACCCATGATACCCTTTTTGCCACACTGACCATGTTCTGAAGCATCAATTCAATGCCTTGCTCATATCATGCTTTCACAGAAACTTGATAACTGGCAACCTTAGTACCTTGCAATGTATTGAATATCCTCATAATGACTTGCAGTTCATTTATTATCCAGCGGATGATAAAGTAGTTTTTCCGGTGGGGAATCCATTGATATGCATATATTAACCTTATTGTAGTTGGTTGCTTGTTTAAATTTATCTTCAATATTATAACTACCATTAGTTATGACTTGTGTCCTGTAACAAATTAAATACCTACATCATATTGACAGGTAAGATCTCTGACACTTGATGTCAGAGTCTGGGAGCCGTCTGTAATCAATCTATTTCAGTCATTAGGCAACATGTTTATCAACAATATTTGGGAAGAAATGGTACCTTCATCAAATAGTTTCTGTTCTGATAGTAGTCTAAGGTATTTTACAGTTGCTCCATTTTTCTCTGTACAATATCCATTTTTTTTCTCTCTATTGCTCTTCAGATAGCAAATTTGTGATCTAGTTTGCTTTTACAGTTATGATGGATCAGACACATCACAATACCTAGCTGTTGAAAAGCCTAAGCAAAAAGATGCTTTCTCCACAAAAGAGAAATTCATTCATGCAAAGGTACTCATCACTTTTTACCAATTGCTTTCTACAAGGATGTCCTTGCAGGGAGTGATTGGGTAGATATGATTCATCATGATTTACCTGATAAGTTTGTATGCACCAACCAGTTGAACCCAAAAGCCTAAGCTGATGGGAAAGTTTGGGCAATACATTTATACTTCAACACTCCCCCTCACGTGAAAGGTCTCAAAGGCCGCAAACGTGGAAATAAGAGTAATAATACCCCTCCTCACGTGAAAAGCTGTCATAGACCACAAATGTGGAAAGTAGGAGTCGGCAGCAATTTATTTAATAAATTGCGCCCGCCAGGATTCGAACTCGAGACCTCTGGCCCTGATACCATGATAAGTTTGTATACACCAACCAGTTGAACCCAAAAGCTTAAGCTGATGGGAAAGGTTGGGCAATACATTTATACTTCAACATTACCAACTTGAAAACACGAGTCTCGAAATGAACACTGCCCACTATGATATGTTGCCGTTCTTGATCTACCTTCTTTTGATATCGGTCCTTTTCATATAACTAAAAGACATTAATTGCATTCACATTCATTTTCCTTCTAAAAAGAATGCTTTGTGTCTCCCAATTCGTGCAAGTAAAAAAAAAAAAAGAGACTGAGTTTATATTTAGATGGCACTGCTGAAATGATACAACAAAGATGCAGTAGTAGAAAAAAAACTTGTCTCAGATATTATTTATGTTTTTGAAATATTTGAGCAGACAACAGAGATTGATGGTTAAGTTGCATTTGAAGATTTCTTCAAAAAAGAAACATCATATTTGAAGATTGTGTAATCCAGATTGACACTAAACTGTGATTGGAGGGGAGCATATGCTTGGCAACAAGCTTGTCGTTTCATAAAGTAAATTTATGTAGACACTAGCCACTGCTTATCAATGATTACATTCCCATGAAAATTCCTAAATATTGCACTTTTCAGTCTACCTGTAGCAATTATTCGAGTTTTTTTTTATATTGTAGTCCATTGAAGACCTTTGATTTCAACATATGTTATTATAGTGTGATAAGTCCTAATGGCATTGTTTTCTTTGTTGTGCTAATATTCCAGTATGTAGACAAAGAATTTATACGAAACCATAGCATGGATTCTGTTCAGCTAGCTCAGCAGATGTGGGATAGTGTTTGTGCAAATGACAAGAAAGCAGCTTACAGTCTCATTGTGAGATCATATGCCAATGTAAACTTTGTTTATGGAGAGATGCCCTCTAGCTCAATCTTGACTCTTGGAAAAGCACTTCTGCAAGAACAGCCAGCTTCTCCATCCGAAGGAAGTCCTAGATTTTTCGATTGCAATTCACTTGACAAGGTTTCTCCTAGAGAGTCACTTTCTCCTGCTAGCACGAGTTCACGCACAGATGACGTGGAGGAAAGTTGTGAAGGTTTTTCCTTGCTTCATCTTGCATGCCGTGTTGCAGATGTGGGGATGGTTGAACTGCTTTTGCAGTATGGTGCTAATGTAAACATGACTGATTCAAGGGGTCGGACACCCCTTCACCACTGCATTATGAAACGAAGAGCTCTGCATGCTAAGCTTCTCCTCTCCAGGTATGGAAGATAAATAGGTCTTTTATCTTGCAGATGTTTATCATGTAAAGAAGTTTGGAAAACCTCCTGGATTTTTTGTGGTGGCCTGAGACTCTTATCGGGCCACTGACATGTACCAGCATTTTCCTCCCAGAAAATGGCAGAAGAGCTTTTAATTTCATTCATAGATCAAAATGGCAGTAAAGTTAGACTGGGAGCAATTCTTATTGATTCCTTTTGATCCTGTATTATCTTTGCCAATCAGAAAGAACAAATATAGCCATGTTTTTTGGAGGCAATTACAGTAGGGGAAGCCCCTACTGTGCTAGATATATTAATATATAAGAAAAGGAAAACAGTATGTACAAAAGGTTATGTTAGCTGTACAAGAGGAAACTCCTCCAAGTCAGTGTAGGGAGTCTAACTAGCTTCTTAAATTAGCACTTTGGTAGATAGTTCCAAATATAGCCATGTTGGTAGGCAGGCCATTGGTAGGTAGTTGTAGATATTTGCAACAGTGCTGGCTAAATTTGATTTGCAGCTGTCATGCTCTTGGGAGAATTTTCCGAACTTTCTTAAACATTTTACATATTTTTATTTATCACTAAGACCACTTTGGAAGAACCTTTGGGACTCCTGAGTTTAAATTTTAGGCACAACTTTAAGTGTAATCATGTATCATGCTTATCTGTTTGTAAATTTTGCCGGTTTTGGGCCTTTATGCAGAATATTGAGCATGCCTATTTTTGTTGGATACCCTGTAAAGTATGGTTTCTTTTCCCTTGGTTTCTGCCAAGTTTCTGAACATAGGAACCTATTTTGTGTAATTTAAATGCAATCATCCTATTTAGAAAACTATCTAGTTCGTAATGCGGAGTACCCCAATTTACTTTTGGTATAATACTACTTCACTGCTACTAGATTTCTCAATTTCTGTGATTAGTATACTTTATGCTTTTCTCCAGGTTTCGAATACTGGGAATGATCTAGCAAGCTGTAGAAATATGAATAGGTCTGTCCTTACCTTCCTTTTATATTTCTATGCAGGGGGCTGATCCACATGCCATTGACCGAGATGGCAAGACAGCATTACAGCATGCAATTGATGGTGGAACAAGGGATGAAGAGATTCTTGTTTTATTCGACGACCATAGTAGATAATCTTGCAATCCCACCTGCAGGAAATGAAGATTCCTGTTTTCATGGAGTCAATTCAACTAACATGGCTTCCTTCCCCAAGTTTGTGGCATGAAAGCAATATATGTACATGTCCATTTGAAGCTCCCACCTTTTTTAAAACAATACTTAGACTTATTTAGCATCAGAGTCCTTATTTATTCATCTAGCAAACAAAGGTATGGTTCTGTTTGCAGATGATGCATTGTAAGTTTGTAAATCAAGTTGGTTCTCCTTTATTCTTGTCATAGATTAGCCTTCCGATGAAAGTTGATTATTGTACATATCAGGATGTGCCAATGTGATATATGAAATGTAGTATGCAGCATAGGGTGTGGATCATATCTATAGAATTTTGCACTTTGTTACCATCTTACATGCCATATTGTCGGACGTTGTCCCATTGATAAGTTTTTCTTTTGGACCGTCGATATGCCTACGTGTGAGGTGTGAATGCCAAATGTTTTAGAAAAAAAAACTGGATCTGATTATGGTCAAATTCTGTATTCCATACATCTGAATTTTAATTTGTATAGTTTTCAACATTAGATTGCTCTTTCTGCCCACCGTATTTTAATAATACAATTATTAGTTTCATCTTTTTTAGACAATCAACTAAATTTGCACCTGTCTTTCTTATTTCTTTTTTGTTTTTGGTATGATGGCTTCTTTGAGTACCTTAGTTCGATCGATCGCTCAGATGTTGAGGTCTACGCCATCCCTGAGGGTTATATTGTGTTCCCAAAGGTTCCACTGATGAGAATCGACCTGTTATTACATTAAGTTAGCAAGTAGGAAGTGTTTGAGAAGCAACTGTTGTAGCACTTGTTGCATCCTTCATGTCATCTATACATTTGGTTCTCCCTTCTAGCAGATTTGGCCTTACACCAGCTTCGAATATGCAAGATGGATGGTTGGTTGTAGGCTTGTAGCACTACCACACTATCAAAATAATTTTAGAGCCAGAGCATGAAACTGTACTTTCTACACCGTAGATTTTTTTCAGTGTAATGGTCAGGGTATTTACAGGGAATATGGATGCCACTCACTCCGACTAGAGTATAGCATCATCCAGGAACAAAGCTTCTCCTCCATGTTTTGTTATGTAAATTTAATTATATTTTTCTATAAATTATATTAATGCCCTCCCCTATTTTCTTTAGAAAAGAAAAATATGTATAAATGCAGAGATTACATACACATATGCCTACTTTCCCTAAAATTACTTATTAAAGATTGGACTGAAGAGTCTTGAGATCCAGGTTATCAACGTAGGTCCTTGCAGTCAACAAGCATATTGTATCAACCACAAAAAAGAAAAAAGGTCATAAATATTAGTATTTATGTTGACTCTGAGTCTTGAACTCTGGTGGAGTTTAAACACTAAGAATATAACCAACTAAGTTACCTTTAGTTGCAATGCAAAGAAAACAAAAATAATCTGCTTTATTTGATAAGGTTATAAATTATTTGAATGAGAAGAGAGTACGGTAGTAAAAAACAGCTCACCCTACGGCTGCAGTTACAGAGTAGCGGGTGGCGTAACATCCGAAAGGCGTTTCCGTGGTCACTGCCACGTATCTGGGTAGAAGGCGTTTTTCACCTATTGTATCTATTATGTTTTGTCATCGGGCCGTCGGCCCATATACAGATTGAGAACAGTGGCCCATAGGACATGAGTTGTAACTGAGACCTTATATTGTTGGCTTGTACCGGAGAAAGGGATAACTTATAATAAACAAAAAAATCATTTGTTCTTTTGTTCTTCTTGTTGTGCAAGTCGGGCAGGAACTCCGGTGAGCCGATCGCAACCTTACGCTGCGGGCCTCACCGACGTCGGCCAAGGGGAGGGGGTGCCAAGTGGTATCGAGCCACTAGATTCTTGGACATATGGCACTAGATCCGTAGCCCTTTGGTTGAGCTGTAATTCCTGTAGGCAAGTCGGTTGAAATTGAGTGAGGCGATCAAATCGTAGAGCTTGATTTTCTATAATTCTTGTCGGGGTGGGTTCAATTCGAGGTGTGATCACCACGGCACCCAAGGCCAACACGAAGCCTTTGATTCAAATCATGTTTCTCCTCGACGCCATGGAGGAGGTCGGTTAGAAAGGGGACGAACGATGGTCGAAGGTTTAGGTATCGAGCAAAGGAGAGCTTGGATTTGTTGTTTACCCAAATCGGAGCAATAGACAATTCACATCAACAATTGGCAGCACAGCTTGGAAATCACAACTAAATTCGTCAATCGGAGCACACATGATCAATTACTTACGCTAGCGAGTTGAAGTCAACGAGCAAAGCACTCGTCCGACTTACCCTACGGCATATGAGGATACAAGCAGGAAGGGAACTGGAGTCACCACGCTCGGATTTTGATGAGGGCGATCCTTTTGCATCATCCGCTCCACGGTTGTCATAGCATCGCTCGACACATATGCCCAACCGCGCGCCACCGTATCAAGCCGCTTCTAGTTGCCCATTTATGCCCAAGATGTCTTTTCCTAAGTTTGATGGTACTGATCCAAAGATTTGGCAAGATAAGTATCAAGAGTATTTCGAGACTCTACAACATTAGTGATACGACGAAAACCTCTCGCAACTTCTTTGTACAAGCTCCAACATGGGTTGGTGGAATGGCACTTTTATTTCGACGGTGGTCGATAAATTTGGTGCTTATGACTATCGCAATGCTTTGGATGATTTGATGGAGCTAAGTCGGGAAGGGACAGTGGACGAGTATAAGAAGCTCTTTGATGCTTGCACGACTTCGAGTGGTAATGCATAGCTCGGGTATGATGAACTATTTTTTGCTTCCCATTTTGTTTGTGGTCTCAAAGAGGAATTGAAACTTGTGGTACATTCACAAGCTCCTGAATCGGTTGATACGAGCAAGTTTTCCTTGCTAAACTTCGATAGCAAGCTATGAAAAAATGTAAAGACAAATATCATAAGGCCATCACTTCTAACAAGACTATTCCTTTCAATAACAAGACTGAATCTAAAACTCTATCCATGAACTCAACTCTATAGAAGGAAAGACAATTGAGGGATTTCAGGAGAGCCAACAACTTGTGTTACTTCGTGGAGACAAGTTTGACAATGCTCATATCCAAAACTGTCCTAAGAGACCAAATGCCTAAGTGAATGCCTTAGTAGTGAATGATCCGGATGTACAACTAACTCGGAGACACCTTGCATCAACTCGAGATAGAAGATGTCCTATCACAAGATTTTGTGACAATTATCACTAAATGCCCTAGGTGGTACTCGAATCTGCAAAGTCTATGAGAGACAGGGCATTAGTCAACAACCAAGACCAAGTCATGCTCATTCCGATTGATTCGGGCATTTTACATAGCTTCATGAATTCCACAATGGTCGAGCGAATAGGAGTCACACCTACTCGAAATGACCCAAGTACTGTCCAACTTGCCAATGGTCGCCAGCCGATATCGAATAAGGTGATTAAGGATCCGAATCGGTGGGCTCATGGTCATACTTTCTCCGACACGATGATAGTATTGGACACCGTCGGTGTAGGGGGATCGGGCGTCCCCCTAACCGGGCATGGGCCGTTTCCAGCCCATGGACGAAGATGGCGCCCGCGGATGAGTAAGTCCACAAGACCCATGAAGCCCACGAGGCCCGTGAAGATCGGAGGAGCGGGAGCGTCGGGAGGGGCGAAGCTTCCCGGTAGTTTCCTCCGACGCCCCAACCACCCGGAGTTAATGCGACACTCAAGTGCTCGTGGCGACACCGCAGCCCGACAGGACGTGCGCGCGTCTTCTCCGTGCGCCGCGTCTCGGGAAGCCGCGCGGCTACGGTACCGGGAGGGCTCTCGACCAATAGGATGGAAGAGACTCGGAGCACGAACCGAGGAGAAGAGATCACAACGGATTTAGTCGTGGTCGTGTCGGGATATCTCAGGAAGGACCGGACCCCCACCGGGTGTCCGGGTACCCCCGGTACTTGTACAGGTGCTCTTCTCCTTACCCTATAAAAGGAGGGGAGACTCCGGTGTAAAAGACAAGAACATCCGAATATACACACCAGCAGGACGTAGGGTATTACGTACCCGTTGCGGCCCGAACCTCGGATAACTTCTCCGTGTTCTTACACGCTTGAATCATCTACGCTAACGCGCGAGCAAATCCGTTCTTCCCCGAGCCTATCCGGAGGGAGCCTTGACAGGCCCCCATTTGGAGGTGTGCTCACACACCGACGTACACCGATGCTTATGATGCTATACTCGGATATGATCGGTCTGAAAACTCACAACCCAATGATGTGTGATTTGGAAGCTAAATCCATGTCATTTGTTTATAATTGACAACAAGTCAAGCTAGTGGGAATTCAAGTGACTCGAACCCTCTCTCTAGGAATTATCTACTAAAAGTTGTTGAAGTGGTGCCATGGTAACGATGTATGTGTTGTTGTTGTGGTTCGGAGTATAAACCAGGAACCCGTGACTCCACTACAAGGTGAAGTGTCTTCTCTTCTCTTTGAGTTTTCCGATATGTTTGAGGAACGGAGTGAGTTACCACCAACAAGGCCTTATGTGACACCCCTCACTCGGGAGAGGTGTTGTGCATCATGTACCAATCCCTAGATCCGTATTTGGTACGCACAAACGGATAGTCTCAAATCCATATAGTACTAAAATACGAGGACTTACCAAACAAGGCTAAGTATCAATCCGGAGTATGCAGCGGAAAGAGCACAAAAGCTGATCACTTTAATCATCCATAGGTAACTTGAGCATACGACGAAACTAACCATCTTTATCTCTTGTGAAGCTTGTCCACCAAAAACCACATTGGACAAACCGTGAGTACATAATGTACTCAACAAGCTCCAACACTACTCAAAGGATATGATTATGCATGGGGGTGTAGCAAGGATATAGGCAAGAGGTTTGATATTTGCGCTAGCAACTAAGCAATACAGGGCTCACTAAGAATAGGTACTAAGGAAAGAGGGATCTATCAATATTTTAGTTGGTAGGCCTTGGGGAGAGCATAAATCCTTCTCGCCGAGTTCTTGAAGTTTTAACAGGGATGGATCTCCAATATTCACACCTAACACCTTTCCCAAAACTCACGGACACAAGGCTACCCACTCATACATCAAGGATTTCATATTTATGGCTACGACGAGAGCTCAAGATTTGTTGTGTGAATATACCGTGACAACGAGCATCCGAATAGTTTTAGACACTCTGCAGAGGTTGGTACACTTTACCCACAAGTCATACGCTCTTTGCAAGTAAGCACATAACGCTGCCACCATAACTAGGCACGCCCACAACTCCACCACGAATGCTCGGGGATCCGATGGATATGACACAAGCATACCGTCCACCATATATGTGCCAAGTACTTGGACTTCACCAAAAGAACGATCACCTGGACCTCCGTCATCTACTACACTCGGTGGAACTTCTTGCTGCGTAACCCAAGGTTTGGTGCACACTCCCGCCCATAACAGATTATGTGGTTGTACACTAAATCACCAATTTGGGGTCCGAAGAGAGATTGACAAACACTCGTCCATCGCAAATGGACATCACCTAATCACCACGTACTCTATACCAAGTACTAAGAGTTTCGCCCACGACCGGTAATTTCCCACCCAACTTCACCTTAATACGGTTGATCTATTCACCCACCCATCAACACACACCACCAAACGTATTTTAACACATTTTCACAAAATAGGTATATGATATAGTGTGGCGATGAGTATCATCTCAAAGTTCCTAAGCGCTTCTAAGCATAGCTATATTCCGTACATTATGCATCTAATGTCGATATAAGTGGAGTTTATGAGATGGCAGGGTAAGGCAATCAAGGCGAGGTTTTGGTAACAACAACGGAATTACCAATAAGCAATTAGGTGATATTTCATGCAAAGCAAACAATGGCACTCAAGAGAGCATGCAATATAGAGTAGGCTCTAAGTTGGTCCTATACTACTTTTCATAGGATAAATATAAGGGATAGTTAAAGCTTGCCCGACAATACTAAATCCTTGGTAGTTGTGCCTCACGTTGTACTTGGCTTGGCGTCGGAATCCGCCTTGAAACTTAGGCCATCGGGTGTCGTCTCCAGCTTGGGGCTCCTTTGGATTCTCCACTTCTATAATATGTGAAGCTAATGTGAAAAAATAAATAATTAAGAAACAATCAAGCTTCAATTAAAACTCCATTTAGATCAGAAGGTTCGGTGTATATCGATTGCTTTGGCAAGGAAAGCTCCGAGTTTAGGAGGGCAAGATCTTGATTATGGGGTTTTGGTTTGGATATGTCGGAACTCGGGAGTTCAACGGCAGAAGAATGGGTGGAAACGGAGTTCGGACGGTGGATATGGGAGATTAAGGGGGCAATGGGGAAAAGATTATGATAGGATGTGATTATGGTGGCTAGCAAAAGATTCGTCGTGTCGGGATGATCGTGTGAACGCAAGAATCGCCTAAAACGGAGTTTCGGATCAAAAGATATGAGGTTTGGAAGTTCTAGGGACCTTTATGTAAATACTTTTAAGGTCATAGGGACCTATTTGTGATTACATAAAAGTTTGGAGGGACCTTTTCATAAAATGTCGGTTACCTAAAAGATAATTTTCGGAAAGATTGTGGGTCTTTTTGTAAAAATCCGGGGACCTAAACATAATATAGAAGAAGGTTAGGGGTTTAAATTCAAAAATGCATTTCCTAGAATTTTCTAAAATTTTCCGAATTTATTTTTATTTTTTGGATTCCCGAGATAAAACCTCAACATTCGGAAGAAATTGTTCAAGTTATTAGACTCTACATCGCTAATGAGTATCGTCTATCATCTCCAAACACATGGGCGGACATAACAAGTTAATCAATGTTTGGAAATGTTCTCGGATGCAATGTGCATGAATCACCTAACAAACACATAGTCAAACATAATGAGTTAATCAATGTTTGGAAATGTATCTCGGATGCAATGTGCATGAATCACCTAACAAGTGGGTATCCCGGCTACCATTAGCGAATTCGGTATAATTCCTCTTATCATAGCTCTCTCATATGTTCTCCATTCAAGGCTTTATATGGCTGCGAGCCAAGGTTGTCTTCCTTTCCCGTGATCAGTAGTAACGAGGAGAAATCTGCTACTCGGCTCATTCATGAGATCGATATACATATTGACATCATCAAGCGAAACTCGACTTCGAGCAACGAACATGATCAAAACACATGCCGATAAACTTCGAGTGGACGAGAGAATTTCAGGTGGGTGAATTAGTCTACTCAAGCTCGAGCCATATGCACAAACCTTAGTAGCAAGTTGACCCTTTCCGGCATTAAAATTCTTCAGGCCATAAAAGATTCTTCATAGGATTGGCAAGGTGGATCCGCCTCATGGGTCTCTAATCCATCTTATGTTCCATGTCATAGTTAAAGCTATTCAATGCAGATTACACACCGGCTTACTCATATTTTTCTAAGGTGGTCAATCTATCCACAATGGAGATGATTCGAAAACCATCTTGCAATGACATTTGGTCAAGAAAGGTAATCATGTAATTAATCAGGTGCTTATTAAGTGGACAAACTTGTCGGAGGATTCTCCTACATGGGAGGACTGGAACGTGATCCGAGAAAGGTACCCTTCTTCTCTTGCTTGGGGTCAAGCAAGTTCTTTAGGAGCGGGTGATGTAACACCGCACCCTACGATTGCTTGGAGTTAAAGAAGGCGTCTTCGTGGTCACTACTACGTATTTGGGTAGAAGATGTTTTTCACCTATTGTATCTATTATGTTTTGTTGTCGGGACGATAACCCATGTACAAATTGAGAATAGTGGTCCATAGGACATGAGTTGTAACCGAGGGCTTATAATGCTAGCTTATGCTCGAGAAAGGGATAACAAGTAATAGACCAAAAATCATTCGTTCTATTGTTCTTCTTCTCTGTGCAAGTCGGGAAGGAACTCCGGTGAGCCGATCGCAACCTTACATTGTGGGCCTCATCGACGTCGGACAAGGGAGAGTGACATATCCTTTCTACCAATATGGGACCTTTCCCGTAAATAGATATTTGCTTGAAACTTCTAAGGTACATGTGGCACGAAATTGCCATCCGACTTGAATTTGAACTATGAGCCTATAATCAAAAGTATATTTGACACGAATATAACACAACAAGGAACATGGTAGAATCGAGAGTAAGGGTGTGTTCGTTTCCTCCCCTCTAAAATTTAGCACTGTCACATCAAAGAGAATCTTATTATTTATGAATATTTCGATCAATTTAATGACAAAACCCTATTGACAGATTGGTGCTAATTTTGGAGATGAATCTAATGAGCTTAATTAATCTATATTTTGCTAAAGTGATGCTACAATGAATCGTCTTCTAATCACGACTTAATTAACCTCATTAGATTCGTCTCGTAAATTAGTCTAGGGGCATGTAATTTGTTTTATAATTAAACTTTATTTAATACTCTTAAATAATAAGATTCTTTTTGATGTGACGACTCTAAAATTTAGACCCCAGGAAACGAACATACCCTAAGCCAAGAATGGAGAGGGAAGCTTGAAAAGTAGTTTTTAGCACGATTGTAGAGAGATTGACAATTTTTATTAATCAATCTGTATTTCAAGGTTAGAAAATTTGGTGATTTACACCAGATTTTTTTAATTAGAGCTTCATCATCTAATATGTTGCCATCTAAATGAGAATTTTTATTAATCAAAATTGCCACTACATTCTTGCATTACACTAAGTTTCCATCTAATTGATCAGGTTCCGCAAAGGTCGACATTCTAGTCCATGTTAAATTACAGATTCGATTTATGCATTTGTTCCATTAACTAATAAATGTAGAATTCTGATTGGGGATAACTAGATAAGAGTAGTTTTCAGTCTTGCTTACATTTGTTTTTAGAAAAGGTGCTTACATGTTTTTTTTTGAGGGAAGGCCATCCGGCGAAAAGGTGCTTCCATGTTTTTTCGAGGTCAAATCAAACAGTCGTGAATGCCAAAGGCGAAATGAAGAACAAAAGCTACGAAGTAAACAGGATCGATGTTTGGAGATGGACCTGCATTACAAGCCCGGCCCAAGTGGCTGAGCAGCGGACGGCGCCAACCGGCCCAGCCCAGGCGAGTGGCAAGCGGCCATGCATGTTAAACGTTAGGGTTTAGTAGCCTTGCTGCCGCCACCCATAAACCCATTCGCTAGCCACCGAGTTCCGGCGACCGGCAGCCGACCTCAGTCACAGGGACGGACCTCGAGCAGGCGCGCCGTCGGGATTCTCAGAACTCGTCTTCGGCCTCGACAACCTTCCTCAACAACCGTGCGGAGGGCGCCGCCGCCTCTGCAGAGGAGGCTCCACATCGCTCGCCGCCGACGCCATGGCGCCGCCGCAGCGCGGGGGCAGGAATAAGGGGAAGCCCGACCTGCGCCCCGACCGCAAGCAGTTCAAGAAGCACCGCAAGGAGGCGGATGACGGCGAGCAGCAGCCGCAGCCAGCCTCCGCTGCTCTCCTGGCCGCCGCCGCGGACGACGCCGACTTCCCCAGAGGTGAGCCGCGTGCTGCACTCTCTTTAAGCGTGCCAATTTTCCGCGCTGACCATGAGAGCGCTTGCTTGGTGTCTCGTCCGCAGGAGGGCGCAGCCTCCTGAGCAAGGATGAGGTGGCGGAGGCCCGCGCAGAGGCGGAGGCGGACTTCGACAAGGAGGGCAGGCAGGGGAAGGGGAAGAGGAAGAGGAAGGGCGGCGAGTCGTCTGGCTTTGACGCGGATGACGACTTGGGAACGCTCTTCGGCGGAGCCACCACTGGGAAGCTCCCACGTTTCGCCAATCGCATCACCCTCAAGGTTTCACTCTGCCAAACTGCATGTGCATTGTTTGTAGGATATGAACAGGCAGCTGAACTGGGACAATGTGTTCTTAATCTATATCTACTCTTCTTAGGTCCTTGTACTCAGGTAGTTATGCCACGGAAGTTGCACTGTTAATCAGAGATACCATGTAGGCCTAATTGTTACAAATCCATGTAGCCAAATGCTTATATGACACTACAGCAGTTCAGGGACATTGTAGTGAACCCTTGAACCAGTTAAAGCAAGTGCTTGGTAGGCTGAGTGAAAAGCTTACATGATCACATGGAACCCCAATGTAGCACCAACTAACTTTAATAACTTCACTAAGTTTAAATGATAGCACAGATTGAGATGTCGTCCATGAAATGCAGTTGTTGCGTATGGCATGTTACCTGTTATGTACAGGATGAATAGAGGGATAATGAGTTCTTGAGATCATACCTACTTGCAATTCCATTATTTTCACGAGTTATTGAGATCATACCTACTTGCAGTTCCATTAATTCCAACTCACCGCATTTGCCTAATGTGATTTTGGAAATAGATTTCTAATCTTGGCCGGCCATAGGCAATATTCATCACCCGGTAACTATGAGCCATCTGGAGTAGCAAGTACATCTTGGTGAACGTACCATGCAGTTAGAGCTTTTTGTTGTTGTCCCGCTTCTGATTAATCTGATCTGCCTTCAAGTGTTCAAGTACTAAGACTAAAATACTTGTCTTAGTACTTGAAAACTGATCTATTCAGAAGCAGGATAAAACAAAACGGTTTATTCTACCACGGAGGTCAGGGTTTGGTCAGCAGGTTATCTCAGTCTCCTACATAACACTTTCAGATCTGGGTTGATAAGGTTTAGAGTGCTCTAACAAATTAACAGTGACTTTGTGAGGGAAAATGCATATTTCTCAATGTCTAGTAACTTTCATGAGGAATTTCATTGCTTAGTACCACAGCAAATACAATCCTGTAAAGTACTTTTGGATAAAAAGATTCTCCGATAGAAACATAACTGTGCTACCCTGGAATGTTTTACTTCCTTTCCAAAATGTAAAGTGTGCACACATTTCAATATTCAAACCTTGTAACCTTTGACCATTGATGATAAACGCAATATATTGGGAATATTGGGGGCAAAGATTATTAAAAATACTTTCACATTTGAAAACATTTAACAATACATTGTTTAAGAAAAAATGTTCGGCAGTTTTGTTTCCTTTTGGAGACTGCACTGAATTAAAGTGTGCCCTTACATTTAGAGGGATTATGAAGTCCTATCTGTGGTGTTTTTTTGAAGGCAGCATTTATATGCGGATAGTCAGGCAGCAATCACATTTCTCTCTATCAACCATCAGTTTGTGTTAGATGAATCTGCATTATATTGGATGTTTTCACTTGAATTATAATAATTTTGTTACGCTCGAGTGTATGTAACATGCAAATAAGAGGACCAGATTGATCTGGCTGTAGCATATGACCTTATTCAAATGCCAACTATGCTGTTTGTCTATCTGTATGGTACTCTGGTGTACTTATTGAAAGTTATATGAACATTAGTACATTGCAAGTTCCTTATGATTAAATAAATAAATATTTTTGATCACTACTGTTTTGTAATTTGGAATTTTCAAGCATAAACTACTACTGTTTTTGTGAACTGGCATTGAGAACGTGTTTGTTCTTTTTTTTTTTTTCAGAATATTTCTCCGAATATGAAGCTCTGGGGTGTTGTTATAGAGGTTAACCAAAAAGATGTTGTAGTGAGTCTACCTGGTGGAATGAGAGGGTTTGTTCGCTCACAGGATGTATGTGACATTGCTTTGCACGGTCATAAGGTAGGAGAGTTCTTATGTTGCAGTACTTCAAATTCCTTAACCAGTGAGTTGCCACATGGTCAAACCACCTGACTTTTCTATTTTGCAGGATAGCGAGAACAGTATATGTTCTGAAGTTGTCCATGTTGGTCAGCTTGTTCCTTGTATAGTCCTACGAGTGGACGATGATAAGAAAGAAGGAAAAGCACATAAGCGGATTTGGTTGTCATTGCGATTAAGCCTACTGTACAAGGGACTTTCTCTGGAGGCTCTGCAGGAAGGAATGGTAATTTTCTATCAGCCTTTATTTGTTCCAAAAAATGGATGAGCTGCTTTTTGAAAGAACAATATATACCAAATAATCCCAAATTGTGTGGCGGTGAAAGCTAAAATCTATTGGTTTTATCATTAGCTGCACGAGATAATACAAAGAGGAGCTCCAAGCTCTAGCATTGAACCAGACAAACATGTGAAATTGTGCTTGCAACTTGGACTGCTTGCTTTTTGGGTTTTTAGCTTGATAGGACAATTTTGATCATATTAAGTTGGTTTTTCTCATCGAATGCTTCTTCTGATTACCAGTATCCTAAGTGAACTTTTCCCTTTATTTATGTTGTGTTTCTCATATTAGTTACATTGGATTTAGGCTGATCCTTGACTAATGGATTTATATATCTAATGTTTCTTAGGTACTTGCTGCCCAAGTGAAAAGCATTGAGGACCACGGTTACATTCTTCACTTTGGAGAATCCTCCTTCAGTGGATTTATGCAGAAGGCTGACACAGGTAGACATAGGCAATAACACCTTATTGTGGTGGAGTTTATGTTTGTTGTTACAGGCTAGTCTAAATGTGAGGTAGCAAACAAATTCCCCAGGGACTTAACCATAAAGGGGTGTACTCTGGTCTTAAACTCGGGTACTGTGCTGTAAACCGTAGCAAACTTTGCTACTACAAGTTTACAATACCTGCAATTTTAAGGCAATGTGTAGTGTATAAAGTGCAGTTAGGATACTTATGTAACCACGAGCTGAGCTTCTTGTTGGTATACCATGTTTGTCCAAGAAATATCCCTATTATTATTACCTTTGCTCTTTGCCCCTAACTTCCAATGATGTTAGGATGCTCTTTCTAACTGATTTTTATTTTACAGAAAATGTGAAGATCGAAAGCAGGCAGCTGATACAGTGTGTTGTGAAGGCCATCGATAAGACTAGGGCAATTGTTCATTTGAGTTCTGACGAAGACGTGGTCTCCAAATCTATCGTATGGCGAAGCACCATAACTTTTATCTTTTTTAATTGTCATATCTGTTGACCCTATTGTTTTTATTTATATTTTTGTCTTCTACCCAGATTAAAGATCTGAAAGGCCTTTCTATTGATCATTTGATTCCTGGCATGATGATTAGTGCTCGGGTTCATTCAGTCCTTGAAAATGGAGTCATGCTATCTTTTCTTACTTATTTCAGTGGAACAGTAGGTGTTTTCTTAATCTTTCAGTACATTTACCTGTAATTTGCGATGGTATATTTTTTTAACTGTAGTGATTATTTGACTTTGATCCACTTTATCATGTCAGGTTGATATTTTTAACTTGTCTAACTCCTTCCCATCTGGCACTTGGAAAGATGATTACAGTAAGAATAAGAAGGTATTCACTACAAATTGTTGCAGAGAAATGAGCATACTGTGATTCCAATCGTTGATACCTCTGTATATTTTGGGAATATTTTAATCCTGTTTGTGCTATAATTTACAGGTAAATGCTCGTATCCTATTTGTTGATCCGTCAACAAGAGCGGTTGGGCTGACATTGAACGAACATTTACTTCGTCTTAAAATGCCCCCAATTGTAAGTTTTCTGGTGTGGCATGACAGTTCGTTTGATAATTTCTTGGATCTTGCCCTCTTTACCTGCAAAAGTGTCATAATTTTTTTGCTATTTTCTTAGTGCTTCTATGCTCTGACAATATTTCCTATTTGTAGAATGTGAAAGCTGGAGATATCTATGATAATTCGAAGGTGCTTAGGATAGATAAAAGGGCTGGCCTTTTTATTGAAATCCCTTCTCCAACTCCATCACCAGGATTTGTCAGCGTATGAAACTTGAAACTTTTATGAACTTTCTGCCTTTAGTCTACGATGGTTCTAATTTAGTTTTTACTGTGATGTGTCTCAATATTTGATGTTACAACCTGATGTGCAGATTCATGAGGTTTCAGACAAGGATGTGAAGAACTTGGAGAAGAAGTTCAAGGAAGGCAGCACGTTACGTATACGTATACTTGGAGTGAGGCATCTTGAAGGACTTGCACTTGGCACTGTAAAAGTAATTACTTCTTCCAACTTTTCTTGGAATTTGATATTCATGAAAGGCAACCTTAGCATGATAACATTAGTTATATATGTCCCAATTTATATCTTGATTGTTACAATTGTTTTAACTTTTTTATACTCTAGCATATATTCATATTGGGTTTTGCATCGTACATCATGCTCGTTTTTTTAGCACTGACTTGTGTATAAGCATTTGAAATTATAATTTTATGTAAGTCATAGTCTTCGGAAATCAGGTGAGTCCAAGTCACCACTCTACTGCACAAGCATCAATATATTAGGACTATGTCTGGCAAGGATATCCGGTTATGTGCATTGGCAGATGATGAATTGAAGTTTGTTTCTTAATTTGTATTCATGGCCTTTGTTGAATTTGGATTTAAGATTTTGACATACTCTGCTTGCTGGCTTTATATGTGCTCTGTCCATGGAATTATATGATAATATAAGTTGATGGCATTTGGTTAGATCCTGATTGCCTTTTTTTTTTGGTATATTTACACAGGACAGTGCTTTTGAAGGGTCTGTTTTCACCCATGCTGATGTTAAACCTGGAATGCTAGTGAGAGCCAAGGTTGTTACTGTTGAGCCATTTGGTGCTATTGTGCAGTTTTCCAGTGGTGTGAAAGCACTATGCCCACTTCCACACATGTCAGAGTTGGAACATGTTGTAAAACCACCAAAGAAATTTAAGGTGCACTTCTCGTGCTTTTCTTACTGCCTTGTTTGTACATGATTTTTTTCTTTATGTCCGTATGTGCAATGCACTTCAGCTGTTCTTTCCTGCGTAGATCGGAACTGAACTACTTTTCCGTGTATTGGGCTGTAAATCAAAGAGAATAACAGTGACATTCAAGAAGTCTCTGGTAACTTTTTGTGCTCTTGCCTTATAATTCTGTAAATTTTGGTATACTATCACTACATCAGTGCTAGCTGTTCTCTGAAGAAGACTGTGAACTCAATATTCTGAGAGTTTTATTTTTCTTTAGGCTGAGCTCTGTAATTGTGGTTCTGTTTCAGGTCAAATCAAAACTTGACATTTTAGCCTCATATGCTGATGCTAAAATAGGTTTAATGACTCATGGATGGATTACTAAAATTGAAAAGCATGGTTGCTTTGTGAAATTCTACAACGGAGTTCAGGGTTTTGTTAGCAGGTTACTATCCGAATCTCCTACCTCTAAATCAGCTTGAAATTTTGAACAAATTTTCTGATGTGTCATAATCTTTTAAGTCCAGTGAACAAAATATTAATTTCATTGTGACTTTGTTATTTTGTCTTCTGTTTTTGGCACCATTGTTTTATCTGTTACTAATTTTATTATGCTTTGATAATATCAATCAATCTAAAACATCTGTTTTCTCCATTCCTTGTGACTTTCTAGGTCTGAACTTGGATTAGAAGCGGGCACTGAAGCAGAAAATGCTTATCATGTGGGGCAAGTGGTCAAATGTAGAATTGTCAGTGTGGACCCTTCCTCAAGGAAAATAAATGCCAGTTTTCTTGTCTCTGCTAATAGGTGAGTGTTCTGGCATGTTTGTTTGTTTCTACTTTTGTCTCACATTCTGTCGTATTCTTTTAAGTCTACTTTTTTGTTCATGAAATATGGCCACTTTGTACATGATGAGACAATTGTTGTCTTGATTTTTATTTTTATGTTCAGAGTTCGTTGGAAATCTATTTCTTGTTGAGCATGTCATTCCATCTTTCAGTTTGTCTCCAGAAAGTTTAATTTGTAACTCTTAAAAACCTGTCTACTCTTGATGATAGAGGTTCTGGTTGTTTGTCTTATTGAGTTTGTAGGTACAATATGATGACGTGTAGGGTTGTAAGCTTAGAACTTGTGAATTATTTTGAAGATAAATGTACTTGATGTTGATACTTAAATAAATTCCGCTCCAATTGCTTTTGTTCGCAATAGCCCACCTTGGAATGGAGGGAAATAGGATAGTTTTGGGGTACGTTATATCAATTGTTTTATCAGAGCTTGATTCCACTTGTGATTGCTCTAGGATAAGTTGTTTTATCATTGCATTCGATTTTTCAGGTGTCTCTTTCTGTTACATAAAGTACAAAAGCTATCAAACTAGATTGCCATAAATATACACATGCATGTTCCAATTAGATTTTTTTTTAGAAATCTCCACATATACAAGAGGAAAGAAACAACTTTTAGTCTGCTATCGACTAAGTTGATTACTAGCACACCACCGCATAGTAGATACAAATCGTACTCTATATGATCATGATCAATACCGTTAGATGTATGTTATCATTATTCTCTATGACACCTCCGCCTGAGATATTCCTTCCATGATAATGCTCTCAACCTTTCCCCTCCATGTCCTTTGCTTATTGATATATTGCAAGTGGGCCCCTAATGTCCTTACTGAGCATGCAGTAAGCAAAAATAGTTCCTTTATTACCTTGGATAATTTACATGTCCTTTAGTCCCTATAATTCCTACATGGGAGCCATAATTTTTCAAGTTTTTAACATGACAAGCTGCTGCTAATTAGAGTTATTCTTTTTAACCTGTACCTGAATTTTCCTATTGTATAGCTTTACTAATAAATTATTTGTTTGTTGCGCCCCATGCAGGGTTATTCAAGCTGACACTGCAAAGTTGGGTAGCGTAGTCTCTGGTGTTGTGGAGCGGCTTACTCCTGCAGCTGTTGTTGTGAGTGTAAATGGCTTCTCCAAGGGAACAATAATGAACGAACATTTGGCGGATCATCATGGTATCGACAAATATCACTGCCCCTCTATGGACACATGCTCAAGGTTGTAGTTCTTTGATATGACAACTTCCACTGACCTTAATCCGCGTTTTATTTGATTAGGTCAAGCTGCTCAGTTGAAGAACTTACTGAAACCTGGGCATGAGTTCAACCAGCTGTTAGTTCTTGGTGAGTGAAATAGCTTTTAGCTTATTTATTCTCATTCAATGCACCTTAAATAACTGTGAAACCATATTACTGCTCCTTGATATTGTGTTTTTTGGGGCATGTACTTGCCCGTCTCCATCTTGGAATTTTGTGCACTATCAAGTATGCAATTCGAATTGAAACTTATTGATAGTAAAAGTGTGAAATTACTGCCTCATTAAGTGCTTTCACAAATCTACTGGTACTATTTCCACACTTTGTAAACTTTCATATGCTCACCACAGTTTTCCTGAGCATTAGTCTATTAGATGATTAAAGATTTATAGTAGCAAAATGTTATGCATGTACCCCCTCAAACTTTTTTTTTCTCAAATATGTTTTGATCTTCTCACAATCAGTTTTCAATTGCACTATGATGCATGTTTGGCTATTTTTTCCAATTCTGTTTTACATGGCTAATTTTTTTTTTCATTTTGAATACTATTTTCAACAGATAATGGAGGCCAAAATTTAATTCTTTCAGCAAAGGACTCACTTATCAAGAATGCAGATGATATTCCTTCTGACATATTGCAGATGCATGCTGGATCTTTTATTCACGTACATTTCTGTCTCTCAAAGTTATTCTGGCTAAGCCTTTGTAAAACATCTCAGTTGACATTTTCTTTTTTTGTTTAGGGTTATGTTTGTAACATCATTGAAGCCGGTTGTTTTGTTCGCTTTCTTGGTCATCTGACTGGTTTCTCTCCGAAGGATAAAGTAAGATTTTCTCAGCTCTGATTCCTTTTTATTGGTCTGAAAAAAAATGCTAATGTTTCTTGTTGACAAAGGCAGTTGATAGGCCAGTAGAAAAGCTCTCCGATGCGTTTTATGTCGGCCAGTCCGTTCGGAGTCATGTCCTGAATGTATGTTTGACACTTAATTCTTTTTTGTCTGATCCCTGTTAGTTTATTCTTCTGAATCTTTTCTTTTTCACACGTATTAATAGGTAAATGCAGAATCTGCTAGAGTAAAACTATCGCTTCAACGGTCCATGTGCTCATCTGATTCTTCATTCATTCAAGGATACTTTCTTTTGGATCAGAAGGTAATTTAAAATCTACTCTGTTTTGTAAATGATGTCATTCGGACAGTGGCTGCTAGTTACTTTGTAGTTCAATCTAGTCATCGGAATGACATGAATTAGTGAACGGAGGGAGTACGTCATTACTCCATGACCTTTTGGTAGCGAGTATCAATAGTGGCTTTTGATGCACTTCATTTTAGAGTTTTTAGGTATCTGCAACATACTCTATTTTTTTTTGTGGGAACCTGCTTAACTACTTGTGGGAACTATTGTTTCCTCCCTTTTTTCTTGATTCATTATGTCACTGTAGTACTACCAAAAGCTTGCACCTTGCATGTTTATACATGGACACTGCTGATGCAATGTGCATACATAATTTGTGCATGCATGTATTTAGAACCTATGTGCATATATAATAGATGTGGCCATATTCATCTACTTAGAACCTTTAGAAGGTAATATCCTCATTTGGGTAAGTACATTGTGGATCTTCCTTCCACTAATTATTTCGGCATGTGGTTATGTTAATCACAAGAGAATCTTGTTCTGCAAATTTTGGTGTAGTTTAGGCGTAGTAATAGATCTAAATTATTTAAGAGTTCTGGACTTTTAGCTTATCTTAGTTATACTGTTTTTATTTTCTTAACCTTGTCTTTTATGATGCTTACTCTGATGGCAATCTTGTTGATACAGATTTCAGCATTGAAGTACTCAAGCATTGATTGGGCAAACTCCTTTGCCATTGGCAGTTTGATTAAAGGGGAGGTGGGAGCAGTAGAAGAATATGGGATTATCCTTAACTTCAAAGATCATCCAGATGTTGTTGGTTTAATTGAACATCACCAACGTAAGTAATTCATTTTCTCCTTTTCTGTTGTTATCCATCAAACTGCTATAATGATGTGAAAGTTTGTCTTCTCATTTGCAGTCAGTGACAGTACCATAAAAGTGGGATCTTCTGTGAAGGGTCTTGTTTTGGATTTATCTGATGGTGTTGTTAATTTATCCCTTAAACCAGAACTCGTTAACAGTGTCAAAAAAAGTGGAACAAAAAAGGTATGATACTAGAAACTGCAATATGCTTTATTAGGCACATGCAAGATTGCTGCATAAATATGGCTTATATATTGCATTCTATTATGGCAACCACATGCACATTGCTAATTTTAAACTTGCATACATTGGCTCTTAGCAATATAGCTTAACTTTGGAATGCTGAACGTACCTTGATCATTTGATTCCAGATCTCAATCTGCATATTCTCCTTATTAGTTTGGATATGTCAATGTGCCACTTACTCTCATCTTTTTTCCTTTTTTTGCTCTCTAGAAACGTCAGAGAGCTGCAGTTGCTGACTTGGAGCTTCACGAGGAAGTGAATGCAATTGTGGAAACTATGAAGGAGAGCTACATGGTATGCAAATTGTTTGCCATGTGATTAATTTGTTCAATCGGCAATATATTTACTTTATTCTATCCAGATTCTTTCCGTCCCTGAGTATAATTATGCAATTGGGTTTGCACCACTGATGGATTACAACTCACAACTGCTTCCTCACCACCACTATGACAATGGGCAGCGGTAAGTTCTTTTGGGAATATATATATATATATATATATATATATATAGGCCCTGTTCGTTTCCTGCCCTCTAAAAATTATACCCGTCACATCAAAGAGAATCTTACTATTTAGTAGTACTTTTATTAATTTAATGACAAAACCTATGTCACGACCCCCTCTAATTTACGAGACGAATCTAATGATCCTAATTAATCTATGTTTTACTACAGTGATGCTACAGTAAATATCTTCTAATAACATCATAATTACCCTCGTTGGATTCGTCTCGTGAATTAGATAGGGGGTCTGCAATTAGTTTCGAGATTAGACTTTATTTAGTACTCCAAAATAATAAAATTCTCTTTGATTTGACTCCTCTAAAAATTATATACCTGGAAACGAACACACCCATATATTAGATTGGACCTTGGCAACGTCTCAAGCCAAAGGTCCGGTTTCATGTATATTCTTGCTCAATCTAGAATGCCCAGTAGGGTTTTTATTATGTTGCCAATAGATCTCCATGTTTCCTGCTATCTTGTGTTATGCTCATTCTTGGTAAACAACTAATCATAGATTTAGAATATTGTTTCTGAAATGAGCATACGCTACTTACAACCTTTACATGGACTCATTTAAATGCAAACAATGCTGTATAGGTCACCTTGTACTTGCTGATGCTAGGATATGAAGTAATGATTGGAAATACAACCAAGTCTAAATTGATTGCTTAACATGTGCTTTCTGTAAAAAGCACAATGCGCTTGCTAGATTCTAGGAGGTGAAGTTGTGACTGGAGAGACAGCCATTTGTGCATGTCTGCATTAGTTACGTATCATGCACTCTAATGATCCGGTTGCAGTTCCCTGTTTTGGTATTAAAAAAGTTGGCATTTTTTCCCAATTATTTGTAGTACACAACTGACTATTATCTTTTCTTTTTCTTTTTTTTTTGTGTGTTTTCTGTTGTATTTGCTGCAGCATTACTGTGGTTGTTGGAAGTATCCCAGCATCTGACCCTAGTGGAAGACTTGTACTGCTCCCAAAGACATCAACTAAGGAATCTAAACGGGCCAAGAAGAAATCTGACTACAAATTGGGCTCACTTGTTGAAGCAGAGGTACAAAGTTTGTTTCTTTTCATATGCTAATGATTGGCAACTATTTTGTTTCTCTATTTTTGTGTTCTTAGGGTAATTGTTGGGGGCCTTTCGCCTCTACTTGTAACTGTATATCTGTTTTTTTCAATGAAATGACACAGCCTATTATTTAAGAATTTGCTCTATTTTCTGTGATATATTTTATATCAGTTTGTGTTGTATTTCAGATTATTGATATTAAGCCACTCGAACTTCTACTGAAGTTTGGTGTCAATATTCATGGAAGGGTTCATATTACTGAGGTAAACATTGGACTTTAAACAACTTTCTTATGTACCATTGACTAAACTTCGCTGATTGGTAATCTGTATCACATAGGTCTTTGAAGAGGATTCTGATGAGCATCCCTTTGGAAAACTCAAAATTGGGCAAACACTTAGTGCCAGGATTATTGCAGAAGCTGAATCTTCTGCCAAGAGTGGCAAGAATTTCAAGTGGGAACTTTCTATTAGACCATCTGTGGTTAATGGTATGTCTTGCTTGTACCTTTTTTTGATCTGTTTACTCCATTGCGAGCTAGTATCTCTATAGATTCTGTACCTGCTGACCTGACTTAATCCTGATGATGGATTTTTTTTCCTGGAACAATTTATCAGGAGAGTTTGAGGAGTCAGCTGCTCAAAAAGGAAAATTAAATTACTCCATTAATGAGATTGTGCGTGCTTATGTCGTCAAGGTTGATAAAGAATGGGTCTGGCTAACTGTAGCAAGAACTGTTACGGCTAATATATTTATTCTTGATAGTTCATCTGAACCCAGTGAACTAGAAGAGTTCCAACAGCGCTATAGTGTTGGACAAGCAATAAAAGGTCGTGTTATTGGTGTCAACAGGGAGAAAAGGTTGCTTAGACTGAAAGCACTTGATAAACAAAGTCTCCTAGATAACATAGACAAAGGGCAAGATTCAGCATCTCCTACAGCTGATACAAAGCAAGGGGATATCATTGGTGGTCGCATTCAAAAGATTCTACCTGGTGTTGGTGGGTTTGTTGTCCAGATTGGGCCTCACCTTCATGGAAGGGTCCATTACACTGAAATTGTTGACTCATGGGTGCCTGAACCTCTGTCTGGTTTTCACGAAGGCCAGTTTGTGAAGTGCAAAGTCCTGGCTATAAGCCGCTCATCTGAAGGATCTCTTCGAGTTGATCTTTCTCTCCGCCAATCATCAACCGATTCTAACCATTCAAGACTAGTTAATGACTCGTAAGTGCTATAGCTCGTGTACTTTTTAATGTGTAGCTCAAACTGACTTGATATAATTTATGAGTCTGGTCGTGGATTATTTGGATCTGCCTTATTGGAGATAAAGTCCTGAGGCAGCTGCCACATCCAATTTTGCCTGAATATTGTACTTGAAGTTTTCATTGACCAAATCTTTGTTACAGTGCTCCAAAAGTTTTTATGTATCATGGTATTTGTAGGGAAACTGATACCTTTCGTATTGAGAATGTCAAGGACCTGTGCCCTGGAACAGAGATTAAGGTACCTTTCCTTGTTTTCCATAATTTAATTTTATTTGCATAATTGTTAAATAATATTCACTGTAGCGCCTAGAAGTCTTCATGCAGAGCGTGTAAAATATTATTCCAAATAAGTAAAATGAATATTAAACAGTAATGTAGGCATGATTATTAAATTAAAGAGCATTTTTGTCCTTTCTGTGTCATGTCCAAATCCTTGCATATATTGAAATTCATCTATAAACAATTATATGACAATTTATTTTGTTCTTTAGACTTAATTGTGTAATGACATGATTTGTGCTGCTAACATTGTAGGGCTATGTGAAGAATGTTAATGCCAAAGGCTGTTTTGTTATGCTTTCTCGAGTGGTTGAGGCTAGGATCACTTTGTCAAATTTGGCAGATGAATTTGTTGAAAATCCTCAGAAGGTTTTCCCAGTTGGAAAGCTTGTACATGGAAGGTAAGATCTTGTTATATATAGATGTTCATACAAGAGACAAATATGATGTCCAATGAAAATTAAAGATAGAAAAAAATACAGGGTCTTATCTGCTGATCCGTCATCCGGGAAAGTTGATGTGTCACTAAAGAAGAGCACTGGTAGCAAAACAGAAAATGTGGATGGCGTAAGCTTTAGTGATTTGCATGTTGGGGACATTGTTGATGGTCAAGTGAAGCGGGTTGAGTCCTTCGGATTATTTGTGACAATTGGGAGCAGTGAATTGGTATTTCTTATCATTATTTGATTCCATAACCTTTTGGAATTAACTATGTACTTAATGTAAATTCTCTTTTTTGTAGGTTGGTTTGTGTCATGTATCAGAACTTTCCGATGAACCGATCCTTGATATTTACTCTTGCCACAAAGCTGGTGATGTGGTTAAAGCCAAAATTTTGAAGGTATATATTATTTTCTTTAGCCAGACCCTATTTATTTGGAATTGTGCATTTAAAAAATTACTTCTTTGTCGCATTCAGATTGATGAAAACAGGCACCGGTTATCTCTTGGATTGAAGAAATCTTACTTTGATTCTGAGATGATCGATGGTACCAGTGATGGTGATGAACATAAAATTGTTCCTATGGACTTGAGTGATACACCTCAGATTGTTGGATATCAGAACTCGAGAGTTCTTAATGAATCAAAACCCAGACCTTCTGTGCTACCCCTTCAGGTCTCCTTGGATGAATCTGAAGGTTCTGATCAAGAGGATGATAATAAAGAACATGGAAATGCTCATGTTACTGAAGCAAACACTAGAAAGAGTGAGAAGCGGTTAAAGGAGAAGGCGAGGAAGCAAAGGTTCAGACATTTTGTCCATCATTTATGACTTTGTACCTTTGACATACTACTCCCTTACTAAATTGTTGTCGTCGTTGACTTTTTAATTACGTTTGACCATTTGTCTTATTCAAAAAAGTTTAAGAAATCTTATATATTTCGTTAGAATATGTTTTATCACAAAAAAACTTGAAATATAACATATTTCTTTTTGTATTTGAAGAAATATTTTGAATAAGACGAATGGTCAAACGTTACGAAAAAGTCAATGGCGACAACAATTTAGTAAGGGACGGAGTACATCAAACATTCACATTCTGTACGGTTATTATTTTTCAGGGAATTGGAAATCAGTGCCATCGAGGAAAGGACTTTGCAGCAGGATATACCACAAACTCCCGATGAATTTGAGAAGTTAGTCAGGAGCTCTCCAAATAGCAGCTTTTTATGGATAAAGTATATGGCATGTCTGTTGGATCTTGCAGATGTTGAGAAAGCACGAGCAGTGGCTGAAAGGTCTGTACAGAACATGTGCCATATGTTTCTTTTTTAAATTTCGAGTGTAATAATGCTTTATTTAACCTCTTTCCTTGGATTGCATTAATTTGCAACTTATATCCATCTTCCTCATTTTATTAGGGCTTTGAAAACAATTAGTGTCCGAGAAGAGGAGGAGAAACTTAATGTTTGGGTTGCGTATTTGAATCTGGAAAATGAATATGGAAGTCCACGGGAGGTAAGAACGATACCGTTGGTGGGGTTTGCATGTTGGTGTAGTTGGCTATACTGATTGAACGGCTTTGTACTGAGCAGGACGCTGTCAAGAAGGTATTCCAAAGGTCCTTGCAATATTGTGATCGCAAAAAAGTGCACTTGGCTCTTCTTGCAATGTATGAGAGGACTGAACAATACGAATTGGCAGATGAACTTCTTGATACGATGACCAAAAGATTCAAAACTTCTTGCAAGGTTAGTTTTTCTGTTTCCTATATGTGTCTTGGGCATATATAACCTGTCTTATGTTATTGCAGATCTGGTTATGCCGTATCCAGTTAGCCCTCAAACAAGGCAAGGATGTTGAATACATCAAGTCCATTGTAAACCGTGCACTTTTATGTCTGCCCCAGAGGAAACGTATAAAATTCCTCTCGCAGACAGCTATTCTGGAATTCAAGTGCGGGGTACCTGAAGAAGGAAGATCCAGATTTGAACTTATCTTACGGGAGTACCCAAAAAGAACTGACCTTTGGAGTGTTTATTTAGACCAAGTAATGAGGCATTATAAGTCTTCATTTAAACTGTAATATATACTTATTGCTATTTCAAATGGTGCAATATATAACTTGCATTGACCTTTTGTAGGAAATTCGTCTTGGTGATCCTGAAATTGTACGAGCACTATTTGAGAGGGCAACTTGTCTTACCCTTCCTCCAAAAAAGATGCAGGTTTGATTTGCTGTAATAATTACTTTTAATGATATAACAATACATTTGGGTGTCAATTCTGGTGCCTAATCAAATAGAACCCCTATTGATTTGCTAGTTGATAACGTAAATATCCAGTTCACTCAATGCTAGGCATAAGGAGGACTAAGGCCTCCTAAAAATCTCTTTTCGTTCTAAGAACTTTAAGGTGTCATTCCAGTGTATTTTATATTGTTATAAGAATACAATCTGCATCAATCCAGTGCATTTTTTACTGCTTTTAAAAAGGGTACATGCATATGAACCAAAAAAGGAATTATTCTTGCCATCCTGCCTTTTCTCTGTATATGACTTTCATGTTAGCGATCTACAGGTTTAATTATTTATCCTTAATTTGCTAAAAGGAATTGTTGAAATGATGGTTGTTGAGTTATCATGTAACATATTTTTGTTGATGGAGAGTATTTGTAACTAGTGGATTGATTGTTACCATACATGTTATTTGTCTGCTATCAGCTTATGATTCTTCATATTTTTCGGTTTAAAACTTGTGCAATGGATCTTTATGTTTAATTTTATGGGACCTTTGCAGTTCTTGTTCACCAAGTACCTTAAATACGAGCGGTCACAGGGTGACAAGGAAAGAGAAGCGTACGTGAAGCAAAAGGCAATGGAATATGTTCAAACTTCACTGCCATCACAAAGTTCACCTTGAACAGGGTTGTGAAGCAAAAAGCAAAAGCTTTGTATCCGTTACTGCTTGTTGCAAAATCCAGCCGCTGGAACCTTTCGCATCCATGTCACCATGTGTCCATTCTCAGCCAGAATGTTAGGTCTTGCGGAAATGCTACAGAAGTTATTGACGAGGACACCAGCGGCTCCAGCACTGAATTTTTGCCCATGACAGGTTGGCTAGGAAATGCCTATCGTACATAATGAGTCATGTTTGATAGTGTGGCCCTTTAATGCCCGTAGTCTGGTTGCCTCTTGAACATTATGAAACCGTATTGTATAAATGCGAACTATACAAAATTTTGGTGGAAAGAGTATCATTAAAATTATTGTAGAATTGAACTTTAAACCACACCCAAAATGTGTAAATATTTGGCCTAGAACTAAGTAATTGGAACACTCATGTAATACCATAAAATCTAGGTAATCAGATAACCAAAACCATTCATCAACATAGTCAATCACAGTACATTGTACAAGGTTTATCATCGTCGAGTAGGTTTACTTTGATGGATCACCTTGTATACTAGCGTTCTTCAAACTACAAACCTACAATCTTGCGATTGTTCATGGCTAGGTTAACTAAGTTAAATCCTAACAACTAGAGATCATGAAAAATGAAGCAAGGGCTCTAATGGTATTTACATGCATTTATAAGGTTGTAGCTCATATAAGAGTCAGATTCTCCGGGAATTGAGGTGTCGATCGACACGTTTTGTGTACAATGCAATGTTCTTTCCACGTTGGTTCCCAAGTCTTCCGTAACTTTCATGTAGGCCTTATGTGTCAGATTCTTCGAAGTAAAATCTTGAAGTTTCTTTTATCTCTTCGTGGCGACTAACTTTCTTCTAGAAGAACATAGAAGGTTGCCTATCTTGCTCAGCCCACATCACCCTGGTGCGGATGGGGATGGCATTGTGTTGTGCCATTCGGCACCCGGGCCTTTTCGTCGTGATCTCTATAATATTATGCATGCCCCCACCTCCCCTTCCCCGCTAGAAAAAAGGCGTTCTCATGAAACGTTCGCTAAGGTTCTAGAACCGCCGCCACCACCGAGAACCCCCCCCGCCTTCATCCTTTCCTCCGTCCGACTTCGTCGGCGGCGAGAAGGAAGAGGAAAGCCGCCCACCGCCTGGATGCCATGGTCGTCGCCCTTGAGCTCTTGCTCGTCGGAGGCGACCTCCTTCCCTTCGTGTAGGCTGTTGAGCTAGAGGTATGCCTCAATAAAGTAGAAATAAGTTCCCCTCATTTCTCCCTTTTCCCCACCTTGCGATTCCAAGTCGAAGGCCGACGGGACAGACACCAACACTCGATCGACCCCACGACTAAGCATCTCTCTCTCTCTCTCTCTCTCTCTCTCTCTCTCTCTCTTAACACGAGCTCCACCCCTTAACTATAAAGGGGCTCGGGCCTCCCCTACGCGCACGAGACGGAAAAAACAGCCAAGCAACGGACGAAGAACGAAACACGCTCACACATTCGCACACCCAACACGCCCACCTTCGCAAGGGACTTGGAGCACGCTCCTCTCCCATCTCTTTTGTACTCTGCTTCCCACTTTGACGCAAGGAACACGACACCGCGACGCCACCCCCGCCGGACGTAGGGAGCTTTCCCGAACCAGCCTAAATCCCTCGTGTCTTCCATTGTGTACCATCCGGCCTAAAACGCGCGATCCCGGGACAAATTCTACCGCCGGTGGTTCGAACACCGACAACGGTCGAGGGAGGTTGGGAGCGAATTGTGGTGGCGGGCGGCGGCCGGAGCGGAGGCGCGCGATCGGGGGCTGCCGGGATCCTCTCCGGCGGCCATTTCGGTGGCCGGGGTGGCAAGGGAGGGGCACATCGGTGGCCTACGGGCCACGGCGGAGCCGGGTCGTGGGGGCGGTGAGGCGCGACGGTGGGAGGTGAGCACGAGCGGGGGTGGCCGGAGGTGGGGTAAGGCGGAGGCGGTGATGCGGTTGCTCGAGAGGGTAGGGAATGGAGGGGTTGAAGTGGTCGGGCGTGCGCGCGGGGTTGCCTTGAAGTGCATGACGGCGGCGGGTTGTCGGGGAAGCACCGGCGAGGGCTTGTGTTAGGGGAAAGCGATGGCGGGCAGCTACACATGGCATGGGGGAGGTGGCGACGCTTGGCGGGGAGGGGGAAAGAGGAGGAGACGGCTCCGGCGCCCGGTGCGTGGCGGCTCGAGCTCGCTAGCTCGACTTTTATAGTCGGGGAGGCGCGGCGACCGAGGCGGAGGAGGGGGAGCGACAATGGCGTTTGTGGTGAGGCGAGGGGGGGGGTGCGGGGGCTGGTACGACTTGTGGGCGAGCCGGCGAAGAGGGAGGAGTTCTACGACGCCGTCGGCACAAGGCGACGGCCGGAATGGCCGCTTGGCCGACCACGGCGGCGAAGGGGACCGCGGTACAGGTGGCACGTCCGGTGCGTGGCTCGGCGGGCGAGGAGATAAGGTTGGGGAGGTGGCGTCCGGCCGAGGCGACGCTGGGGTGCGAGGCGGCCGGCGGTAGCGGGGAGGCGGGGGGTGTGCCGGGCGGGTGACGCACGGCGGCGCGTCTCGTTGCGACGGGGACGAAGGGGAGGGGCGACATGGCGCAACGGGGGCCACTCGTCCGGGCGTGGGCCGAGCTGGGCCGAGCAGGTCGGGGAGAAGGAGGGAGTAGGTCTGGGTCGGCGAGGGAAAAAGGGGAAAAGAGAGGCCCAATAGGGAAAATTTCCCTCTTTCTTTTTCCATAGATTTGCTTTTGAATTTTGGTCTCAAATTTCAGGGATATTTGAAGTTTCAATATATGGAGTCTCACACAATAAAATAAAAGAATATAGTAGCACACACTTTTCAAGTTTGTTTTATAATTTTCAAAAATTTATCTTCCCTCTAGTTTAATAACTTAGTGGATTTTGTTTTCGAATTTTTTTGTAAATTGCAGAAACAAATAAATCCTAAAATTTAAATTAGTGCGAATTTTTGAATTTGATTTAAGTTTTGAATTTTCGGGGTATTACAGTACCAGTTTCTCCAAGAAACATTTCAGATTCTGTGAAAACAACTCTGTTGTGAACTAGAAACACTTTTTAACCAGTTGTCTTTTAGAATAATAAAAATAGATAGGTTCACAAAAATAGTTTCGTTGTCCAGGTACATTTCAAATGCAATCCATAATTTACCAGTCTTGCTTGTTATTATGAATGAAAATATTAGGAAAAGGTGGCATGCTTCATATGACAATTGAAAGTATAGCTGGTTATGGACTTAGTTGAAAGTAGTATTGCAACCGTTTCATGCTCCTCCCAGAAAAAAAGAGAAGAAATGTCAAAAGTTAATAATGGGTCAAAGTGTGAAACACACTTTGTTTTTTCACCGTTTGTTCAAGATTGTGGAGTGATTCAACTGGTCACAATTTTGTTAGTCAAATGCAGGTAATTATAGTGAGTTAGTGACTGACAAAATGAATGCCTCGTCACCACCGCATCTCAGGTGGACAAGACTCAAGAAAGTGAGAGGAGAAAAATATTTATCAAGGTGCTAATAATCGACGAACCAACAGTTAACCAAAAGTTTATCATTGTATGAACATGAACTGATGTTGTATTACTGAGGTGGGCAATTCGCAACCGCAGAGCCTCTTGCTCTAATCAGTGGCGGAGGACCATGCATGGTGGCCGCTCTTGTGGTACCTTGATTTGGCTGCCATAATTATCTACTCTTAATTTTCAGTCATGAATCAACAAACAAACAGGCATTTTTCTTTTTCTTTTTGGAGCAACACACTTCGCAAGATGAAAAAGGAAAAATATGTTGTAATTTCTCACTAGAGGTCTAGTTGCTTTGTTAGATGCTTTTTTAGCTGTCGTCTATGATGTAATTTCGCCATACCTTAATTTTTTCCTGTCCTCCCACCGGCTCTAATTAATTAATGAAGTTACGCAATGCTTTGGATGATGATGATGGAACGCTGCTGATACACGATACACGCACGTATAGACGACCTACGTGCCTAGCCGCTAGTCCGCTACAACCTTGCTTTGCACCGTACCGCAAACCCGACACTAGCTAGGTTACTAGGTACCTAGTACTTAGGGTTAGCCAGCTGCTATAGATGGATGGATCTATGGGACGAGATTGATCCCAGCTTTTGCCCACCCATCGACGAACCGTCGTCCATTCATACATCGCACATGCATTCCCTCTCCCTCCGATCGAGAAGACATGCACGGGTCGTCTTCTCTTTTCGACACGACCATGCCTGGATCGACGCGCACACCCATGCAACGTGCTCCTCCAATTCACACACTTGTGCCCTGCTATTGCTAGCTAGAGGTGGCCAGCAGCTACTGTACAAGTGTATGCGTAGCTGCTCTTGGCGTGAAGCTAGTAGCAGAGGCCGCAGCTAAAAAGAGGGGAAAAGGCTGCGTTGATGATCAGATCCAGCCCAAGGTACCAGTACTGGATCTGATCCTTGGGCAGTACCAGTACGAGACAAGACCTCGCACTAGCCGTCCTTCGCCGTCCATGCATACGAGACCAGTATCTGAGTATTATTACTTCTACCACTCTACCAACAGAAATACATTAGCAGACGACGCCACCTTTAATTAATTTCTCCTGCACTCCTCCAGCATGCACGCGTGCACGCACCTTGAATAGTACTGTATATATACGTGGGTCGTCCAGACGCCTTCAATTCGGTGTAAACCACTGCTTCAGCTACACACTACACGTATGCACCGTAGATGAGATTTTTTGTACCAGTGGCTAGTGATACAAATCGGTACATCTTTGACTTCCATATGGCCACGAACCACGACAACATTGCGTTAGATTTGTATTGGACTTGGATCGACAGAGAAGATGCCATCGGCCTGCTCATAAATTTGGCCATATCCTTCTGCTAGCTACTGATCCATGGTTGCAACTTGGGAGCATGGCACGCCATTAATTGCTCACTGATCCGTTCTGTATGTGTATTAACTTGGCCGCGCGGCTCGATCCTACTCAGTACTGCAACGGAAATGAAATTTTTTTAGTTTATTACAGGTTTTTGGAGGCTTCGGGTTGGTTGTCTTTTGCCCGTGCATTTAAATTGGTAACTTGGACTCACCCATTTAGGATTTTGCGATTTATTATTATGGCCCTGCATGCATGGATAAGTTTCTGAAGTTTCAGGTCAGGTGACAGGGCGGGTCGTTTTATAGCCCATTTCTTTCCGATTTCAGGGCAGTCTAGCTATCTCCTCAGATTATTACTACTACCAGAGTAAAAAAGTTGTAAGGGGTGATTAAGTGGTTGTTGAAGATCTTTTTTTTTGTATGTGTGTGTGCGCTCAAAATAGCTCTTTACTCAGGTGTATTGTAAAGCTGGCAAACAGTGGAACCTAATGAGATCAACCTTATCATCATAAACTAAACGATTGAATGAAATTTTGCATCAAAGTGTTTTTCGATAATCATATATCTCCTGCGTGAGATGTCATGTGTCGGATTTAGAGTCTAAGCACTCTTGAACTTTGGTTGTGTTTGGCCTAGTGCCTTAATACTTGTAACTTCGCTGTGTACATCCCAGGATGTAGAGGCGGGAACTTTATTCTTTTATCCAAAGAAAATATCTCTTTTAGTCAAGTCAAGTAGCCAACAATTCATGCATGGTCATATATATTGTTCCTATATGTAAGCATTCCTAGAATCCCGAGGTAAAAATAGTCAAGAGAGAAAAGTCATATATACCCCTCATTTAACACTACCTCATAAATTCTTCACCCACCCATCAACCCATCATTTTTTGTCTTATTCGTAGAAATGCTTACATTATGGAACAAAATTTAAATCCTTAGAATGCTTATATAATGGAACGAAGGGAGTAGTTCACTGATTCGGTATTGATCCTCTTTTTTAAGTTATACAAATTGTTCGATCCTAGCAAGCTCCAGCCTCCATTGTTGGTTGGTGGCGTGGTGGTGGGAGAAGTTATTGATTACCAGTAGATGATGATGAGCGCATTGCAGGCCTGGTTCAAAGAACCGTTTAAAACCGGCCGGTTATCCCGGTTAACCGGAAACCGGTCCCGGCCGGTCGGGCGGTTCGACCGGTTAACCAGGGCAAACCGAAGGTAAGTACTGTAGCAGTTCGGTTAACCGTCGGTTTTTCCGGTTAACCGGACCGGTTTTTCGGTTCAAAAACCGGCCGGCCAGTTCGGTTTTTTAAACCTTGATTGCAGGTCACCAGCAGCCTACCACATCAGTGGTACATGTACAGTTTCCAGCGCCTCAAAAGTCTTGCACTCTGTAGCGTACTGCGGCAGAGATCAGCATTTCCCATTCCCAGTGTCATGGTATGCTAAAGACGTAAGCACTGAATTACTAATTAATTTGCAAAGCATGGATATTGCACATTCAGTCATTCAGAGTTGAGAACCTGGTGATGGTGGCCCTTTGGGTCTATTTGCATCTGCTTTGGCACACCACTGATCATAAGTACTTAATGGTAATAATACAAAAATAAATACTAAATGTAGTCGGCTAATCATATCATACCATCATGCATCAGCCTTTACCCTACCACTGCAACAGAAACCGTCCCACAGACTGGCATGTCTGCCCTTCCTGCGATTGCAATACGTCACCAGTGACCACTGACTGCCAGTAAATGTGTTGCAACCTGCATGAATACACTACTAGTCGTAATAATCATCACCGGTTTATTATCCTGTGCCACGCCGGGGCCTGGAGGGATCTCAATTAATTCTCAGTTATTAGCCACTGTCATTGTGCTAAACCACTGCAATCGGACTCAGAGAATTCGCATTGACGCATGCAGCTATCCTTGAGAAACTTCCAAAGCCTCTGTACAGAGAGATTCGGTGCTTGTAGTAGTTAACTGCTCCACATGGTATACTTGCTGTGAAATGAACGGCCTCATGAGTCAAGAGAGGAATGACTGTAGCAACGCCATTTTTTCTGAGTGTACCGGTGCTCCCCACGAAGAAATTTGCTTCCTGCTCTTCAGGGCCCATTACTTCAGTCTTGATACCGAGGCTAGAAAGCTACCAAAGCTACTGTCAAAGTGACGAAGTATTGGGTAAAACTGTTTTACTTTGGTGAAAGTGAAATTCTCCGTGTCGAATTACCGTTGCGACAATGAGCTGGCAAAGACTTTGCGGCTTGCAGTGGCCGTGGTACGCAGTGAACTATATTACGCCCTTGTTGACGAAGGATGTGTTGGCTTTTGCTGTTGCCCCGTGGTACCCGCTAAGCTGACGGTTGTATATTATTCCTGCATTAAGCACTACTGTAAAAATTTACGGATGGATAATTCCCTCCCATGAAACTACATAACATAACTTTGCAAAATGGTACTCCAGTTATTTACTACTCACCTCTCGCCAAGACGCCAACACAACGCGCGTGATGATAATCATTTGCGCAGTTTTGTATTAAAGCCCTGTTCGTTTCCTTCCCTCTAAAATTTAACACTTGTCACATCGAAGAGAATCTTATTATTTATGAACATTTCGATCAATTTAATGACGAAACCCTTTGACGGATTGGTGTTAATTTTCGAAATGAATCTAATGAGCTTAATTAATCTATGTTTTATTAAAGTGATGCTACAGTAACTGTCTTCTAATCACCACTTAATTAACCTTATTAGATTCGTCTCAGTAAATTAGTCTAGGAGCCTGTAATTTATTTTATAATTAAATTTTATTTAGTAATTTAAATAGTAAGATTCTTTTTGATGTGACAATTCTAAAGTTTAGACTCAGAAAACGAACACATCCTAAGCAATCTTATTAGGTCTAAAATTATCACAACACAAGCAGGCCCTCTCGCAAGTCGACACAGGGCCCCTCTCTTAACACTGCTCACTGCCAACTTATCCATCAATGGAGATTAATGATTTGCCCTTATCATCCCTCCCCGCTTCTCTTTATATAAACCAACACGAGCAGGACGAATGAGCAGCAGCCAGCTTTCTCCCTTCACTTCTTGCCAACAAGTCCTCTCCTCCAAAGAAACCGAAAACAGCAGGGAAAAGGTTGCAGGGCGCAGAGGTCTTCAATGGCAGACTTCTCGTCACACCATTCTCTCCTCCTCAAGCTGCCTTCAGCCTTGACCAATGGCCACTCCCCCAACCTCCCTGGACTCCTATTCTACAGCCAGAGCCATGTCCGTGAGGGCCAAGCAGCACCAGCATCAGGAGGAGCAGCCGCCATGGCAGAGGACGCCTCACTGGAGAGCTCGTCTGCAGTTGTTGACACTTGTCCACAGGGTAGTGCGTCTCCAATGGACAGGAAGAGGAAGGCCACAGAGGACAGCTCCACACTTAGCTCTGCTCACTCCAAGGTTACAACTAAAACATATACTACATCCAACAAACATTTCGTTGTAACATTGTTTCATGTGTCTTGTGTTTGAAGTGTAATTTTTCAAAAATGTATGTTGGTTACTAGGATTGCAAGGAGGCAAAGAGCAAGAGAGGGAAGAAAATCAGCAAGGAGACCGAGGAGAAGAGCACCACTGAAGATGAGGCTCCCAAGGGTTACATCCATGTCAGAGCAAGGAGAGGGCAGGCAACAGACAGCCACAGCCTTGCAGAAAGGGTACACACACAAACATCCTCTAAATCCTTTGAATGAAGCATTTGCCACTTGAGTCATTCCTTCTCATCCCTTGTGTTGGTGGCCTCTGTTGTTTTTTAGGTGAGGAGGGAAAGGATCAGTGAGAGGATGAGAATGCTGCAAGCATTGGTCCCTGGTTGTGACAAGGTTAGTCAAATCAATACTTGGCCTGTGGCTGGGTTAACTACTAGTATAAGATATGCTTTGAACCATCGATTCAAGTACTAACCTTTGGGAAGGGAAAACTTGTTTTCTTCAGGTTACTGGAAAGGCCCTCATTTTGGATGAGATCATCAACTATGTGCAGTCCTTGCAGAACCAAGTTGAGGTAGACCAGAAATCAACAAGCATTGGTTTACTTCAGTGAGTTCTCGGCCAATTTACAGATTATTTGTTCTACTTGTTTTTCTTTCAGTTCCTTTCCATGAGGATTGCCTCCATGAGCCCAGTGTTGTATGGGTTTGGAATGGACAGTGATGGCCTCCATGATCAGGCACAAGTATGAAACAACAACCTTATTAACAATTCTTTTAGAGCTATATATGTTCACCTTGCTTGATCTTAAGATATTTAAACATCTTGTTAATTTTCCGGTGTATCAGAAGATGGGCGCCATGTTCCAGGAAGCCCTTGCAATGCCTGCTGGTCCAGTGCTGAGCCAAGCTAGCCCGCCATCTCAAGCCATCACAGACACGACCTCCACCACCGCCTACTCGCTGCAGGGCCAGGGAACCATCTCATTCTCTCAGGTTGGCATGTGTTCCTGTCTGTGATTGTTGAATCATACAACAAGCAGGTCACCCAAATTAGCACCAAGCATTTTTGCCCACATGAGGTCGTCACTCTTTTCAGGACATCATGCAAGCAGTGGGGGAGCCAAGGCAGGAGCTGCTCAATCAGTTGGTGTTCAACAACATGTGCTCTTTCCAGTAGGGGAAGAGTGAGAAAACAAGAAAAGGACCCCACATTGACAATAGGTACTGCTGCAAGCCAAGTTCATTAATTGTGAGGCCTCAAGCTGCCTCCAATCTTGCTTCTCCAGCCTCATGTCTGAAAAACACGCTTTACCTACTTTGATTTAATGAAACAGTTCTGCTGCTAATAGTATGAAGTTAAAAAATATTTTATTTCGTCTCTGAACAGGAGGAAATAATGCTGCAAGCTTTGGTAGGAGCACCAGATGAGTTCGAGATGTTGGATCGAGTCCATCCCCTTGTCTGGATTTGGAGAGGAAGGGCAGCGGGTAGAGTTTGCTGTTCAAAGAGAGACGTGTAGTATTTGTAGCTCCAGAATTAGGCGTTATCCACCATGACCATTTTCACAGCGGTTGCACTTGTCATCACAACACCATTGTAGCCGACTTAATTTGAGCCATGATCAGTTGTTAATACATAAGAGAGCTATTGTATTTTTTCCCGCCGAACAGTGATCAATTGTTTAATTTAGTTCTGATATTCGCAAATCCTTTTCAATTTGAGAATTTGAGTACTTATGGGCCAGTTCAGTCATTTCATCAGATGCAAAGACTGATGATCCGTTTTTTCTCCATGCTCTCCTTTTTTTCGATAATGGATTAACATCCGGCCTCTACCAAGGTATACAGCCTTCAAATTATTACAAAAGTTCAGCTATCACAGCCGATCATCAACGGGAAATTACACAAAGAAAAGTCTCAATAACTAAGCTAATCTATTATTATGTTTCCATCCAAGATTAGCCTGCTCCAAGACGACGGTCTCCAAACTCATGCTCGCCTCCACAAAGAGCTTCTTTGTGCTGTCATCATGCTCTCCTGCATCAGGTATGGGCAGAGCTGTCTATTGACTTCGTGTCCTTCGCTCTCTAACTACCTGGAAATGGTCGTTGTACTATTTTCTCTCGTCACATCTAGCCACATTTCTTATTACTTGCCACTAAAAGAGGGTCGTGATCTGTGGTACAACTTACAGATGCAAATTAATTATTTTACATGCCATGCATGTATCTGAAAACTAGGAATGATGTGACGTGCTTAATGACAAACCAGTATGTTTTGCAAGGTTATTAGATAGTGAACTCTGAACATTTGGTAGGCCATGATCCCATTTGTTTTGTAGTACCATGGGAACAGCGCGCTCTTTTCTTCATAAATACCTAGACAGGAGCTTGATCCAACAATCGGGTGGTTTGGCGACATTGAATGTGATTGTCAGCAAAAGTGAACACACCAACAACTATCATGTTGGTTAGACCTGCCAATTGACAAACTGTACTTCAGGAAAATCCATATGATGTTATCGATTGTCAAAATATATATGAGCTTTTCCAACAACATGGAGGAACTATATGTTTTATGTGTGCGAGAAGAAAACAAAAAACAACTAACAGTTTAGATCACATATAGGACACGAGAGTCTAGCATGTACATATTTCAGTAAGCCTCCAAAGATAGAAGACAGAAGAGGTATCATATACAATACCCTCCGAATAACCAATTTACGCACTTCTGGTAAAAATTGAGAACCTAAAACTATAAGTGTTTCGTTATTGCACTGCTACTACATACTACTACTAGTAGTACTCCATTTTAGTGGTCCTTGGCTATGATAAGATGATGCATGCATGTCAGGTTCCATTGTAAGATTCAGTCCATCTCTAACCACCATGTGCCTTGTTGAGTGAGTATATTGCTTTGCCGTAGGAAACATCATTACTTGAGGGACGAGATTGTTCTGTACTGTTACGTATCTGGTACTGCAAGAAGCATACATGCATGCATTGATGCACAGGTCCCCATCCCCGCCATTGATTTCGTAGTTTTATCTTTCATCACACTATGACTAGATCGATGCAATGCGTAACTTTCAAATTTTAGTTCCCCTGTCCCATGCATTCAGGTGCGAAAGGAGAACGTGCAGTAAACTGACCTCCAACTTGACTAAACTGACCTCCAACTTGAGAGGTCTGGTTGAATCCAATACGCAGTAGAAACACATGGCTATGCTAGCTGAAAGCTCATGCTGCCGATAGAGACGAGTAAGTAGCATCATTCTGATGCATAGACAGGGCCGGATCGACAAGAATTCTCAAAGCTCTACTACGCTTCTTGCGATATACTTATATTTTCTTGAATAATGTCTTGCGATCTATTTTCTAGAGTATATATATATTATTCAGCAAACCGTGTAAGCCCCACAGAGCAATGAATCGATCGGTGGCCCGCTGACCGATCGCCGACGACCAATCAGCCGCCCCATCGTCAGATGATTAACCAGCACGAGCCATCAAGGCGCCAGGAACGAGCTCCCGGCCGCCAGACACGGCGCCTTGGACGGAGACGAACCGTGTACGCCTCACGGGCCCCACGGACATCTGTGCAGTCAAGTGGGCCCTATCTATCAGTGACCCTTGGCTGAAGATCTCTTGCACGCGTAGCAGTAGCACTCCCTGTCGTGGACTGGTTATGTCGCCACTGGATAAGGAGTACGTAGAGGACATGTTGTGATTGTAACCGTGTACATGGTGGTGGGCGCCCGTGAGGCGGTGAGTGACATGGATGGCAGCTTCCGGGTGGTGTAGGGCCGGCCGCCGGTGGGCCGGCAGGGCAGGCGGCCGACCGAGCGCCGGAGCCGGGCCCGCCGGGCGCTGGAGGGGCATGGGGGCAACGAGTGGCCATGCCCACAAAGAATGGGCTGATTAGGGCCTTAACCACAGTGGGGCTGCAGGCTCAGCAAGTGATGAGCGAATGGTGTCAGTGTTCGTGTTGAACACTGTCCAATAGACTACAATGCTAACCGGAACAGTGGTAAGCTGGATGCCGCCGCTCTCTCTCCCTCGCTCTACGTCTCTTTCTCTGCCTTCCTCCCCTACTGAGTGAGTTTCATGTGTTGGTCACATGCTGTAGCTGCTGGTGTCTCGCCTTCTTGCAGCATGGCCTCTCTGTGCTCATGAATGAATGAATGACTGAATGATGATAAGGACTTGAAAATAAAGGGGCTTGAAATGTTGTGATTAACTTCCTTGGACCCTCTTCCTCATGAATGGCTTGTCTCGGACACTAAATTCCAGATCAAGACTGTTACTTGTGGAGTGTTTTTGTTGCACTATCAGTGCATGATAGACCCTAATTTCATTCCTATATGCACATAATATTCTGTCAATTTTAACCATTATTTATTTTGACACTTACGTTGTGCTTAAACCAAGACAAGTTTTCAGCTATCTCTGAAGCCCTATAAGAGCATTTGGAACATAGGATTGAATCCTATCAGACCCTTCAAAATTCCTACGGAATGCTTCCCTCCATGCAAGTTTAGGAGGAAAGTAACCAAGAGATTGGACCTCTCGTAAAATTCTTATGAGTCTATCTTTCTCTTTAAATTCATGTGTTGCAACCAAACGCTTGTTAGGAAATTTTCTGGCATTTTCAATTCTTGTACGAATGTAATGAATGGCGAACCCAATTCCTGTGTTTTTCCTATTTCTATGTTTTTGAAAGCATGTGTTCCAAAGGGGGCCTAAATTCATTTCTATATGCACCTGCAATTCTGTCAATTTTAACTGTGCTTTATTTTGACACTTACCATTTGCTTAAACCAAGACAACTTTTCAGCTACTCTGAAGTCTATCTATATTGCCTGCAGCTGCAGGTAGAGTAGTACTGTACTAGCTAGGAGAGGAGGACCTCATCGTTTTGGAGGCATTGTCACTTGTCATATTGACACCTGCTCTCTGCATAGGCAGGGCGCCTTGAAATAAGTTTCGTCTTTCGAGCAATCATTTTCACACAGATAAGACCAGCTCATGTCTTCCCACACTAGTAGCAAGAGCCCTATCCTGTGGTCACCTGCATTCTTTCCAACGGTCACCAGTAAAAAGTCCTGTTCAACTAAAAAATCTGGGTTGGCTTGGCCTGCGCCTGTCTTTGGAGCACGACTG